>JAFMOB010000023.1:2996140-3201140 GCA_018985215.1 Larimichthys polyactis
TATGAGAACGCCGATAGCAAGATAGCCATTATACCAAACTTAAAGCTTCAAAACACTTTATCCACAAAGTGATGGGATGGATATTGAACCCGAATTCATAACCTTGTTGACTTCTTGAACAAATACTTCCTGATTTAAGTCATAATTTTGTCAGTTTTACACTGATTGGAGACCCCAGGTTTAACACCACTTGAGAATGAAATAACATAAAGCCTGTTGATTCAGAGCTGCTCTACGCTAAATATCTATTGTATCTAAGCTGTTATGGTACTTTAATGCAAATTCAAGCAAGTAATCAAGTCATTGTTCGGCACCAGAGCAAAATATAATGGACATTTGGACAACTGCACTCAAGTGCAATCTTTGAATGTATGATTTGATTAAATATTGTTAACAGAGAACAGCTGCACATTCACAATTACTAAACAAAGGCGAAAAACAGCAAGGCAAAATATGCCGAAACCACTACGAGCAACACAAGCTGTTTCGTAGTGTCGTGTTTTTCTCATCACCTGTCTCACCTCATTGATGATTTTCTTGGGGCGGGCGATGGCTGATGAGAGGTGGATGGCTCCATAAAGATGCTCGCCGCATCGAGCCCGAGATCATGGAGAACCTGGACTCGGACGCCATGGAGAAACTGAACAAGAGAGGCCGGGAAAGTAACCACATGAAAGGTTAAAGGCAGAGAGACAGAAAGTGTTGATTTAACTTATTTGGACTTGGCACAAAATATGTAATAAAGTTGTCAGATGAACCACACGATAATACAGGAACATGGAAAGCATTAAAGCGAGGTTAAGGAAATAAAACTAAGATCTTTCTGGACCAGATTTAGTGACTATTTCGACAGTAAAACCTGCTGGGTTGGGGGCCTTTACAGATTTATGTTGGCTCAAAGAATCCAGAGAAGAAGTGCAGCTTCATGTGTCCATGTCCAAGCTTGTGTTGGACCTATTCTTGATTCTTTCATTCCTTTTTAATTGTAAACACATGGTCTCCTACCTCGGGGACGGACAGCGGAGGTAATGAGAACTGGATCCCTTGGACGGTCCTCGCCTCCTCCTCCTCTCCACCAGGAACCGTCTGATCTTCAGACTCCTCGCTCTCATTGTTCGACGCCATGGCAACCAAGCTTCCTCCTTCCCTGTTTGTGTAGTTATTTATCAGACGCTGTTAGTGACAAGTTTGCCGACATTTACATCACATGTTGCTGTTATTTCTTGTATGATTCTTGTACACGTTGTGGACGATGTTAAATCTCACCTTAAAGTTAACAAACGCTTCTGCAGCACAAAGTGGCGGCAAATTGTTCATAAAGCGAACAGCCAGACCCGGGCTACAAGTATCCAGCAATGGGTCGAATAATGGCTTCAAGTGCTGCCTATTATTCGTAATTTACATAGCAGGGTGTTGAGTAGATGTGAGACTTGCGTTAGAAATAGCGGGAACACCAATCAAAAGAACTAACAGGGACTATAATCAGAATCAGAAATACTTTACTTTAATCCCGCAGGGAAATTGTGTATCAGTACGTAAAGAAGAATTGCACATGGCATGATATTTAAGTACGGTAAGTGCTCGATGAAAACTCAAGTTAAGTTGAAAAAAGATTTTCACACGGTTGTACGTGCTTCTGCTCTTTCCGTTTACATCACTGTCAGGTCCTCTACTCAGGTATGACTCATGCTTCCCTCCGTCGCCTTCGAGCGGTCAAAATTATGAAGCTGGTAGGTATATTTAACCTCAATTCTGGTCTCTCTGCATTAATTAATTCATTAAATTCATCTTTCACACTGATTTCAAACATTCATTGTTGACTTTCAGATCTTCACATGGCACATAAAACACCTACTAACTTTTTTCCGTGTGGGTTTTACCCCGTAACTGTTTACCTCGTAATTATTTCACAATTTAGATCATTTCTTCATCTGATGTTACCTCTGAGTTAGTTTATTTATGAATCAATTCATGAGCTGTTCTGATTAAAACTCAGTTTTGGACAGCCTTTGACCTCGTGATAATAAGTTCTAAAATGTTCTGTTGCTAATTCTGATTAGTCAACGAAGGAAAACAGAAAGGAGTGACTCACTTTGACACGTGAGTCAGAAGCAGAGCCCTGTAACCTGGCACAGGGGTTGAAGGGTTGGAAAGTAACATTAAGAAATGCACTACACAAATAAATCCATAAATATCTGAACCATCGTTCATGCCAATCCGTCCAAAGGTTATCGAGATAACTCGGTCTGAAACGAAGCGAGCGTGGCTGAGGGAAACTGGAAATCAAGGCAAACGTCCAAGTGTGGAACAACCGAGAACGACGAGGCCTGACAGACGTTTGGCTTGTAGCAGCAAAAAGCAACAAAAAGTTTAAGTTTAAAATGGCAAGCTTACATTTCTTGTACGAGTTTTAGGAAATGGGGTCAGCTTAGAAGATAAACATGACTGATCCAGCATCAGAAACGGTGCCCCACATCCACACATATAAATATCTACATAGATATAACATGTTTAAATGCAAATGTTGTTACCTTTAGACAAAGCCAGGCTAACTGTTTCCATCTGTTTCCAGTCTTTATGCTAAGCTAAGCTAAGCAGCTGTTGTTTTTAAAGTAAATGAACTTTGAAGGATTCATAACAAGTAAATTAACTGTTAAAATGACAAATATTTATCCTGTTAAAGTACAAAAAAAAATGAAGTTTTCAAACTGCTGTTGCTGTGTATCTGTTTGTACAATGTGAGAGTGTGTGTGTGTGTGTGTGTGTGTGTGTGTGTGTGTGTGTGTGTGTGTGTTTAAGTGTGTGATCTGAGGCCTTCCAGCGCATCTATATTTAACCCGGGCAACAGCTGCCTCTCAGCCTGACAGGCCTGAGATCAGCAGCACGCTGAAAGGCCACACAGCTCCAAGCTTTGGAAACACACAATCATCAGCACTTGATGAGAAGTGAGAAAACTCACAGAAATAGACAAGAAGACGTCCAGCTTCATATAAAACAACACATCTGTGTCTGTGTGTGTGTGTGTGTGTGTGTGTGTTCTCGTACCTCGGTGCTGATGGCGGTCAGTCAGTGTCACTCTGAAGCAGGTCGTCTGAAGCTGACGGCGGCCAGAACGACACTAAAGTTAGAGAGAGTCCCTCACCCACCTCCCCCCACCAGGCCTGTAGAGACACCCGACACCACAGCTGAAAGTAACTGAGTACATTTACTCGAGTAAAGCTGTGAAGACAGGGGAGTATTACTGTTTACTCGTTCAGATTTTACATTCCTCGTTCCCTTTTCCTCTTTAATTCGCCTTCCTTCATTCCTTACTACCTCCTTTCCTTCTGTACTTCTTTGTTTCTGTCCTCCCTGTTCGAGTCTTCTGCGTGAAGCCTCAAAAGTTGTGAAAAAGTTGAGGGCTTAGTCTTGGTGGGATTCAGGACACGTTTGGTCAGAAAATGGTCAAACAAAAATTGCCCTTAAGACGTTCCAACAGTCCCAAGTTGACATATTTAAATGTCCAGTTGGATCCATTGCGAGTATAAAACATAGACGTCGTATCTCTGCCGTCACCAACAGGTTTCTGAATTTCCTGCATAACTTTAAGCCTTAATATAATGTGAACAGGTGAGTTGTATATAAATTCACCCTCAGTACAGTTGTCATGAACGGGGAAATTAGCTACAGAGACCAAAACTGTTTTTTGTACCAGGCTGTAAACATGTTTATTTCTGCTGTGAAACATGGGGACTTATGGAGACTGACTCACTTCTGGAGCCAGCCTCAAGTGGGCGCTGTCCTTCAGATATCTGGATATATGCAGTATGTAATAATGGATTTGGATGTTGCAGCCTTGTAACCTTGAAAAAGGAGTTTTTAATCTTTATATGTGTAATCCAAAATAATCCATAGACCTTGATTTTTGTGAGGGTCAGTTACTTTAGTGTGAAAGAGATCTGACTGTTACGTTTCTGCCTTTGCAAAGCAGAGTTTCCCCTCACAGGAACATCTTTGTCTCTTGAGCTTGAACACTGCTCGTGTTTATCTAAAAGTCAGCTGATAATCGACGCGTCTATTTATAACCTCAGACTGCAGCTAATTTAAGTCACACGGTCACCGATGTGAGGTCACTCGGATTGTTTGAGACAGAGGAGAAAATAAAGTCCAGTGAGGTGTGACTGGACAGCTTTTTAAAAGTCGGAGTGATTCTACTACAATTACTTTCATGTGGGTTACGGAAAAAGCCTACCATGACTGTTGCATGTCTTCTTCATTTCCTGAGAGATATTATAAGAGTATAACTTATAACAATTTAGGCACTAAACACTTCGTATGGTGTATGTGTGACATCGTGTGCCATCACGTTCATAGTCCTGCTTCTTCCGGCTAATATAAAAATTGGGAAAAGACCTGGTGGTCCGGATGAAGCCTGGTTGCTCAAACAAGCCACCTGTAACAGCATCTACCTGTCAATCAACTCTCCACGCTCTTAATCCTGCATAACTTTAAGCCTTAATATAATGTGAACAGGTGAGTTGTATATAAATTCACCCTCAGTACAGTTGTCATGAACGGGGAAATTAGCTACAGAGACCAAAACTGTTTTTTGTACCAGGCTGTAAACATGTTTATTTCTGCTGTGAAACATGGGGACTTATGGAGACTGACTCACTTCTGGAGCCAGCCTCAAGTGGACAAGAAGAGGAACTGCAGTTTGTGGCTTCACTTCACAGCCACGGAGGTTTGTTATAAAAGATGAGCCTGCAAATGTTTTTTCTTTTTAACACTTTTTATTGCATTGAAAAATAATCCAAAGTGCTTTTGTCTGACAAGAACAAAGTACCAAAGTTCCATGTTAAACTGAAACCTTGTTTAGTAGGAGTTTTCTTTTTCTTTTTACAACAACAGGACAAAATGTACACTGAGCTGGTTTTAAAACACTCTTCACTCTTCCTCACGTTAAAGCATTTCCAGCTGTGTAGGAGTGGCACGTTGGCCGGTTGGGCCATTTGCAGAGATTTCAACACAGCAGAGGATGAAAAGCAAACAAATACTGCTATTAAATAAAAAAAGGCACATACAGGGACAAAACTAGATAAAACAGCACAACATCTCACTGCAACATATATGAGAAAACTATAATGACAGCACAATAATAACTGCTGTCTGAATTCCCCCAAAACAAAGTGCTGTGGGCGGTGTCATCAGCATACAATAACAAGTATGTTATAGTAAGCGGTCCATGTTCTTTCAAGTGATCCCTGATTGACACCCCGATCCACCTGTGAGCGATTTGTTAAACAGGTCACATGGTACAGGTACACACCTAGTAAGACCACAAGGACGCAAGTTTAAGAATACTCCTCTACTTGGAGGTACGTCAACACTGTGGTTACAGGATGTCTCAATAGTAGAAAATTGTCTAATTCGTCAAATGCTAGTGGCTCCTCTTTGGTGCTTAGTGATATTACCATTAGTGTTTTTAGCTTTAACGGTAATCTGTCAGGTTTACCGCAGGAAGATACGCAGAGCTGTCAAGTTTTCTAGTTTCCAGTTGGAGACCTGGAGCACAACAAACAAATAGACCGGAAAACATTGAGGCAGTTTGCAGTAGAATGCGTAGGGTCGGGATAAAGGTCGGGATCTCAAACGACGAGGTTCAAGCAATCTGTGCGTCTCGATTCAAGGTTGTGGTAAAGGGTTGAGTAAGTTTGAAGTGACCTTGTTGGTACAACAGATTGTCCAACCACATCTAGATGAAAGTTTATGCCTGTTCTGTGTGGCGAAAGCTTCATATCCAAACTCTCACCGAGATCTCTCTTTAGAGTCTTCGTTGGGTCAACACAATGAGAAATTAAGGTGTTGCCCTCACTTTGTTTTGCAATGTTGCAAAACCACCACAATTGCAAAGTCGGACAGGGAGTTTCACACTCTATTAGGCAACAAGAACAACAAGGACTTCATTTTAAGCATAATGAGGCCTGGAGGAAAATGGTTGATTTGTGGGGTTTTACATTCCCAGGGCAACAAAGCGAACCACACAAAACAAGCGCTGTTCATGCTCCATCTTTCTCCAACTATTAAAAAAATAGGGGAATTACAGTATATTTCAACCTGGCAGAGACTATGAGTCATGCTAATTTTGCACTCAAGACTCAGGAAGATTAGGTGCATTTCCTTGCAAAAAATAACCACCAGACGGGCCTTATATATATATATATAATTTTTCCATGAATCATTTTAAAATCTTGCCTGAGATTAAACACAGAAAGTGGCTGCACAGAAAAGACTTCATGGGAAATAGACCAGGTAGGAATATACTGGAATTTCCAATAGCAGTAGAGCTGTACAATTCACAGCCTTCATTTGTCTTCATGAACTTTAGGCCGTGACGAAAAGACTGAGGTGACAGGCCAAAGTGGGCGGACTCACAGGTTCTTTAGGCTTAGCGAGGAGTTGAACAAGCTGTCTCCTTGACATCTCCTGGATTTTCAAGGAAAAGGGATTACGCCTGGTAAAGCCTTGGCATCATCGCAGAGAAGGGAAGTCCAAGCTTCATTGCTTAGCCACCACAACCTGGAGCTTGATGGATAGCAGTGAACTGATAAATGGATGGACATATACAAGAACACAGTGGCATCAAAGACGAGCCAAAAGAAGATGGCCATGTCAGTACACGGTTGGTTTCCTCCAATGACGCCTCAGAAATCCAAGGACAGGAGAAGTTGCTGGGCTTGTTGGCCGAATGGTGAATTCCAAACGTTCTTTTTACTCACATGACTTGACATTACCTACAACACTAGTGTTAAGTGTTGTTAAACATGATCTATCATAAAAAAATATATGATATACTTTCTAAATAATGGTCAGAGAGCTGGGTGCCTGACATATGAAGTATATTTGAGCAGCGGTAGAAGTTTCTTAAACTTCCTGAGTGTGATGAACAGAAATCCACACACACTCTTCACAGTCACAATCTTTTGTCCAGAGCTGAAACAACCCAAAGACATCGAATGGCATTGCACCGTTCTTCCAGAAAAAAACCTCCTGATGCGAAGCTTTGGGAGAGACGGGAGAAGCAGCATGTAGTGATGATGAAAAATGTGTTGGTGATCTAAACACAGCGTTGTAGAGCCTGCGTTGTTGACGTGTTTTCAATGTGAGGTTTGCACTTCTGCGAGATAAAAAAAGGCTGATGTCCTGCGGTTTCACCTCCTGGTTTTCAGGTCAAGTCAGGTTTTTACTTTGAACATGGCAACAGTCTCCATGATTCAGCACATTCACTAGTTTTCACAGTATTTGTCGACCTCTGTTCAGCCCAGGGTGTTAACAGCAACAGGCAGCAGAGGGTCAGCCGCCTCGCTCCTCTCAACGTCGCCGCAATCGTTCACCCTGACCTGGTAGTTGGCCTTCTTCTTCTTCTTCTTCTCCTCTTCATCTAAATCGACCTTCTGTTGCGACGAGAACTCCCGGCAGTACGCCGGCGGCAGGCACTGCACCAGATGCACCTCACCGGTTTCATTCATGAGCTGGACGCAGGTGTAGAAGTCCTGTGGCGAGCGGTTGGTTGCGACAGTGGTGGGGTCAGGAGCTGGGACAGCGTTGGGAAGGTTGGGATGTCCCATCACACTGTACTCCGACCCCGGCAGCGTCATTATCTCTGGCCTCGGCCACAGGGAAGGCACGTCCAGTGACGGGGTGGAGGCTTCAGCAGGCAAGGAGCAGTAGGGCGGCAGGCTCTGCATGTACGCTTTCGGGTTTGGAGTGTGAACTGCTGGGCGGCCGCGGGCGTCACGTCACATGGAACCATTAACGCGTCCTTCTCCCTGTCTGTCGGGTCGGCTGGGACGCTGCAGTCCTTCGGTGTGGTGTGATAGGTATCGTCAGTGCTGACATGGTGCCAAACCTCCTCGGTGTAGCTCGGAGGTCTGTAGCTGTGAAAGTTGCTGAAGTGGTGATTGATTTCATCCAAGTTCCCCTTCTGAGGGTGGAAAGGATGTTGAGGGAGAGGAGGAGAGGAAAAGAAACACGTGGTGAGAAGAAATAATTACCAAATGACCCTGAAAACTGTGTGTGTGTGTGTGTGTGTGTGTGTGTGTGTGTGTGTGTGTGTGTGTGTGTGTGTGTGTGTGTGTGTGTGTGTGTGTGTGTGTGTGTTACCTTCAGGAGCAGCGGGTCGATGCCCATGATCCGGGGTTTTGGAATGGGTGGCAGGAAATACGCTTTTATTCTGAAGGGAAGAGACACAAGAGAGATTAATAGAGGAACCTTGTGACTTATTCTGAAGGTTTTCAGATGTCTGGATCAGGAATGTGTGTCAAGCCCTGATACTTTTCTTGTGTGTCAGTGGCAGGGGGTTTATCTTCTCAGCTTGGCGCTCACGCCTCCTTCATTAGGAGAAGTTATAACACTTCTCATTATACGCAACACCATAAAGTTAGGTGGAATCAGGCGGCTACAAACGGATATTTCTGCTAATTTTATCACGCTGATGATTGCTTATTTTGTGCAAAATAAAACAGGAAGATGTTTTTCTGTGGGATTTCTAAGAAAGAGAAATCTAAGAAATCACAGGATGTGTTTGGCAGGAAAAACCCGCACTGGAATAGGTCATAACAATCTAATCAGTCACAGCATCTCAGCAGTTTTGCAGCACGTTGACGGAAATGCACGTGGTGATGTGGACACATTTTGAATTATCCGTTAACCATAAAGTAATAAATGTGTTTTCTCACCTCTTGCTCTGCAGAATAATACCAAAGATGATAACCACCAGAGCCACGACGCCGACTCCCGACATGAGAATCCGCAGCAGCAGTTTACCTGCACACGTTCGAGCAAAGACACTTCATCAGAGTCCTGTACAGCTTTAGGGCTTTTGTGTTTTTTTAATTAGACAGTGGATGAGATAATAAAGGAGACGGTTAAAGCTGGGAGTACCTGCATGCGGCCTGGCGGGGATGCTCATCAGCAGCGTGGAGCTCCATTTGCTCCACAGGCCGTAGTTATGCGACCGGCAGCGAACCCGGACCACGTAGTCGCCCACGGGGAGGCCGAGCAGCTCCACGTGAGGCTCCGGCAGGGGGTGTTTCACCTGCCGACGACAGACGCGTTACGTCATTTAAACTTTTGACGAGCCACCGTGGAACTGTCCTCTGATGAGTTTGAGCAGTAGTTGAAGGCACTTCTCTCAAAATCGGATCCTAATCGGCTCATTTTAATCATCAGATCTTATTTGCTAAATCTGAAGTGTTTTCTACACCTTTAATTCAGGTGTGACACAAACGTGTTAGGATTTGTCCCTGCCCTGTGTGTTCTGTGTGTGTCTGTGTTTGTCTGTGCCAGCTGGGCGTGACTGACCTAATTCTTTCCGATGGATCCTCACCTGCTCTGTTCTTACACGTACACAGACTGCAGCCTACCCTCGTCTTTGTTCGTGTTACGTCGGCGTTGTGGGTTCGGTCTTCTGCCGAAGCTCAAGCTTAATAATACCGGAAGGGCGGAGGGAGGGTTACTCAGTGTCAAGCGGACAAGCAAATGAATGAATGTCTTCTCCTTGAAACACAGAGCAGCTGCATGATTGTGTTTAGGGAAGAAAGCAGCCTTCAGATTATTACTATGGTAACCAAGGTCAGAGGATGTGGGCTCTCTCACACAGGTTGGACAGACGTGATGAAGAAGACTGCGCAGCCTTTGTAGAGGACGTGTTGCAGTATTCTGAGGATATATCGATGAGCTGGGGAGGACAGCTTCTTCACAACTGAGGCAGCATCATGTTATGATGACTACGTTGTCCATAGACAAGCTTCGAATAAACGTTTCAGTATAAGACTTGATAAATAAATATAAGACTTGATAAATAAAGATTGTGTTTTTTTCCAGAACGATCCTTCTCCGTCCTTTAATTTCCTTTTTTCTTGATACTTTCCTTCTTGAACTGACAATATGAAAACCTACTGTCCTACATGAGCATCATAACATACCTAAAGTATCAAACGTACTTGTGTTTTGTATTAATGTTAACCTGGAAAGGTTTAAAACAAAGCAGCAGCAGTATGACGTGCAGTAACATGGAGTACTTCAGTTTTGCACTATACTGCATTATTTTAGTATATCAGTGTATCAGTGATAATCTGAACGGACCTTCCAGTTGTCGGCCTCCGTAACGCGTCTGTACTGCAGCTCGTACACCAGCGTGATCCACCCGTACTGCAGGTCAGAGGGCACCGGGTACGTCCAGGACAGCAGTGCGTTGTGGCCCATCTCGTCGCCGCCGGCGTCCTTCAGCTCATAGGTCAGGTTGACCGGCGCCTCCGTCTGAACTGTGGACGACACAAGCGCACGCGTTAACGGGGTTCTTTGGTCATTTTTAGGTTTCTTCAAACACTTTCCAGCCCACACAGCACTGATCTAATAGCCTGGACACGTGCTTGTGGAGGATGCACGAGGATGTGAGTCACATGTTTCAAATCTATATCAAACATCCGCCCGACAAAGCAGGACTCTGGTGATGTATAATTAATGCAGCAGTGAACCTCATAACCTCCTGGGGTTCATTTATTATTAATTTTCTGCATGTTTCTGTACATATGTACTTCATACGCATGGAATCACTGTGAAGCTGATACTCGTTTTCATTTGGCAGAACATTTGGACAGTTTGATTTCAGCTTTCATGACCGTCAAGCAGAGCTGGTCAGACTCGGGACTCATAACTGGACTTGAGAGTCTCTAAATCACATTTAAATGTTGATTGCTTGTCGTGCAGTTTGCACCGTTTATAAATTAAATGAATTCATCAAAACAGCATGTAATTCCCTGAAGGGCGATGAGAGATGTTCTGAAGATCGCAGACATATCGCATTATATTCATATTTAATGTCTCGCCTTCGTTTGTATGTTAAATTCACGTTAGAACGTTACTAAGGAGGAGTGAAGATCCTCAAAAAGATCCCGTGAGCCAAAGTAACAGTGAAAGGACCTTGAAGCACTGCAGGCTGATGAAAAGTCCAGCGTCAGAGCCCGTGGTTAGTCAGGAATGGACTAAGTGCTCACATTTTGTGTTTATTTCTTGCAAAACACTATTGGAATATGCAATCCTAGTCTTGCATGACAATTAAGTTGAACCTCGAATAACCAGCTGCAATTAGTGGTAAACCTTTCAGCCTGTCTGTGAAATGATAACTGTTTCATTATTGAGAGAAAAACAAAACATTCTTCTTCGTTTTTTATGTTGAAAATTGGAGCAAATTCAGGTTTTTATGACTTTTTCTTTTTTTTAAGAACATTTTAATACCTGACTGATAATGAAATGAAACGATTAAGCCGCAGTCGATTCATAATTACTTCTGAGAGACAGACCGGCGTCACTGACATTTTGGTGTTAATGGTTTCTGCGGCTGAATTCCCTGCATGACTGTCACATGGGCGCGCACGCAGAGCCTGTTTAACACACGTCGGCTCTGCTGCGTCTCTGAACCAGCTCGTCTGGATAACAACAAACAATCAGCTTCCAATTAGTGAGATTAGCTGCTGCCAGAGGCGTCGTGCCTGTTCACGTAGTATCTGCTCCAAAACAGGAGCACGGCTTATGCTTACGTGACCTTCACGCTGCTTTTTAATTATTATTTAATCGTTATTTAAACAATGTGTAGGAGGACCTGTGACTATACACTAATGAACACATATGCATATTATATTACGTGCATATTCTGTATTTATTACTGTAGATTTAATACCATGCAATGTTCTGTGCAACCAACTGTTGCCTGAGTACTGTGTGGATTACTGCCTACAGACTGACAGGCTTATTAATATACCGGTATCATTTGACAGCTGTGAGTATCTGACAGCAATATTTATCAATATTTAAATACAACAGAGTAAGATCAAGTCATTTTAGAAGTTGTGTCCTGGAATGACACAAAACTTTGAGAGACCTGAGGGCACGTCGCTTTATTTATTCTACGCTCGGCTGCCTTTATAGATACACCCCCGCTGTCACTGGAGGTCATCCATCTGGTCTTTGAAGCACCACAGGCGTGTGGGGATATTTTAAATCTTACAACCTTTAATATTCAATGAGCATACGACATTATTCCTTGGGTTTGAAACTGCTTAGAGTTTTTTTTTTGGGTTCATTGCACCAAATTCCATCCATTCCAGAGTCCTGCTAAATATGTTGGCTGACGAACTTTGAAGCAACATTTCAGACCAACACTACCATCTCGTCCTCACCGATCTCTGCCACGTCCAGGCAGTGCTCCTGGGAGGTGTAGTTCCTCCGGGCGGTGACGGCGGTCACGTTCATACAGTAGATCATCCAGATGGTTGTGTGGCTGCTGTCAAAGTGGCAGCTGTTGGGGCCGGCGCTCACGTAGTCTGGACATTCATGTCTGGGGCCCTTACTGTGAACATTGGAGAGACATCTTTTTTAACTTATGCTCTGCGATCTCTCAGACAACACTGAGGTCACTGGAAACTGTCGCTTTTATCAGTTTTATCACATAATCCCAGACTAACATTTGTGCTTAGAAACAAACTCCTGCAGGAGAACAAGACATCGATTGATGGAGCTGTGCTGATGTGAATCCAATTCGCCCTAATTACCGAGGGCAGATTCTCTGTTGTATGTGCCACATGGGCAGCTTGCACTGGCTCGAGGCCACGTGAAGCTGCTTTCAGGATTTCTGCTTCTCTGAAGTATTGACATGCTGAAGTAGAGCATGACCAATCAGAGCGGGTTTAAAAAGGCGGATTTTATACGACCCAGAAACTTTAGTGGATTCTTAAACTGGAGCTGTTTTTCCCGGTTTGGGCTCCAGCGTGTTTGACCCTTTCTGTTTCATTAGATTTCTTTATTTTTAATATTTTTAGCATGACGAGTAACCGTCTTGCAGCCTGAGGACTTCCTTTACGTCCTGTGTAAATGAAGAACGTTGATTAGTCGCTAAAAAATAATCAACAATTATCCGATGTGAGGACTTTACACCTCGTATTAAAATGCAATCTCAGTCCGGACACGTTACCTGGATGGACGCGTTCACACCTCTGTTCTTGCTGTCCACTGTCCTGCCTGTGATAAATTCTTAATTATTTGACCGCTATTGTAAAATTCTGCAAACGTTATACGTTAAGTTATTAGCAGAGGGTGTACGAAGTGCATTTAAAATGTTGTTCAAGCTATTGACAGTAAAATTAACTTAATAAAAGCTGTTTAAGTTATTAACTGTTATTGATTTATTAACATCTAAGTTTAGATAAATACAAACTGCGGTAGTACTCCTGCAATAGCTTCAGGTATTTAACGTATGGCACTGCCTCACTTTATGGGAGTGTCTTATGTGTACAGCTGTCAAATAATAAACATTAAAATGAATCGTACTTGAGTGAAGCATGGGTAAAATCAGTGTGTGTGTGTGTGTGTGTGTGTGTGTGTGTGTGTGTGTGTGTGTGTGTTGCGTACACACTCTTTGGTGTAGCTGAAGACGTAGGTGACCCGCTCGCCGTCCGTCAGGTTGTCGAGCGGATGCCACCAGCAGGTGAAGTCCTCCATGTTGGGCGAGCGGCAGAAATAGATGTGAGGCCTTGTTGTCGCGGCAACCTCCACTGTGAAAACACACACACACACACACACACACACACACACACACACACACACACACACACACACACACACACACACACACACACACACACACACACACACACACACACACACACACACACACACACACACACACACACACACACACACACACACACACACACCTGTTTGTTACCCGATCCCTTTCCGTTCATGTTTGCTGTGTCACCTTTAAAAAGGTAAAACTGCTTGTTCAGTTCGTTACAACAGAACCGTCACCCTAAAACTCGCTGCACAGTTTCCTCTGGCTCTACACTTGAGACTGTTTTTTAGAGAAGAATGATAAATCTGAGGGGTGGTAAAGAAGTCTACATAAACACCTTTAAAGATATGTCTTGGGGTGTGTCACCATTAGAAGCATATGACAGCCATTAGGGATGTAACGATACACTCAACTCACGTCTCGATTCGAGTCACGATTTTTGGTTCACGATATGATTTTTTCACGATTCTTTAAAATCAAAATGATCTTGAGGTGTCTGCACATAGATAGAGTCACACACCAATACTAATGCTGTTGTAGACATGTGGTTTATTTGAAGATAATTTCTTAGGTATTGGACTGTTATCTTGACCACTCCTAGGTCAGAGGCTATTTAAGTGGGGGTGCTAAAGAGCCACGCCAGGTTGGAGCCGCTGCCAGATGTTCAGATGAAATAAAGACTTCTTTAGATACATTGATAAGGAGTCAGGACAAAGGTTAGGCCTTCGGGAGGTTTTGTTCTGGTTCTTTAATTGTATGTCAGGGGGGCCACAAAATACCCTATATAAGGGCAGTGTCGGCGGAGTTTCTCTTCAAACATCTTCAACTGCATCACCACCGAATATACTACAGAACTTGGCGTCAAATAAAATTTATTATACTTTTTATTTGTAGGAAAAAAATCTTTCTTTACAGAAACTCTCAAACAGTTTGTGTTCTCTTATAAAAAGTGCAACTTACATCTTAAACAACAAAACACATGACAGATATCTGCTTTCTTTAGAAACAATCTAACATTAAACTGCTGTTATCTGCTGTGATGTGCAGTTTTTTCGCTCACGAGGCGTAACCAGGGCTCTAAATTAACTTTTTTGATCACCAGCCAATGTGGCTGGTAAGTTTTCTACATAACAATAAAATAAAAACGTTAAAACTTGCGAGCAGCACGCGTCAATTTCCACAGAGCACCTCGAGTGGGCGAAAGCCAGACACAGAAAAAGCAAAGAGAATCCTGTGGATTTTCAAAATAAAATACCCCGTGCAAACTGCCGGGCGTAAAAACAGACTAATTAACTACATAACATATTTACACATGTAGAAGCATGTTGAGAAGAACATGGGAAAATGTCCAAATCTGAGCAAGTAAACAAAGTCTGGCTAAGCGCTCGCTCCTGAAACACTCCCGGTGGGGTGTGAAGTCGCGTGCAGGACAGACCAAATACGCCACGCTCACGCAACGTGGCGGGAAGCCTGTTTGACCAGTGAGAGCACGCGCTGTGCGGGTTCCCATTCGCCAAGAATCGCGATTCATTTTTTCTGTCAACCGATGGGAGTCGTCACGCAATTGTACCGATTTTAATTGTGTCACGATGCATAGTTACATCCCTACCCACAATGTAACATTACGACTCCAAGACACTGACGAACACTCAAGAAAAATGAATCGTATCAAAAACTTCCCAACCCCCATCAACCCCCTCATTACAGGAAAGCCATCCATCCTCTGAAAGCCCTCTGTCTCTAGTTTGTGTTTCTACAGTTTAATGAGGCTCAAGGTCACAACAGGTCCTTTCACACGGTTTTAAATGGTCTAACTATCAGGACATGGCATCCTCGTACATGAATACAACCCAATTGTGTAAATGCGACACTGTTTCGGGGCCCCGGGGTGCAGAAATATTCAAATACACCAGGCAGTACACGGTGTTTGCCCAAAGCTGCATGGGATGAGCCTAAATGGAGCCTTTGAAAAAAGGCCACACTCTGTTTATTGTTGCTAAACTTTCACCTAAGCATTATTCAGCTTCCATGACACTGTTGGTACCAATGGATAGGTTTCCGGTTTCATATGATCTTCTAAGAGAAGAGGTTGACTTTAAACTGGCTAACACAGATTTAGTGGTTCGTTGGAAGGGAAATCAAACACAGAAAAACAAACTAATGAAAAGGACAGGCTTGATAATGGAGCGGTAATGAAGCGAGCAGTCAGCCGGAATATCAGGACACACACTCTACTCAATCCATCTCTATCTAATAGACTGTTCCCTTGTCCCATGACTGAGATAAACAGCAGAAATAAACATGTTTACAGCCTGGTACAAAAACACAACACCTCCCTTTAGAAACCTCTGGGTTACGTCATGGATATGATATTTTATGGCGCCACCTCAAATGGCCCTGCAGCTTTTAGCACTTATGCACTGGCTTCACTTCACAGTAACGGAGGTTGCCGCTTCGTTTCAGTCACACGGTGATTAGGTTTGCTCAGTTGTCATGAAGCTGCGGATGTTTGAATCCTTTCAATTTTCCTGAAAAACACTTTTGTACCTGTCGTCAATGACAACTGAGCAAACTTCATTCACCCCATTGAGACCAATTCATGCAGGTGAAAGAAGATAGAAGTGGACCTTGAGATAAAAATAGGTGTTTTTCAGTCACTAACTATGATGTCAGTAATAGGTTTCTGTGTAAAATAAATATAATAACCCATAAAAATGTACTTTATGAACTGGCTGTAACCCTGAGACTACAGTGAGACATCATGTGACCTCCACAAATCATAGCAATGGGGGGCCAGCAGTAATCCATGAGAGAATGCACAGGGCCTCAGTCTGAGGGCGGCAGGGAAACAAAAGGCCTGTTGTGCGTGTTGTAAGGCGCTCAGCTCAGTAGGTCACACTGCAGGAACTTTTTAATCAACAACATCGACTTCTCAGAACTGAAAGAAAGAAAGGATGCATGCTAGGCGCCAAAAAAATTGGACAAATTCACACCTGCAGCCAGTCAGACTGGCCCAAGCGTAACGGATTTACTGCAGGTGCCACACAGCGTCTGTAACACCGAGTTTATTTTAACGGGGAACTGAATCAGCGGTTAATTGTATCAAGGCATCAAGTGGACAGGAGGGCGAGTAATTCTTACATTAATCTCGCTTTAGACGTCAAAGTTAACACATTGCCATCTATATTTTGTTGTACGAGGTTACTCTAGGGCACGATGTGGACGGTTCTCGAACGGTCCCCTCCACAGATTTATTTTTGTATGGCACAGGGCCAGGAGTCCAATGGTCAGGGGGTCCCTTTGGCCAAGTGACCGAAAGTCGGACCAAAGAATAAAATTACATGCAAAAGATCCACAAAGAGATCCGAGGTAAAAATGAAAAGACATGTAAAATGACCACACAGGGATGCAAAACAACCACACAGAGATGCAAAACAACAACAGAGGGATGCAAAACAACCACACTGAGATGCAAAACAACCACACAGGGATGCAAAACAACTACACAGGGATGCAAAACAACTACACAGAGATGCAAAACAACCACACAGGGATGCAAAACAACCACACAGGGATGCAAAACAACCACACAGAGATGCAAAACAACCACACAGGGATGCAAAACAACCACACAGAGATGCAAAACAACCACACAGAGATGCAAAACAACCACACAGGGATGCAAAACAACAACAGAGGGACGCAGAACAACCACACAGGGATGCAAAACAACAACAGAGGGACGCAAAACAACCACACAGGGATGCGAATCAACCACACAGGGATGCAAAACAACCACACGGATGCAAAACAACCACACAGCGATGCAAAACAACCACACAGGGATGCAAAACAACCACACAGAGATGCAAAACAACCACACAGGGATGCAAAACAACCACACAGGGATGCAAAACAACCGCACAGGGATGCAAAACAACCACACAGAGATGCAAAACAACCACACAGAGATGCAAAACAACTACACAGGGATGCAAAACAACCACAGGGATGCAAAACAACCACACAGAGATTTAAAAAGGCCACAAAGAGACGCAAAACTACCAGTGTGTGTGTGTGTATGTGTGTGTGTGTTTGTAGATCCTGAAACATTTTGACCTAATAAGGACTTTTATTACAATCATGAATCTATCATTTTGGGAGACCAAAACAAAGCTGCAGTTTGTCTGAAGACTGTTTTCCTTCCCAGAGGTTCGACATTCACAAACCCACTGATAGAAAGTCACTTTGACTAATTAAATGCAAATTACAAAACACTGACAGATTGAGGGTTCCTGAGTTCGTTGGCTGCAAAATCTGAGTGACCTTTTTACGTGAACACAAGCAAACAAATGTCGGTAAGATCTAGATTAAACAGTAAATCTGACAGATTGATAGGAACTCAGCATGCAGCAAAATGCCTCCTGGGACTGATTCACTTACTCTTGTAGATGCTTAAAGTTTTAGCAACTTAATGTCAGATAAATCTGAGGGGTTATAAAATGATTAACACTAGAAAAGCGAGGCCACAAGAAGGGATCTTTTCACACCCTGCTGCAACAGTGACGTCACTTGTCAAAGCATAATTTTTTGTTTATTGTTATAGGATTCACTTCTCCCGCATTGCCAGAACTTCTCTCAGAGTCTGCTCCGAACACGCCTATCAAGCTTAATATCTATCAAACACTAGCTCTGATTAGTGATCTTGTGATACGGCAGAGTGCTCATCAAAGACGACCCCTTAGGCTGTTCGAGTATAAACCAGGGTCACTGCTTTAATATTTAACAATATGTTTTGATCATATGTTAGTTTTGTTCTTTGCATCAGATCTTAAATCTGAAAAGTAACTTACAGCCAAGGATAAATGTGCAACATGAAAATCCATTATCACAGGAATCACACAGACAAACCTTGAACGTGATAAATAATAATTAAAACATAGTTGTGTCTGATTTAAATGGCAAGCAATAGCTTTCATTTCGCTGCTGCTATGGCAACAACCATGATCAATTATGCAGCAGTTAACGGACACGAGCAACCGTAATTTCATCCACAACCATCAACCACTGACGTGACGGTTTGTCGACACACGTGTGTCCTGACTTGAACCGACTGACAGGGCGTGTTTGTGTGCGGCTCAGCGGGGAGGTATTGACGAGCTGTCGACACATCTGGCTGAGTGGAAATAAAATGACCGACACAGCTGGCTGCCGTCTGTCCGCACACCCACCTCTGTCAGACTGTCACACGGATTTATTTTTTAAAACGGTCACAGAGCTCCACCGTGAATGTATCTCATTTAAATCTCTTTCTACTCTCGGAGGGAAATATTGTAAGTAGTCAAACTAATCATGTTTTGTGATAAATTAAAACAACCTAACCGTGTATATGATTACAGCAGGAAGGATTAACAAAGATCTACAACAAACAAATGCAATGAGTTCTTTAATGAGACTTAATGAGACTTAGTTCAAAAGGTCAAGTCAAGTGTAATCTGCTGAGAAGTTTCTAATTAAGTGGCTGCTCGCTTCAAGGCAAACTTGTCAGACTTGAACAAATGAAGCAGCGTTCCCGCCCTCTGAAACTCACCACGGCTGTGTCTGTCTTTATAGACGACGTCCTGGACGATTCTGCTGCAGGATACGGGAGGAAACAGACAGATCAGCAGCCACAGCATCCTGACGCCTTGTGTCAACCTGTCAACGCAAAAAGAAAAAACAAACATTAAAGACACACGAGCTCGGGCGTGACAAAAACCCCGTGCGACAACTCAGAACGCCAACGCTGTGGGAAAGTGCAGCGTCCATGTGATGAACATGTGATTCTAAGACAACTGGACATTTATATTTTTAAAAGAGCAGCAGGGCGATCGCCCCGTGGCTCTGACGATCACGTCCTTGATCCAGTCATGAGACAACATCAGATAATCATCCCTCTGATTTTATTTTTTAACAGATATACTAACAGAGATACTGTTGAATATTGAAGACAGAGAAACCAAACTCCAAAACAAGCATTTTAAAAGTTATCGCTTGTCATCTCGCACACTGAACCAGACAAAGCATCCTTTGGAGGCGTTTATTTCATGTTTGTTTTTTTTGGAGCATGTGGCGTGAATTACACACTGCACCTCCAGTGTGTATGATTTAAGCGGCATCTAGTGGTGAAGTTGCAGGTTGAGACCAACTGAATACCACCCGCCTCCCGTTCATTCCAAGCATGTAGGAGAAACTACGGCGGACTCCGCCAAAGAGCACCCGGTCCCTCAGACGTGTCAAACTCAAGATAATTTCATACATCGCACTCCCACCGCTCATACTACAAACCCCACAATGCACTGGAACAGCCGCCACAGAGGGCAAGACCTGTGCACCACACCTGCCTTACTGACACACTAATCAGCGGTCAGCGGATGAACACCAGCAGCTTTGACTTTGAGAACAGGGATTTTCAAAGCAGATGGGAGGAGAGTGTCAAAATCTGACACAGCGGCCCTTTAACGCACGTTTCACTCGTCTTAAATAAACTTTGAGCGTCCACAAAGGTCAGAAAACATAAAACCCCATCCCCATCCCGTGAACTGTACAGTAATGAAGTCACATGAAGGCTTAAGAGGTTTTAAGCACTGCTCTTATGAGGGGAAGAACAGACCCGATATGCAAACAGGAGCAGCAGGGGATTCTTGGGCGTTAAGACAACAATCGCATTAAATAATCCCCGCCTTGATCTTGCAGTGCGGGAGGATTAAAAACGAGGGCAAGCTTCAGCTCACCCTTGACACGGCACAGTACAGTACCGAGAACACGAAGACGAAAAGTGCGAGAGAAAAAGAAACGAGTTCTCCATCCTACAAATCTTTAAATATCAACGTCTCGAATGAAACCGAAACAACGGCTGGACTAAGGCGCATCCTTTGACGCAGGCAGACAAAGTTAAGCTCCAGGTTTCTAATCCTTCAGCGTCTGTCTTCCTAAAGGAACCTTTGACCTACAAAAGCGAAGCGCTTAGTTAAAAAGCTTGGATTGAATCTGAGAGCAGACAAACAGAATTATGATCCTTGCACGGTATTTACAGCTTAATAGTCACCGGTGGTTAAAATAATCTCGTCTGGCTTCGAGTTTTTTTTATTATTGAAAATAAAACCTCACTGTGACTGCAAGTTTCGTGGTCAGAGATCAGAGATCAGGGATCAGGACTCTCTCCATCCTCCTGCAGCTGCGTCCTATCCTGTGAAACCGATTCCTCGATTGGCATTCGTCCTTTCATGCGACTCTACAGGAGACTTCCATCGACTCCCGTAGCTTGATATAATGGACAAGAATACATTTAGCTTCAAACAGGTGGAGGCATTAATGGTGTCAGTGGAGAGGAGAGGAAGTTCTCCAGAGCTAGATGTAGCGCATCGATCAGATTCACGTCAATCAATCATGATATTTCAGCTTCCACGTTCTTTCAGTGCATGTACCCTCGATTAAACTGATTCAGCTTCATCTTTCCGAACTGCTTCACGATAAATTAAAAATTATTTTATCAAATTATTTCCCCAATGTGCACCAGGAGCCAACTGAACTTAAGCACAAAAAAAACATTGCGAGTGTCCCACACACACACACATTTTAAAATATTGCAAAAGGGAGATCAGCAGCCAAAGATCAGCTGCTCTGTGCTCAGACAATAAAGAAAAATGTATTTCCTGCAGCTGTAAAGATTATTTAAACGATAAAAGATAATTACCTTACACTTATGATTATCAGTTGATTGATTGCTGCATACATTGCCTGTTTTATTGGCCTGTACAACCTGTTGACTGTTATGAACGTTGTGATCCCGACACAAAGTTCAAAGTGTGCAGAGTGTGTTGCCATCAGGAGTGACCTTGTCCACCACTCTCTTATCTGCTCTGAGCTGAGGTTCAATTTCTGTGTATAAAGTTATCCAAATTCAAGTAAACCCAGCGCTCGAGCAAAAGCAACATGCTCAAATACAGACTGGATACAAGCGGGAGGAAAAACAGCCTAAAAAAAAAAATAAAAAAGGAATAAAATGTGTGTTTTTCCTGTGCAGAGGCCACCAGGACTCTCAGCGTAGATCAGGTGGAGCTGAGTGGAACACAGAAAGTAGCAAACTGCATGTAACATCAATATCATAATTATAAATCTGAGTAAACTGGTGAAGAAAATGAACCTCGGCTTCATTTTAATATCTGGTACAAATTACAGGAATTAAAGAAAGAGCTGTTCCACTTAGACCAAGCTGAATAATTTAATTAATGTTTAATCGGAAACTTTTATTCTTCATGTGCAAATGTCACATTTTATTCATCTAAAAGCATCTCTAGAAGATTAATAAGGTGTAATATATGTAATAAAGTGTCTCTCCTGGAAACTGCCTCGGACATTACAAAAGAAAATCAGAGAAATGTGTCGGCGCTTCGATAATATCTGCTGTGCTTCAGAGTTATGTGCACATACGATATCTGTCAGAGCAAGACAAAAAAAAACAACAAGCTGTAGCTGGAAAGCCGACCGTGAATAACACGGCATCAACAGACACAGCAGCTCTAACAACCGCCTGGCACTGGCAGTCGTACTGATGCCACGTTTTTTTTCCAAAAGGTGCATCTGATACAGGAATGCAGCATCACCGCCGCCCCGATCCTCGCGGCCAATCGCAGCACTCGATTCACCTGTTGCCGTGGCGACCGCCTCCTGACCCGCGCGTCAGCGGCTGATCAATCCCCCCCCCCCCCTGGAAAAGAGCAAGGCCCCCCGCTGGAAAAGATTAGTGACGGTCCAGAGGCTGACAGCTGAATCTAAACAGCAACGTGGAGCGCGCTCGCAACAGGTGTGCGCACTCAAATATGGCAATTAATCGATAATCAACCCACAAGATAAAGCGTGGCTAATTGGCGCCATCGTCTTTAATTTACTTTCATCATTTTCCAGTTTTTAGAAGACAATCAAAGTCCTTATGAGAGTACTGAACGGTGTGTGTCCACACACTGATTTGTAAAAAAATGCCAATCAAAAAGGCGCTTCAGTAAAAATATCTGATGTGAATAAAAGTCGACAGATCTGCTTCGAAATCGCAAGAAGAAAAGTCGCAGAATCTCATCTCGGTGTTTTTACGTTTCCTTCAGTGTCTCCACTGATCTGGTCAGAGCAGACTTTTCTTACACTGCTTGGGGGGAAATTTTCACCTCGAGAGCGCAGACCTTCATAAAGCTATATTAAAATAAGAGACAAGGCTTATTTAAAGCTTGTTGTCCCCACGGGCGAGTCTCCGACCTTTAACGACAATGAGGAAAGATTGCGTTGATGACATTCAGTTGATTCATTACTACGTTCATTCTAACGCCACTGATCACCCCGAGCGCAAAACGTGTTGTAGAGCCGGTGATGTGCTTTGACATTTTTTTGGAGTAAAGTCCCAAATCTGTGCAGAAGTTCAAAAACCGCAGCACATTTTTCACCCTCCATGCTGTCTGTGATGGATTTCTGTGGACGTCTTTCAAAGCCAAAAAACTGTGCGAGCTGGATCGATCGACAGTTAATCAACTGTTCTGATCTGACGATCCATGAAATTGCTGGAGTCTGATTCAGGCTTCAGTGAACTGTGAGTATTCTGCTGCTTTTTGTCTGCTCTGGATTGTTCATACATACAAACAAAACAAGACGACAAAATGTAACCGAAACAAGTAAAATCAGTGGATGGAGAAAGTAAGAGGAGGTGCAGCTGCTGGTCAGCTCACTTCCAACTGATCGTGAACCGACGCTGACTCATTCAAGTTAAAAGTTAATTCTGGCTGCGCGTCATGAGGCAGGGAGAATCACAAAGCGACGAGACGTTAAAGACAGACTCTGTGGCCACGGCTTCAACCGTTACGTGCAGATCCAGCAGCGATAAGTCTTATCTGGAGGATGTATACAACTCTGTAGCTGCATTCCAGCACTGGTCACACAGGAAACAGATCTGAACAGAGAGCAGCGTTCGATTCACAAGAAGTCACGTGCTGCCGCTGCATGCAAATCCAATCCTGATCACACGTTCACAGGGGCCAGCAGGGGGTGGGGTTTATGTTTGGCATAAACACTGCAGCATTATAAAATCCTGCATGCTCACGTTGAGCGGTAACTAATTAACAGACACACGCTGACATGCAGGAACATAAACACAGCGAGAGGTGAGGTGCAATCTGCAACTGCACCACTAATTCATTAACTAACTGTACGTAAATGTACGTTCTGTCTTTAAATAGCAGTTTGCTGCAGGTGGAGTCCGACTTCCCTGTGCAGGATTTAAGGGATTCACTCACAAGTTTCTAGGAGGTCCCGACACAGGTCCAGGAGGTACCTCTAAATCAGTCTGATGGTATGACAGCGAAATGAAACGGTGACGTTGTATTTTTTGCAAAGAATGGATTAAAAATGACGGAGCTACAACACGTCCGGTTGCAGATAAAGTATTGTCTCCCATCTTCTTGAATTCACGTGAATACATTTGAGAAGAAGTTGCCACTTGCAGCTGGAGGGAGAACTAAACTTTGTGCCATGGGAGCCTTGGGTCGTTCTTTGTGTGGTCGGTGGTTCGATTCCCACCTCCGAATAAATGAGTCTCTGGAGGATAATAACTTGTCATGTTGCAAAACTTGTGACGTACAGTAGAGGCAGAGAAAAGTAAAAAGCTTTAGTCTTGTCAGTCTTGCCCTTTAACGTGTAGTTAACTGAATTATCTGAGAGAAAAACAAGATGCTCCAAGCTTCCTGTGGGCCTGCTAAGATAATTACCATGCGATGTTAAAAGGTCTTATGACACATGATTAGCCATATGGTGCTTAAAGTTTAAATGGATTTTCCACTCCAGTGCACAGCAGACAGGAGCACTAATGATGTTGCACAGAGAAATCCCCTGCAGCTTCCCAGATCCATTCAGTTCTGATTTCATACTTTTATAGCCGGGACTCAGAAGTGACGCAAGGAAATCAAAAAGCGCTGAACTTTACTTCACGTGGGTCTGTTTTATCCCACGGTTCATCAAGTTCATCTCACGTTTAGATAAGACATTTCTACGACAACATTTGGGCCCAAAGGTAATTTCTAAATCCCAACCAGAGAGTTAAACGCTGCTGTACTCCGTCTTTGTTGTGTTAAATTATTGCTAATTCGAAACCTGCGGCTTCGGTTTCACATTAAACGCTCAGAGGGATGTTGAGTTATCTCCGTACGGGGGGGAAATAAACAGTTAAAATTATTAACTCGATCTTGATGATGCGTGCTTTTAAATTTTTCTGTGTCAGTGCTTAAGCCGGATAACGAGATAGTTGGGGATTACCTGTGAGGTGACAAGAAACCCTGGTTTAGTCGGACTAAGCCGTTTACTACTAAAGGCAGAGGGAGACTGGCATTTTTACAGATACAGAGCTACACAGTATTGCCTTTGAAATAGTTAAACTGCTGCCGATTAACTTATTTTGGAGCCCAGAGTGCCACCTCTTAAAGGACGGCATCAACCTCGTGACAGCCAAAGATGCTGCGGTGAAAGAGATCTGTCACTTGAAAGCAACATGTAGATAGAAAGCTTTCACCTGTGTCATGTGGAGAGGAAGGAAACGCTGTCACAGTTTTCTAACAGCTGCTGAAATAACAAACAAAAATCCTAAAATCTCTCCTGAAAAATGATCTTTCACAGCCGCCGCCGTCCTCATCATAACTACTTAATCCTCCATCTGAGCTTTCAAGCTTTCAGGCTGCCAAATCTATTTAAAACCACGACTTGCGTTATATTTAAAAAGGTGCTCGTGTCATCATGTGAAGTCTATGAAACATTGACTGTTCAACCCAACAGTCAAAGCGCAGAGAGGAAAACAGGATAGATATAAATAATAATGGTTATGCTTTACATCAGCCACAGCGCACAAACTAAACATGAACTCTTTCAGTGTAACACACTGTAAACACTTTGTTTTGTAAGACTCATCTCCAGACTGTAAAGTCTTTCATTGACAGTCTCGGTAGTAAATAACAAATGTCTAATTTATGTGTTTTAGTTTAGGATTTTAAAGTCTGAGACTATGGATGTTGTTTGCAGTCGAATAATGATGCATCAACTTTTTAAAAACACACACACCGTGCTTTGAAAATCTGAGTTCTGGTCCAGCTGCAGCAGAGAGACAAGAACAGTCATGTTCGCCTCAATAACATCACGTTCGTCTGTCCTGTGTCACGTTCTAGGTGTGGCACATCTTTGCACTCTTATCTGCTGTAACACATGTGGGCTAGGAACTGGAGTTGGCACTGAGAGGGGACGAGGAGGGGAGTATAGTCCAGAAAATCCAGACTGAGCATATCTGAAAGCAGAAATGTTCTGGTTGATGAAAAGAAAGACCTTTTTTAGCTTGTGACCTCTCATCACAGGCTGTTTTATTTTTGTTTTTTGACTACATGTTAGGGAGAAGATCAGACTTTTCTCCATTCCCCTGGAGAAAAGTCTGTAAAAATAAACATCCAGTGTAGCAGAAATGTATTTTTCATTCTGCACTTCGTAGTTAATCGTGGGAACTTTATTTCAGTGGCATTTTGATTCATGCACCTTTGGATTTTTCAGATATTTCTTGGCAAAATCAGGTCAATCCTTCACAATAAACAGACAATTAGACACACTGGCTATAAGCATCATATCAGATGATGTGATGCTTTTAATTTTTAACAGCCTGAGCTTTTATTTTGTCTGGCTGACATGAGCAAAGGGAGTTATTTGGATTAATTGTGGATTAAGTGTGACAGATATTCTTTCATTATAAGAGGATGAAAAACACGTGACAGAGCAGACAGACTTCTTCAGCATCACTTTTATAATTAACGAGATATTTAAAGTTTCCAGGCTAATTTGAGACATTTTAACTCATCAAAATAACTTTAAATCATAACAAACTAATGAGTTTTAATATGATTTCTGCAGTATTTTATGTTTTTAATTAACTCACTTTTAATGAGGCACACCTGTGCACGGTGGCCTCGGATTAAAACACATGAACCCGTCTTACCTCTAAAGTGAATAATCCGCCTGCTGCTGCTGCTGCTGCTTTGAAACCACCAAGAAAACAAACTCCTCGAACATATAGGACCACACCGGGACCAGGACCGGGACCAGCCAGGCAGCCGGTCGATGCAGCCGGTAGTCCGGGTGGAAATCCCCCGGTGAAGGGAGGGAGCCGCCGCGCCGCTTGTCGGTGAGCTGTCAGCGGAGTGTTGCGTTCACGGCCCGCCTCTGTGTATTTCTGCGAGCACCTCCCCTCGCTCCCTCCTCCTCCTCCTCCTCCTCCTCCTCCTGCTCTGCACGGAGATTTTCCTCCACCTGGTCCCGCGTCATCAAGCCAAACACCAGCTGCATCCAGGACTGCTCCTCTTTGGCTGCAGGAAGAAATGCATGGCTGGAAAAATAAAAAATAAAACAGATGAAGGTCGAAGTGCTATAACTCCAAGTTATTGTTGTTGTTTCACATCTAACAATAACACAGTTTGGTTGTGAAGTATTGTGAGTGTCAGGGGCGCCGCCAGGAATTTTGGGCCCCATGACAAAAAAATCAAATTGGGCCCCTCTGCACAGCTGTTGTCCCCACATCTGTAGGACCTAACTATCCCATCAAAAGCTTTAAATAACTCTAATTAAAGGCTTGCAGCTGTAGTTCAGTACTAGTACTAGCACAATATTCACTGCTGGTGATTTGTACATGCATGCAAGTCTGCATACAGATGCAAGATTAAAAGCCACCGTAAAAATGTGCAGTTCCTCAAACGTCCACTTGAGGCTGGCTCCAGAAGTGAGTCAGTCTCCATAAGTCCCCATGTTTCACAGCAGAAATAAACATGTTTACAGCCTGGTACAAAAAACAGTTTTGGTCTCTGTAGCTAATTTCCCCGTTCATGACAACTGTACTGAGGGTGAATTTATATACAACTCACCTGTTCACATTATATTAAGGCTTAAAGTTATGCAGGATTAAGAGCGTGGACGCTTTGACTCTGAGCTTCACGACGGCTCTTCAGAAACCTGTGGCTACGTCCACGTTTTATGCAGTCTATGGCCGAAAGTGTTAATGGACGAGGTATTAACGCTTTACCCTGTTATGCTTAGTCGCGTTGTGCTTTGTCATACTGACATAAAACACCGTAATTACAGCATCACGTGACCGAGAAGACGTTTTCCCCAACAGCTTTCATCGTCCATGTCTGAACTCGATCTGGTCCGATAACATTTGGAAAGTCTATAAGATGTGTGTGAAGGTTTTCAGTAGCCCAGCTCATCTTTCTTGGAGAATAGTTAAATTAGGGGCAACTGGAGGTTAGCAGTTCAGCCGGTGGAAGACACAGCGCTGAAGCATATACAGAAGATCCGAGTAACTTTATGGCCGCAAATCAAATTGTCCTAATGCACCACTGAGCACATGATTTGTGTTTCTCTAAATATTTTAATGATCTTATGATTTGTAGACTCATGCACAGATTCTTTACAATTTGACATTGTACAGCGGCGTCTTTCTCTGGATGCTCTCATTCACTGTGAGATGTTCCACCAGCTGTTTTTCATTTAGCGTCCTTTGTTGACCTCATCCCAACTTTTTTTTTTGTCAAACGTGTTGCTGGCATCAAATTCAAAATGGGCGTATCATTTTCCAGAAAAACATTAAAATGTCTCAGTTGCCTTTGTGCTGTTTTCAATTAAACATGAACATAAATAACATAAACATTTTTATTTTACGAGGTAGATAACATAACTATTCAATGACTACAGTTCCCAGAAGGCTTTGAGACTGTCCAACCCATATAACCTGGAATATGTACACCAAAATTCCCCATAATGAATTGATTAGTATGAAATGAAGTCACATTTAAAGTAAAATTTATATTCAATGGGTTTCAATAACGTTCTTGTTGTCATGGTAGCAAACCCCAGGGCTTTCAGTCACGTCACAGGACCTTCATCATTCTTAATTTGCAGAGATCATCATGTGGTTTTTCGAGGTCAAATTGAATTTGTGGCTCAATGATGTCTTATTGAAAATGTATTTTCGTCTTCTACTTTCTACTTCTAATCACAGGATGAATGTGTGAAGCAGTTACTCCAGATCAGTCTGACACAGAGTTGATGCAGCTTGTTTAGTTCGTGCTGGGAGGCCTCGACTGTTCGTTTACTGTCTCTTCACTGATGTTTAACCAATGAGAACAGCATGACTTGCTCAAGGCCCCCGGAGCCAAGAGGCATGACTCAAATTAGCCGGAGTGCATCATGCTCTGAATGAATGATTCATTCCAGATCCTGCAATACAACCGCGAAGGCGACGAGGCGGCTAAATGCAAGCTGATGTAAAGGAAGAGTGAGCAGAGGCGGTGTGTGTGTGTGTGTGTGTGTGTGTGTGTGTGTGTGTGTGTGTGTGTGTGTGTGTTTGAAAGCAGTTTCCTATGAGCAGAACATGTCAGTACATCCTAAAGCACCTGTGGTTGCACTATAAACATGTGTTTACACATCGAATAACACTACAGCACACGAATGTTTCAAGGCAGATGCAACGCACGTGGTGGACGGTAAAAGAAGTAACACTGTAGAGCACAAGACAGTTTAAATTTCAGTTTTTGAATGTTAACATCTGCCGATTCGCCTTTTAGATCTACAATGGCGTGGGTCCTCTTTCACGCTTATCGCACTTCGCGTGTCGCGTTCATTTCGGGTGAGGGTAGAGCATCTTGGTTGCAGCGTCGCTGCAAAAGAAGACGAGCCAGATTCAACTTTTAAAGAAATGAAACCCCGACGTCATGCTGCAGCAGCCAAATATGAAAATGAAATGTCACCGGAGATTAGGGTTCATATAGGTGGATTAATGGACTAAATCCTACACACTAGGCCTTGTCTGTAGGATTACTTACAGAATATGTCAGGAACCGAATATAATACATATAACGCATTGCCATAATGCTTTAGAATCATCAACAAAGAAGTCAATAGAGTATATTGTCTGGGAAACCAGACAGTCTGTCTGCTGATCTATTTTAGTCTGGACTAGGAGGGTGAATCAACAGCCCTGCCGCCCCCTGGAGCGACCCTGCTCAAGGCTAAAAACATAAAGAAAAATGCCCGTATCCGTGTGTGATGCATCTAAACAGAAAATATCAAACATACGCATGATGGATTCCTCATTGCTATGGTTACTGTGGTTTTTGTTTGGACTGAAACTCTGATGTTTATTGCAGCAGTAAGTCCAAATAGTTCTGGCAGTAATTTGGGGGAAATTACTCTAAAAATCATATCTGTTAAGGACGGTACTGTAGATTTAAATACATTGTTTGAATTTGTGCCAAGATTGGGGTCAACTCTTTTGGCTGCCACCACTAGAAACCACGTTGAATAAGTTGTAGGGTAGTAATGAGGTTGAGAAAATTAGACTACATAACAAATATCATTGGTTAATGTGTTTCCTTTGGAATTACGGGTGTCAATATTTCAGTGAGATTATACTAACCTCTTCAGGCTGTGTGATACCGTGCCTACTCACCGACACACTCTCTTGTACGTACAAAAACACATCTGCAATGATATTAATATACATCCCCATCATGCAGGAACGAGCTCATGCATCATTCATGCATTTTGTAACGCTGCATAGACGCTGCAGAGAAGAATCCCCATCCCATATATGTGTGGAGTGAAGCGAGGAGAAAGTGATGACATACAGAGTCGGACAGATTAATGTCATGTACTCATATGCTGCAGTAAAATACTGATGCATCAGCGTTAGAGCAGCGTTTTACTGCGGGAGCTGCTTAAACTATGAACCTGTGGTTTCCAAAACAGACCCTCCAAAGGGTCACCAGATAAATCTTAAGGCCTCAAAAACATGAGGGAAGTTTAGAGAATAAAATTGATTTATGACTTTTTGTTGTTCTTTTTATTGTTTTTTCTTGGTGGGGGGTTCTTTGAGGTGGAAGAACCCGAGCCTCCAGAGAAAATCCACAAGAACACGGGAAGATGTTACTTGTTTGCCTTGTTGGTCGTTGTTGGTTGGGCTGGTTTGGTCTGGGGATAAAAAGTGAGATTGGTTAGAGTTAAAACTAAAAGTTGGTTTTGTATTTTTGGTTGTTTTTTTGGGGGGAGTGCTTCTGTACAGAAACATCTGCAGCTTGTCCAGAGTTGCATGCAAACGTTCGGGGAAATCAGTTCTTTCTTCTGGGTCTCTTCTGTTCCTCCAGTTCTTTTATCCCGATCTTCAGGTCCTCGCACCTCACTGACCACAACCGCTCAACCACTTCCAGGTGATCTCTTTCTGCTTTACGTTGGAATTCCAGGCTATCCTTGGCCAACTTCACATCAGCCTCAAGGGAGGCAATCTCTCTTTTCTGCTGTGTAAGCTTTAACTCTTGGATGTCCCAAACCTCAGCGACTGTGTTCTCCACAAGCTCATGGAGCTCACTGTCCTCGAGTTGAACCATTGGCTCCTCTTTGTCTTTCTTGTCTGGAATTTCAGGCTGAGAAGCGCATCCTTCACTGGCATCACCACCCTGCCCCTTCTGGCTCGATGGTTCAGCAGGAGCCTCTGCGCTTGACTCGGTAGAAAGCGCCTGGAGCTGTTTACGAACTTCCTCCAGCTTGTTCCTGAGATCAATACTGATGGCAGTTACCTCATTAATAGATAGATTTTAGCTGGACCTCCTTCAGCTCACGCCTGAGGGCCTGGCTCTTCTGCTCCATGTCCAGCTGAAACTCAACACGCTGACGATGACTTTGCTCAATAAAGAGTTTCAAGTCCTGATTTATTCTCGTTTGGACTTGAAGTTTCTCCTCCAGTTCCTGCTTCTGGAGCAGCTGAAGCACTGAAGACAGGGTGTCATATTTGGACTTCAGGTAGGAAGTTTTTTACTGTTTGTTTACACATTTTAATACGGAGCAGTCATACATTTATACAATTTATTGTTAATCCAGAGATAATGCCATGATTAATCAAAAGGATAGTCTAGTATATTAAATCAATAAAATATCCTCAAACTAAAATTTTGAGAAGCTGTTTTGAGGTCAGGCTTCTCATCAACATTATTGGATGGCATGAATATGTTTTGAAGAACAATTTCACAATCAAGAATTTGAGGTATAAATCAGAGACCGAAACTTTAGAAATTTGGACGACTGGGTGTTCAGAAAGATCCACAGCCACCCCCTAAAGTTCAGTGACCAACTGTTCCAGGAACTTTCTCACTGTCCCCTTTCTCACTGTTGCATCTCCAGTTCCCCATTGCCTGAGCCAGGCCGCTCATTATTTTGGCCCTCCATAATGTTGGCTTTAGGATTTTCTGGCGCCATTGAGATCCTATGTGATTTCTGAATGTGCTGTGCGCGCTCCTTTGTGGTCGAGCTCGGGAAGCACTTGCAGCTGATAATGGACCTCCTCTAGCTTTGAATTGGCATCAGTGTTACGGGATTTTTTCAAGGAAGGACCCTTGAATAAGGAGGACTGGATTCAAAGTTTCAAAGTTTAAGTTGAATTTATTATTCTTGTACAAGAAGGAGCGTTTAACAGTGCAACACACAAGAGGGTTACAAAGAAAAGGCTCCCTGAGGAGCATTATCAGTTGGTTCTTATACAATTTTCTCAAAATGGGCTGTCTCGGACATCTTCCCACTAACAATTTCCTTTTTTGGGAACGTTACCTCGTCCATTGTCCAAAATGACACTTCCCTCAACCTGTCTCTCTTGCCCTTGAACAATTTTCAATTACCTTTCCCTGCCAGCTTCAGCAAACACATGCTAGATAAGGGATGTACACGAGATATGCAAAGGACAGAATACACACACACACTCTCTATAAGAGTTAAAACATCTGCAGCCCAGTACAATCCTAATGTTTATAACAATCAGCGTTGATCACAATTTAAAGATGACCTTGTTCAAGTCGGTATTTAAAATCCCTGTTCGCCGTTGTGCACAAAGTCGATCAGTCTTTCTCTGATCTCTTTTCTGAGTGCTGTGATTTCATCTCTTGGCTGTCTTTTGCTACGAGTTTTTATTATTTTCTTTTTGTGTAGCAGTTCAAGAGTAGCACTGAGGGCCTTTACGTTTTTGTTCTGTTTAAAGGTCCACCTACAGTACCAGAAATAAGCATTGCTTAGGTAGTGTCTTACCTTAATTTGCAAAAACATTATCATGAAGTTCAGATATAATATAGAAACATTACAGATTGTTATTCTAAACGTCAATATATTTTCCAGCATTCATTGAATATAAAACTAAAACACAATAATGAGACTTAGCACCAGAAATGAAGTGAACCGTTATTTTACCAGAATTTAACTTCTTCTCCTCCTGTTTACATCCACCTTAGTTGATAAACTATCAATAGATTTATTTATTTTTATTCAAAGAGGACAAACTGGATCATTTCCCGGTGGTGAAAATGACTCACCACAAAGACCAGAAACCTTCTCCTCTGGTTGTCTGAGCCGCGGTGTTTTCAGTTGGCAGCTTGTTGTGACTGTGCATTGTGAAACGGGTCGGTGGTGATGTCACAATCACTATGCGACAGATTTAATCTAATCCCCTTCCCCCAGATTAGGAGGGGAAATCACTAGAAGGGCTGTTCGTCGAAATTACATACCATGTGAGTGTTGACTTAACCTTCACCCCCAGCACCAGGGCTTCATTTACCAGATGCTTCATTATGTGTTAACTTCTGACACTTTACACAAGGTGTTTGCTTCACTGCTGCAGCAGGGTGGAGGTGACTGTCATATTGTAACGGCTAAAGAAAATATCGAGGTCTGTCATTCTGAAGTATGAATGCAGCAGCGGATCGACACGAGGATCAATGACGCACAGTACTTCACAGGATTATTCCCAAGGGCATTTTCATGTGAAATCAACCATGAAACGCTGTGGATCAGCTGAGAATTCATGCAACCATGCTGCATGTTTCTTGGAAAATCCACAAAATATGGACAGAATTCCTACGTCCTGCAGAGAGGTCGTCTAGGCCGGAGAATTACCCATAATTTGTGTGATTTAACGGTCATAAAAACAGCCGATGCCTGTTCAGAATGCACCATAGTATGACATTTGGCTTTTTATTACTATTATTATTATTTTGAATGATTTAAGATGGATAGATCTATAGATAGATAGATAGATAGATAGATAGATAGATAGATAGATAGATAGATAGATAGATAGATAGATAGATACTTGGAGAGCCTCCAGCCGGATAACGAGAACTCTCTCAAACTAAGCGGGGCCTTATATACCGTGGAGAATATGCCCCCAAAACATACAGTCAAAGTTAACAACCTTATAATTGTTGTGTAAGAGAGGGACAGAGGAAATGAGAGGCCCCTCTCCCAAGATGTCCCAACAGATAGCCCTTAACCACGTTAAAGGAAACACGCACAGGAAAGATCATCATATGGGACTTGATTAAATAACTTTGGTTATGATTCGGCGTTGAATTTAGTTGAATTAATGGGGTCAGGAACTAGAATTTATGCACATAAATGGATTAAGATCGTAAGTCTCGTCTCATTTTAGTAAAGTAAAGAAAGAGTCAGTCATCAGCAAAGTTACTGAAGTTTATGCATGTCCTTCTTTTGAGTTTCTCCTGTGGATTTAAATAGTTAAAGAGTAAGTAGCACTTCTTTGTTTGGAGAAGAACAGAAGAACAGAAGAGAAGAGAAATGAAAGAATAAAAAGGTCTATAGTTACAGAACGTCAAATACAAATACTACTACTACTATAATACTCTTCAGTGTTGGACTCATTCTGTCACATCTGGTGTTTGTCACTCTGCAACTAAATTATGCATTTACCCCGCTCACTTCCACAAGCATCTGGCCGAAACACATTTCTACAAAATATACATAACACGGACAAACAAATGTGCTCACAAAATTAATGTAATTGTCCTCAGATCATTGGTTATTTTCTTTGTGCTATAAAATTATCAGGAGTTAATGGATGATTTGAGGCCAGAACTGTTGCCCCCACAGAGCCCAAAGTCTATTAATTTATATTTTAATGTGTTTTGCAATCAAAAAATGATAAATAAAATATATATATATCCTGACACATACGTATCAAAGGCAGTAATTTCACTTGTGGTGCATGTAGCATAATGTTCGCCATTTAAACCTTGACTGCTGTGATGTAATCACTGACGTTAAGTCCCTCTGCAGAGTCAGCAGTGATCTGATTGACTGTAATCTAAATTGAAAATCGAAAGCATCAGCTCTGCAGCTTTAAATCCCGTTAACTGTCAACGCTTTTATAACAGAATAAAAGAAAATGTTTCGTGACGGAAGTAAAAATCTGTTTTTTCCTACGAACACTTGCAACACCTGTGGAGATGTTTATTTATTGAAACTCAGCACTGTGAGTAAGATATACAGATTTTTTTTTATTTAATTTACTTCAGTGCATTTATCATTTATAAGTATATTCATATATCGAGCAAACAAACAAAGATTTTGCCTCTTTGTGTACAAACCAAATCCAGTGTGCAATGTGATATCTCATTTAGTTTAGAGGTTACAAAACACATTCATGCTTTCCCCTGCATGTTATTTTCATATATATATTATTTATATAACTTAATAGACTGCTTCTGACTTGCTGGGATCAATAAAAAACTTTATTTTATTCATTTGCTGAAATTTAGAGGGTAAAAAGTATTTGTATCCTCAGTTTTGTGCAGTACTTAAATACTTGTACATTCATCACGCTAGGTGGCAGTAAAACACTGACATTGCCTTTCTATTCTTGGTTATGTGATTTGATGCATTAACAGACACTAATCTCTCATCAGTCATTTTAATAATCTTACGTTGGTACGTGTAAAACACATCTCCAGATACTGAAGAGTATTACAACAAAGACATACACAGTACATAAAACAAACTATGAAGATAGAATTAAGTGAACACCAGGCAGATCTCGCTCGAAAGCATTTTCTAGTTTACTTCATCCAACAATAACATGTGAACATAATCCTCCATTGTTGTGATGTAATCGCTGACGTTAAATCCCTCAGCAGCGATCTGATTGACGATAATCCAGAGTGAAAGTTGAAAGCATCGGCGCCACGGCGCTGATAACTGTGTTACCATTTTTTAAATTTTAACTTTAACACAGTCTTTGGGATGTTTACCAGATTATTCACCGTTATAATTAGTGAATTATGTTTGTTTTGTAAATCCAGCCCCAGGTCCTGTTAAACCTCTACAAGAAAGAAACTGCGAGAACTCTTAAATTCTCGTAAGGGTCCCTAAAATCTGCAAGAGAACGTGAATCCCCTCTTAAACATAACTGAACCTCTCTGAGACCTACGGAAACTTCTCAAGACAACTAGATCCTATGACAGGTCATCCGGAAAATCAGGTTGGACAGGACCCAAAGGTCCCTTTAGGTCCTCAGAAAGTCTCTCAACAACCTCTGAACCTTTAAAAAGTCCCTGAAGTACTTCTGGAATCCCACTTGGGAGCCCATCAACAACCTGTAGACCTGTCTTAAGACATCTGAAGGTGTCTCAAGGGTCTCTGAGGATCTTTGACTACCAGCAGGTAAAAGCTCCAGAAGTTGACAGCTCCAGTTATTACATATATTACAACAATTTTACTGATGTGAGCCACATTTAGATGTTGGTTCAGGTGTTTCTCTTCCTGTAGTTTAGATGGAAACAGGAAGCATGTGGCAATTAATCCTCTGTTTTACTTCAGGTTTACAAATCTGCCACTTCCTCTGCTGAAATTCACAATGTTGCCATCGAGCAACAACTTCCTCCTCAACAGTCACCTGGGTTTGAGCGTTAACACATCCAGGACTCAACAACCTAGGATTGTGGCAGCAGGGCGTCACCACTGTAAGACAATTCATTTACTTCTTACAGTTTTAGTCATTTCTGTATTTGGCGTTTTCACTGGTTTGAAGTGGACAACGCCAATGTTAATCAAAAGTTGAGATTGGTGTGCAGTATTTTGAATTTTGAACTATGTGTAATGCAGCATTCACGTCAAATAGTCGTTATACATCAGTGGTCTTTCACCAAGCTCTCGCCAAAGACCACTACTATTACTCTTGTCCGGTGGCTTCTTGTTGACTTATATTCAATTTTTGCCATATTCTGTAAATACAGACCTCAGATCCGACACACTGGCCCTTTAAATGTACAAAAGCACGCAGTACACCTGCTAAATTTAGGCTTTCCGGTTCACTTGCTGCAAATTGGCCTGACCGATGGATGAGTTGTGACTCTGCAATGCTTCCGCTCCTTAAAATAAAATGTTGGACAAACTGTGACTTGTGTTTCTGTCAGTTGAGAATCAACAGGTCTGTTGCATCAAAACAGGAAATAAATGTTTGAATTTGTTGGTTATACAGGCTCCAACTGAAGTGAACAAGGTCAGATATACAGTGTATACTCACAGGACAAATGTCTGAATTCGCAGTTAATCATTTCAGTTGCTTATTAGGGAAATATGTCTCTTTCAAAGCTGCTTTATACCATTTTAAGCTGAATATCTTTGACTTGCCTGCTAGGAAATGATCCATCATGGACATGAAGGGGGAATATGAATGACTGGAACAGAACCAGTGTTTCTTATTAATGTTGCTTCTAAAGGTTTATTACCATGGTTTCTTTCTTGGCCTTTTGTTTGCTCTGACTTTGATTTACAGGAATACATTTCTAGACTTGATGAGGTTCTTGTCAGATTAATGAATCACTGAAAGGAAACCGAGCTGCTTGCGACAACACAGCTTCCTTCTGAAAAAAAACAACAACTTCCTTATTTGCTTTTTAAAAAGAGGGTTATAAATGAGTAATCAGTCCTCTGCACTTTTCACTCCTCCTTCACTGTTTCCTGCTTCCTTCTCTGTTATCACATTAATACACTCTCGCTCACACACACCTTTTCAGAAGCACTTTTAACCATGGGCAACTTTGCTGCCAATGAGGGACTCTCCATCTTTGTTATTGTAAGTATATTTACTCTAATTTTATATATTGCTTTCATTTATGTACTGTTAAATCTGCATGTCAAAAGCACACATTTTAACAGTGCACGGCCTCGATTTGAGCTAATAATACTTTGAAGTACGTCTATAACAAAAGTACTGAGTGTGATTTGAATTCACCTTGTTAAGAGAAAGTTCTTGTACAACTTGAGAAATCGAGAGAAGATTCGTCTATATCTAAAGTTCCCAACCTGCAGGTTAAATTTCAACGGCTGCAAGTTTGTTAATACAGGAAATGAGAAAACATGTTTTTAGTCTCCTGGACTCTCCTGAATAATTTCAGGTATTTTAAAAATGATTCAAACAAAACAACAGGTCTGACACTATGTCTAGAAAATATTGGTCCTTTATCCAAAAATCCATTACGTATAATATTTAAAATTCTAAAATGTAAACTGTATTTCAGGTCAAGGACATGAGCTCTTTGTGTTTGGTATCAGTCCTGACACTGTAAATGTAACATATTTTATTCATGCGTTATCAATTCTTTGGAATTATCAGTCAAACCTTTTGATTTAACATGATGTGTCTGGATGTGTGTTACAGCTGGTATGGCTGGGCATCAACGCCTTCTTGTTTGTGCATTTCTACATGGCCTTCCTGACGGAGAGATGGTTTTACACCAGGGTCCTGCTTGGGGTGAGTGTTCTGCACAGGTTTCCACACGTGCGTCATTTTAATTTACTAAAAACTGCTATGAAACATCCAATCATTTGGATGTTTTAACCCTTTTTTCCCCAATAAATAACATCAAGTAATCAAACTGGCATTTAAAGGATTAAAATGTTTGATGTTTGGTAGTTTTAAGTTGTAAGTTTTTAGAGCAGTTTTGTCCTTAATGACAAAAGTGTCCATAGTGACACATGATGGTTGGAATTTCCAGTTTCTGTTTCTTGTTTCTTAAAGTAACAGATATTAAAATAATTACACACCTACTTTTAGACCACCTAGATATAATGAAACAAGTCAAACAGGACGCAGCCTTTTTCAGTTCCTCTAAATGAAAGCGCTTTAATAATTCACACTGCAGCCCACCCACCCACTCTTCTTCTTTATCTTCTTCAGTTTGTTTTCACCGTCTTAGCTGTCAGAAATCCTCCTACTCATAATCACCACTCAGGTGCTCATGTTTAAGGTTAAGATTGGTTCTGATCTCATGATTTGTTTCATGACTGATTCCTAAAGATTCATCACACTATGATGTAATGTGGGGAACTTACGTTTCTGAGACAAACAATGAAAGTACAACGGTAAACATGCTGTCAGTCGATGCATCATTAGAACAAATTAACCCATATTTACTGTAACACGGTGCCACTTCCACACCTGCACAGATAACACCTTATCTGCACCACCTTCTATTTACAATCCCTCTGCCTTGTAGTAAAGGGAAGTACGTCTGTCGTGGGGTTTGCTCTGCGGTCACAGCTGGCTTCATGATACACTGAGTCAATACCGCCCGGCTGCTTAGCTGCTTGCAGAAGTGAAACACGGGGCCGCTCACTATCGGCGTGTGCTTGTTTCTTTTGTGATTTATCTATTTAAATATCATCACAAATGTAGAACGATGAGGAGCAGTGTCCGGCGGTGCTGCTTGTCGTGTTTTGCAGGGATAAAAAAGGGAGTTTATGTTGAGATAAGGGTTGAGATTAAAGCATTTGGGTTACATGTTAAATACTTTCAATTAATTCCTGACTAAATTTAAATGAAAACTATGTTTTTTTATATCTTTTAGGACTTGATTTTTAATAAAACAAATTGGAATTCAAAGATTTTCGCCAATTTAATAGCGTAAAATAAAAATACCGCATTGCTTTTTCACTATAAAAAGCCCAAAGCCTCCGACCAGTCAGACAAACAGTTACAACAGTTTGTCTTTAGTCTTCCTTATTGAATTTCCAGGTAATACATTTCCAACATCATGTCACATTTTCTCATTAAGACACTTTATTTTCATCCAGTGTGATGTTACTGTAATCTGATCGCGTCCCTGTGAAGTGGAACCACTGTCGGTGCCATGTGTGTTTATTAAGCAACTTCAAAAAGCAGGTATTTTATGGTAGGGCCATATAAAAAACTAGTTACATCATCGTTTAGACTGTGAAGTCACAGATTTGTTCTGTTACTGACCTTTGCTCTTATATAAATAAAGGAAATCATTTATTGTTTGATGTGCAGCTTTTAAGCATGGTGCCCTGAGAGTGACGTATGGCAGCTCTCATTTATTTTGAAATTAGAAAAGTGACTTCATTTCATTAAATTCATCCATTAAATTGTCCCGAATTCAAATGCAGAAGTGGAACGCTAAAACTAGAGCCAAAATTTTCATTTTGGCAGCCATGAACTTCCTTAAACCTGAGGCTAGAGAGTACCATGTGGCATACGGTTGTAAATACACAAATGAAACTAACTCACTGCCTGATTTGAAGTTGTTTCCATTTTTAGTTTTAGTTCTTCTTTGCTTCAAATGTCAGTTTGTGGTGAACTTACATATTCAAACTGTCACTGTGAGGTCAAACTCAACCAGTCTATGTATTAGTTTCAAAATAAAGTAATCTGTTTAAAAAAATTTCCCCCTTCCTTTAACCCATCAGCAAGCTCTGTCCTGGGCCAGAGCTCCCGCCGCCGCCCTCAACTTCAACTGTATGCTCATTTTGTTGCCAGTTTGCCGAAACCTCCTGTCCTTCCTTCGTGGCTCCATCCAGGTATCCATAAAAACTAAAGATGTACTCCAAAGAATTATAAAAAACCTTCAAATGAAGGCAATTACTTATCTTTTATGACTGAGTATCTGCCATCAAATGTCCTTATGGTTTATTTTTCATTGCTCATTGCTCTAACGTTGCTGTATCTGTTTCTCTTGTTTATATTCAGTACTGCAGCCGCACAGCAGCTCGTCAACTAGATCGAAACATCACCTTTCACAAACTGGTGGCTTACATGATCGCCTTCCACACAGGTATTAGAAGGCCAAAAACAACACAAGTCAGAGAATGATTTAGATTTATTGGCTTAAAAGACCCAAAACAAGGTTATATCTGAGTTTTCTTTCTTCCAGCGCTCGTGGTTCTTGATCTTACAGATGAAGTTGTATGTTATTGGCAATGGCAATACAAAGAAATGTTATCACTGCATATTATTTTTAATGAGAGGGAGAAAATAGATAGGAATAGGGAGTATTATTTTATTAAATGATGTCCTTCTACCTTCTCGCAGCTGTGCACATTGTTGCACACTTGTTTAATTTTGAGTTTTTCATGGACGCGCAGCTGAATCGCAACAGCAGCCTTCTGCCCTTCGTCCTGTCTGAAATCGGCACTGGGGACAACGCCTCCTTCCTGAACCCCATCAGGTCAAACGAGACGGTGAGTTCGTGTTCATCATTAGTTTCAGTCGGTTGTAGACAAATCAAAAGCGCAGCTGCGATTGCTTTGCGTTGGAAGGTTCTTGCGTAAATTCTGTGAAATTCAGTCTGCCTAATTGCAAAACACTTACCACAGATTTCTTTTGTTGTCTTCAGATATTTTGTCATTTGACAAAACTTCCTCTTTTCAGCCCCACTTCTTTAGCACAAACCACAAACTCTTGACATGACCTGATTTCAGTTGCTTTCTCCTCTTACTCCTCGATGGGCACTTCAACTGCTTTCACCTGTCCCCCCTCCCAGTCAGTTCACCTCCTCTTGTTATTTAAAATGTGTCGACTTACGCTCTCAATGACCATCCCAACTTCTTTCAGCACATAGACATCGACAGACACCTCCACTGCTTACATCTCTCATTATTTAACTACTTTCGGTGATTACACTTCAACTGACGCAACTCCTTTCAGTTTATACACTTAAATATATAAATTTCTTCCACTTCAACTTCCAATTTAGGTTAATTTATCATTTACACTTTCAATTACACCTTCCTTCAGTTCTCGAACTTCGACTGATCGTGAGACCTCACTCATGTCAGTGGACGCTTCAATTTAATTCAGTGCTTGCAGCCTCTCGATCTAGTTTCCTATTGCCGCTTCAACTTCTTTCAGTAGTTCAAATGTGACAAATCAAGATTTCAGCTGCAAGTACACACATTTTCTTCAAAATTTAATAACTTACCAAAAATAGGGGAACTATGACGAAACAGACATTTGGCAGATGAGGGAAGTTAGCCAATAAGTGTGATTCAAGTGGAACCAAGTGAGACGCCGTTTAAAGGTGACAACCTTGTGACCACGGCCAACGCAATGACTAATCCTAAACTACAGTTTTTAACTGTGATTATGATACAGAACCCTACCATCGTCATGTTTACCACCATCGCCGGGCTGACGGGCGTGGCCATCACGTTAGCTCTCATCCTCATCATCACGTCGTCCATGGAGGTCATCCGCAGGTCCTACTTTGAGGTGTTCTGGTACACCCACCATCTTTTTGTCATCTTCTTCATCGGACTGGTGTTCCACGGCTTCGGGTGAGAAGACACAACATACAGCTAGTACAGGTTTTCAGAATTAAGGTAGCTACTTTGGATTTTTTCAGGTTTTTCTAGTGTTTGGACTTGTCTTGGGGGGAAATGGCAAATGCAAAAAGACTTTGAGAGTCTTGATTCCCTGTTTTGACTTGGCCTTGACTTAAGAGGTTGTTGTCTACACTACTGCTTTGGATATTTACAGTTTCATATCAGATATAAACTACAAGCACTAAGAATACTGTTGTTGTTCACTGGTTGCAGACGGATTGTGCGAGGACAGACGCCTGCTAGCCTGAAGACCAACAAACCCGACTTTTGTGCCTCCCGGTTTGAAGAGTGGGGAAATAACGGGACCGACTGTGCTGTGCCAGAGTTTGCTGGAAACCCACCAGGGGTGAGCTACTCAAGGCCGCAGGGTGGTCGTGGAAAATGTTTCTTTCACTGTTTCCAAAAATACACGCATCATCTGCTTTTAACCTGTATTTGCAGTAGTATCACCCCACATTGTCCAATTTGTCTCTTTTCTCTAGACGTGGAAGTGGGTGGTAGGCCCGATGATCCTTTATGTGTGCGAGAGGTTCGTCCGCCTCTATCGATCCCACCAGAAAGTGGTCCTCACCAAGGTGCGAATGCGATAAAGTAAAAGAGATGTAAAGAGTCGTGGCTTGTCAAGGAAATTTAGGATATCCTCTCTATGTTTGACAGTCTCCAATCTCCAAAACTACTTGTCAGATTTTAATGAAATGTGGCAGAAACCTCCACCAGGGACCGACAAATGTCATGTCTTTCTTGTTTTCTTAGAAGAACAAATCTTTTTGTATATAGCCACCTGAGGAAGCTTCCTGATTACACCAGATTTGGTATATTACAGGATAACTTACTAACCGCATACCTGTGCTTCAGGTGGTGATGCACCCCTCCAAGACTCTGGAGCTGCAGATGAAGAAGAAAGGTTTCCATATGGAGGTGGGTCAGTACGTCTTCATTCAATGTCCATCGGTTTCCAGGCTGGAGTGGCACCCCTTCACCTTAACCTCTGCACCCGAGGAGGACTACTTCAGCGCCCACATCCGTATCGTGGGGGACTGGACACAGGCGCTGTACGAAGCCTGCGTTGGAGACCCAACTCAACCTCAGGAGGCCTGGAAACTGCCCAAGTATGACAGCAGGGATAAGTGCACCTGAAATTGCTCGTGATTACATTTAATTACGCCCTCTACTTTCTTTGAAAAGCTAGCAATGGGGGGGACACATTTGCTGCCTGTAGTGATCTGTTGTTGGTTTTTGTAATTTTCTTCCATTTCAGGAGCCAGCAGAGAGGCAGAGATTGTTGTATTGTAGAGTTGTCAAATTAGGTCCCGGAGTGGTCCTGCTGAGCAAGCCGGAGCATTTTTCTGTTCTCTTCAGACGAGTGAATGAATGCTTCACTCTTTCATGAATGAACAAGAGAGGCTTTTATTTACCGCAGCTCCTGCTTCTGATGAAATTACCTCCAGGCTTATAGGACAACAACAAGGTTGAAGATATGCTTCATGATCTGAAGAGAATTATAAGCAATCTGATAACATCATATATGATGATATATCAATGGTGTTTTTACCGGGATTGCGGGACTGTTAAAGCAGCTACAAGCTACAATTTTGTATGATTGTGGCACCCTGTGGATAACCCGCCTCTCTGAATCTGACACAGTGGTAGGTAGCATGAATAACTTTAGAGAAGGAGATGGTCTTGTTTGTTTATGCAGGTCGAACAGAGGCACAAACAGCCAAAGAAATAAGCACATCACAAACATGAAGAGTTTGAACATTCATGGCACCGAAGAGATATTTCTGAGAAATTTGAATAGCATGCATTTGCAGCATCTTTGTTCATTTCAAATTTTTGTGAGTTTTGTTGGGAGTGGACTTGATCCTCAGTTGAAATTCAATTAGAATAAAGTCTTATAAATGCCCCCAAACAGCCCCAAGATAGATCTTTTGCGTATAGCTTTAATAAAAATATGTATACAGTATATAAAGTCAGTCCAAAAGTCTTCAAATTTCATGCTAAACCTTTAAATAATTGAGAGGTTTGCCTCATCCTGATCCCAGTGATGGAAGAAGTGTTCAAGTCCTTTATCAAAGTAAAAGTAACACTCTTTCCTGCTCACCCGCTTTCTTTGCATTACTCGTAGGAGGACACCAATACAGATGTGGGGACGTTTAGAAAATGTTTGCGCCGTAAATCTCAGTAATATCTTTTGAAATCTCTTCTTCGCTCTCTTCTCAGGATAGCCATAGACGGCCCGTTTGGTACCGCCAGCGAAGACGTGTTCGGGTACGAGGTGGTGATGCTGGTGGGCGCGGGAATCGGCGTGACTCCTTTCGCCTCCATCCTCAAGTCTGTGTGGTACAAACGCATCCAGAACAACCAGGACGTGTTCACCAAGAAGGTGAGGGAAGAAGAAGACTTTGGCAAAGCAACTCAAGGTCCACTTACTGGCCTTTTAGTCATATCACACAGACTGTATCTAGCTTTGACATTTACTATACTGTGGCACTTTTAAGGGTTAGAAATAATGTTCATTTTAACATCCAGGTCTACTTGCTTTTAACCAGTACTCAGCGGAGGATGTTATATAAAATATAAAATATATTTTCAAGTTCTTGGCTGTTGCTCTCCTCCCCAGATCTACTTCTACTGGCTGTGCCCTGAGACGCAGGCCTTCGAGTGGTTTGCAGACTTGCTGCAGTCTCTGGAGAATCAGATGGCGGAGAAGGAAATGACTGACTTCCTCAGCTACAACATCTACCTCACCCGCTGGAAGGATACCGAGGTACGACGGGGGTCGCGTGATACAACAGAATCAGACTTATAGCTGTACTCGAGTATTTCCATTTTATCCTCCTCTTATTCTGTATTACATACATTTCCCAACAGTTTAGGCTTGTGACCTGATGCCTGATTCTTCATCGAGTTAAAGAATCATAAAAATCTTTGACTTCGGGTGCAAACAGATCACGTTGAGGAAATAAGACACCCTTAGTCATGAGGTCTTCTACCTGAACAATGACAGATTTGTAAACGTTTTCCCAAAACACATGGTCTCTTCTTTTGTCAGGCGGCTCACTTCCGTGTTCACCACGAGGCGGAGAACGACCCAATCACAGGACTCAAACAGAAGACTCTTTATGGGAAACCTAACTGGGACAATGAGTTCACCAATATTGCGACAAAGCACCCGAGGTGAGGCCATTTGTCACGCTGTTACGCACTGTACACACACACACCCTCTCCAACTGCTAATGGACGAATGATTTCCATCAGTCCATTGTGGGTTGTGACTGATGGATTACTTCGGGAAACGCTGAGTTTCTGGTGACAACTACAGACAACACGTCATCGCTGAAGAACAATTTGTTGCACAGCCAGCGGCAACCACACGACCATCAGATAACAGTAAACAAACAGTAAATGTATCTGGGGCGCCGGCGAGGATACAAGCATTTGTAGGACTTGTTTGCATTGCAAACCAACTGAATACTCCTCGCCTCCGCTGCCCCTACAAGCACGTGCCCGCAAAACTTGTGAAAAAGATGCATCTACATCTAAGTGTTTGTGAAATGGGACCAAAGTTTAGTGTGAACTTGATTTTCTCAGGTTTAATTAAAAAAAAAACATTAAGTCCTCCAACCAGGAGAAAGCTGATGGAGGGCCAGATGATTATTTCCACGACAGTAGTATCCTCCTACGTGCCAAGAGGGATGAGGAACCTCTGCACGTGGGTTTGGAAACTCGACTGGGACCCCGAAAATAGCAACATCTATTTTCAGGATACATTTGGGTATATAAGTTTAGCTTTAGAGTAGTGGAGCCTACACATATTGAAGTGTCTTTACAGAGATAATAATCACAAGAATAACTTGTCTTTTCGCGTCCCGCAGATCTAAAGTGGGAGTCTTCCTGTGCGGTCCGCCTCAGCTTGGGAAATCTCTGGAGAAACAGTGTCTGTCCCACTCAGAGGCCGACGTCAAGTTCATCTTCAACAAGGAGAACTTCTAAAAAAAAACTGCTGAAAGAAAAGAAACCACGAGAGAGCAAACGTCCCAAGTAGCAGTGAGGTCAAGGAATGAGATGTTTTTTTCCACATCCACGTCTCGTATTATGTTCCTGAATTCAGCTCATCGCCGACCTGCTCGGCTCTCATCATTTCTTTGCAACAGACGTTTTGCAAAGATCCTCCCTGTTGCTCAAGGAAGCGAGGAAACAACACCCGCTGTGTTTTCCACATTACTCTGTTCTGCTTTTCTGTTACATCAATGTGAAAGTCTGCTGGTTTCAAAAGTTTTCCTCTTATTTTTTTTTCAATTTTCAATTTGCTAAACTTAGTTTATCAGCTAGAAACGTCGCTGCTTTTCTGCTTTCTTTGTGCCAGCATTTAGAAATGCCGTTAAAGAATCCTGGATGAGGTTCTTATAGTCAAATAAGTGGATTTATTCAACTTTATTTGCAGCTGTTATCTATTTCCGTGTAAGGAGAGGGAGCAATGACAAGATGGAGCTGAATTCCTTGAATGCGTACGCATACTTGGGCAATAAAGTTGATTCTGATGTCCAGACATGTCTTTTTTCCTGCACAAACATTCAAGCGCACGTGTGAAGAAAGCAGCACATTTATCGTAGAATCATTTCATGAATTAAACATTATTATACCAAGCCCGCATTTCAAAATATAGTCTTCAAAGATGTGGTCAGTTTTTTTGCATGATTGTGTCAGATAAAATATTTCAAGAGGTCACTTTAGAATTAGTGTTGTATATTCTCTCACTATCTTACACAACCGAAGACTAAACATCCGTGAATGATGACATTTCTATTGTAGCTTCAAGAAATTAGTCACAAAATATTGTTCTGATTCATCATCAACTGTGGCTGAATGAATTTCCTTTTGGAAGATGACCCGTGGCATCTGTCGATACCAATAACTACAGACAAAACATAACGATTCTTATTTTCTGGTGATTACACACTAATGAAAACACAGTTATGAATGCCATATTCTGGAAATAAAGCACACTGGACCTTTAAATGTTGATCAAAATACCTTTGATAAACAGAAACACAAATAAAAGGTCCCGTACTTTAACTGAAGTACAAAGGTATTAAAAGCAAAGTAAACTTTAAGTATCAAAATGACTCATTATGCAGATGATGCTGACCTATTTTAGAACAATAAACATCATAATTATAAATTCATTCCTGTGTAAACTTCACTTGATGATGCAGCTGGTAAAAAGTGAAGCACGTTTTAAGTTCTTTACAGTCGTGTAGCCTAAATACACGATTCTCAATCATGAAATAAATAAATTCTATAAATAAATTAATAAAGTTATGGTGTATCGTTTGAAAAGTGCATAATTATGAATGAAAACAAAACATTCTGAGCCACTGACGCTCACTTACATTAAGAATCTTAGAAGAAACAGATTGACGTGGTGCGTCACAGTCATTTCAGGAGTTTTTATCGTCCTAAGTCTGAAGTATTTGGGTTGAAAAGTTCCGAATATAAATAATCCCTATGGCATCTAATAGTACACATGGCAGTAAACATGTTTTAATCTGTGTGAGGATTATGAGGGGGTCCTAATGAGAGCTCAGGTCAAACACACAAATGGAAAGGAGCCTTAATTAGTATCATTGATAACACCACCAACTACAAGACGATGAAACTGAGAAGATATAAACACTACTTAACTTTAGTGGAGTAGAGTTCACTGATAATACACGACAGAAGACTTTGGTTCGTTCATAAAATCTCTTCATGTTTATTTTCCCAAAAAATCCTCTCTCTCTCTCTCTCGTCGACTTGATTCACGAAATAAAACAAAACACGAAAGGATCCGTCTGAATGTGTCGTTTGAAGCTGCCGCATGCTGTCAAGCTTCACCGGGTGATTAAATATTAAAGCGCGGCTGTGATACGACGAGATAAATACGTTAAGACGACGATGTTTACATGCATCCGAGGGCTGATGTGTGGATGTGGACTCATGTGGCGCATGGTGGCCCCCTGGCGTTCGCAGGAACATACTGCACTCTTTCTGTGGCGATGTGTGTGTGTGTGTTATGCGATAGCCACAGCGAACACACTGACGACACAGTACATGGTGCGATTCTCCCATCTCACGGTGCAGCTTCCTGCAGGGACAAACAAGCAGACGGGTAAGTGGGTAGCTTACGAGAAGCTGGGTACAAATCGATGAAGTTGTTCCCAGCTGGAACAAAAAAGACAAAAGAAGAGGAACTACGGAAAACAGAACAGAAGAGAAACAAAGAGAGCAGGACCCAACAAAAGAAAAGAGAAGAGAACTGAGTGAAGCGCTGGCAATAAATCAATCAATCCTCATTCTGAAGTTCGAATGAAGTGACGCTCAGCTGCTTACCGTCCATGGCAGTGTCCCAGTAGCAGGAGTTAGCCGTGTGGAGGCCCGCTCCGGTTTTCTGCATCACAGCACACGTCACTGTACGGAGAACCATCACACAATCAACACTTTATTCCATGTTATATAAAACACACGACTCATTTCCTCCCAGCTCAGATAACGGAGACAAAGACATACCGATGTATTTGTACGGTTTCCCCTGCTTGACGAGCTGCGTGAGGCAGCGCTCCACGATGCTCGCGGTCCATTTGTTCACCTGACTCTGGCTGTAGTCGTCACCGGCCACGACGTTCTCGATGCACTGGGATGAACACACGGATAACAGAGTGAGCGTCGGCAGTCATGCGGGAGTCACCGGGTGCTGCTTCACCCTCGAGGAGACTGAAGTGAAGAGCAAACACTGTCCTGCTCCACAGCGGGAAGAGGCTCCGGTTAAGATTTCTGTAGCGTTGGATGTTTTACAAAGACCTGAGGGGAGTCACTGCCAAACGAGCTTGAGTACAAATACATAACAACTTATTTAGAGACTCTTTGAGAAGAAACAATCTATCTAGACATTCGTTAAAACATTAAGAGGAATTAAAAGCGTACACGTTAGATCTCAGGGTTTCTATTCATATATATTAAATATCTAAACATGTCACTCCGGTTGTGGCTGTATGAAGCCGATGAGGTTTGACAGAGTGTGGGAGAGTCACAAAGCTTCACGTTGAAGGTTAAATCACCTCTTTGACGATGCCGTCAGTTTCTTCAGAGTTGAAAGATCCCTGAAGAACAAAGAGACAAGAGAGTCGTCATGACGACAGGTTACCATGTGAATATACAGATGTTTACTCATTACATGAGGCATCAATAAAGTGTCTGTCTATCTGTCTGTCTGTCTGTTTATCTGTCTGTCTGTCTATTATCTATCTATCTATCTATCTGCCTGTCTGTCTGTCTGTCTGCCTGCCTGTCTGTCTGCCTGTCTGTCTATTATCTATCTACCTGCCTGTCTGTCTGTCTGTCTGTCTGTCTATTATCTATCTATCTATCTATCTATCTGCCTGTCTGTCTGTCAGTCAGTCTGTCTGTCTATTATCTATCTATCTGCCTGTCTGTCTGTTTATCTGCCTGTCTCTCTGTCTCTCAGTCTGTCTATCTATCTATCTGTCTGCCTGTCTGTCTGTCTGTCTGTCTGCCTGTCTATTATCTATCTGTCTGTCTGTCTGTCTGTTTATCTGCCTGTCTCTCTGTCTCTCTGTCTGTCTATTATCTATCTGTCTGTCTGTCTGTCTCTCTCTCTCTCTATCTATCTGTCTGCCTGTCTGTCTGTCTGTCTGTCTCCATTCTCATTAAACTACAGTAAATCTGGACACTAACTGAAAACAGTGACATCATCACTCCGCTAACACTCAGCGACATCTAATAATGTAAATATAGTTAATCTTAGACATGAAGTTTGTGTTTTTAATCGATCTTAAACGAGTTAAGTTAATAAATATTAAATAGTTTCACACTGGGAGCGGCTAACTGCTGCTAACCAGCTTTAGCTCGTTTAAAGAAACGCGTCGTTCAAACAGACAAACCTCGCTGCCGTTCTGATATTCCTCCATCCTGTCATGAAGCTCCGGGTCCGACTCACGCTGCAGATTTTAAATGTTTTTAAAAAAGAGTTTTTAATTCACGGAGGAAGAAAAACAGAGAGAAGAGAGAGAGAGAACAGGAAGCTGCTGCTGAGAACTTCCGCCGAGCTGTCAACAAAGAGCGACCCACGAAGAAGAAGAGACGACCGTTAGCTACCAGCCTAGCAACCGTAGCGCTGTAACCATGGCAACGCCTTAACGTTTATTTACCAACAGTGTCAACAATATTAAATTATATAACATTACATTACATTATATTATATCATATTTTATTACATTATATTTTATTACATTATATTTTATGACATTATATTATTTATAATATACAGTTAGTTATCCACAGAACGTGAAAAAGTACGGAAGCGTATTGTGCGTATATTGTTGTGGCTGTTTAAATTTTGACATTAAAAGGTGCAGTGTGTAAGATTTTCAGAAAAAGGAAGACATGGAATATAATATTCATAACTATGTTTTCATGCATGTAGAATCGCCTGAAAATAAGAATCTTTTTTATTTTTGTTACTTAAATAAATACTAAAATACTGACTCTAGACATGGCCTTTCAAGTGTTGTTTCTCTTTTACACTAGGAAGGTGAGGGTGATGTGAGGAGAATGCAATGCAGCGATTACACAATGCAACCTGGGATTATTAAAGTATTTCTGAATTCTACACACTGGACCTTTAAGCTTGTTGTTGTGGCTGATACAGTTTATAAATTGGACATTAAGAGACAGCAACATATACTCCAGCCTCCCGCGACCCTGATGAGGATAAGCGGTTAAAGGAAATGGATGGATGGTGACTTTTTATACTTCACAATAAACAACATACTTCATAAATATATATATAATACAGTACTGGGCTACATTAATAGTAGTTTTTAGCCTTGTATAGTGTGTGTAGGGATTCTTCCAGACTGCAGACAACATCCACCACTTAGGTAGGTCAGCCTGTATGTGATAATAATAATTAAACAGTAAACGTATACAAACACAATGACACACGTTCATCTTTATATCAAAATGCTTTACTGATATCACAAAAAAATCCAAATGATAAAAAAAAATGAACTTGATAGTTAAATGTCGATTATCATGTCAGAGTATAAAACTTATGCATCTCTTTAAAATGCATACAAATCACATCAAAAGTGCAAATGTGCTTAACAATAAATAAGATTATTTACATCCTCAGTTTAAAACACACACACACACACACACACACACACACGCACGCCTCGAGGCTCAGCTGCTGGATAGATTAAAAAATATATATATATATGTGCCACACAACAAAAACTACAAACTTTAAAGTTAAAAACCGCCCAGCAACACGGTGATTCTGGCCACACTGGTGGAGGAAGAGGCTCAGCTGTAGGTCACTTGTGAACAGACAGTGGTTGAAAGTGTAGTGGTTGATATAAAGCTGCATGCTGGTCGCTCCAAACGGAGACAAATTCACAGAAATCATGTCAGGTGATTAAGCAGGATTGTCTTCGATGACATCACGACAAAAGGAAACCCATCATGATCAAGTAACAACCTCTCCGGCAAGTCGTTGCCATTGTTAGTGGTGGGGTCTGGCTTCAGACTAGTTTCACACATCCTGCTACTGCTTCACCTTAAAAGCATTCACCTTTAACTAACCGAGGGTGGCTTTTATTGTGAAGAAGCTACAGGAAGTGTGACATACTTGTCACTAAAAGCAAACAGAGCTCTGGTATTAAAGTGCGCTTGCTGTTGCCATCAGTTTCCTCAGGGATCACCATCCCTGTGGAAACCAAGCAGGACGATAATGTTAAAAACGTGTTCAAAAGTTCGGCTCTGAAAAGTTTGAACCTTGCTCAGTCTCAGCAGTCAAAGTGGACTCTAAAGGACACGGCAACGCACAAACATGCGTAGAAACTTTGAAACTACTCCTGAAAAGTTTGTTTTGTTCTGAACGCTCGCTTCCACGTCTCCGTAATGCCTCCTTAAAGCTGAGAAGCTTTTCCAGGAGTGAACTTACAGATCAATGACTCCTGTCACTCCTGTTAAAGCCCCACTCTGTGTCTCAAGTGTTCTGTGTGTCCAGACATCTAGAGACACATTATTTAAACATTTTGGCATCTTTTTATGACCTTAAGACGACAAAAAAGAGCGGAAATGATGTCTATTTTCACAATCTATGAATCTTATGTTTAATTTTCTACCAAATATTTGGTGGTTCCAGTTTCTCTGATGTTATGACTTGCTCCCTTTTATTGTTTTCTGGTGTTTTGTAGCCCAAACAATGAATCGACTGAGTCGATGGAAGTCTAGCCTTTGTTTCCATTTGGAGTCCATTTTCACAGACGGGAAACTTTTCAGAGGCTTCAGGCCGTAGGTGTCTGAAAGGTTTTAGTGGAGTATTCCTTTAAAGAGACATTTACCAAGAGACTAAAAATATGCCTCTCAGTTTTTTTTTGCCTTCTGTGGCTGAAAGGTGTGGTCATAAGTGTCCAGCCGTAACCACGCCCATTCGTGATGTCACAGAGTACTGACACACCCTTGGAGTACACCTGTACGTCACAGCAGCAATGTTCGCGTCTCTTGTGGGAGGACAAGTGAAGAGGCTTCATCTGATCTGGTCCGGCTCTACAGAGGAGCTGGATGATACCGTGCACCACAGATCTATATGACAACGCCGTCATCCTCGAGGGGAACGACTTGAAAACACAGTTAAAGGTTCCCTGTGGAGTTTTACACCTGCAATGTGCCACCAAAGGTAGAGAAGAAGACTGAAAGTTAGAATGCTGGATTTAAAATACAGCTTTATAAATGTGTCTTGGTGAGTTTACTCCACACGGACCCTTTAAGTCTCACTGCTAATGAACCTTTGCACACTTTGGTCTGACTCTTAACTCACTGAGGCCACCTTAGAGTCTTCATCACAGTATTGTGCAAGCACCAGAGCGAGGCCCCCGGGCTCCAGATGGTAGAGGTCTTTGCTGTGCTCCGCCTCCGTTTGCCTCTGTGTCGCCGCTCCCAGCAGCAGCAGCAGCAGCAGAGGGCGGCGCTCCCTGGACGGCTGCATCCCCGCGGGTGGCAGCCTCCGCTGGGGTTTGGTCCCTGTCAGTCTGCTTCGACCTAGAGGAGGACAGCCGTCTGAAGAGAGAGAGCTGAGAGGAGAGGGGAGAGATGAAGGACTAGAACCAGAATCAGAATCTGTCGCATTCATTTCTTCAGTTTTCAGACCTTTTTGTTGGCGCCTGATTGGCTTTTGGAGTTGCTTTCTGTCGTTCCATTGGCTGGTTTGGTGCCGTCATCTTTCTTTTCTTGACCTGTAGTGTCGAGCTGTTCCGTGATTTCAGCTGCTGTTGACACAAACACAGTTACGTTCAAAATTCAGCCAGTTGAGGTGAATCTTTGCTTTTTGGGGATGCAGCTGACTAAACAAACCTTTCTGCTCCCCATCAGGTATGGACTCTTCTTTCAGCTCTTCAGGCTTCTGGGAAGATCAGATGTTACATGTTAGTGTCAAAGCGATAATAAACGAATAAAATTGATCTATAATCGACCTACAGGACTCTGAGTCTCCTCCGTTGGTTTCTCAGTCGAGTCGTCGAAACTCGAGGACGGTCCCTCCGTCTCAGCTGACGTGTCATTATCCTCCTCTTCCTCCTCCTCTTCTTCTTCGTCAACATTGTCCTCTTCTTTCTCTCCTTCGTCATCTTCCTCTCCTTCCTCTTCACCTTTGCTCCACATCTGAGTGAATTTAACACAGCACTTTGAATAACTTGGTGTACAGGTTGAGGCACAGAAGCAGTTTGGATGATGAATGAAGTTTTTTTGTTTTTAAATAAAGGGGAAAGAGTAAAGACGGGATCTGTGACAGGAAAGGACACAGCACAGAAAAGGAAACGTCTGGTAAATTTGGGATTTTTACTTTTCTACAGCAGGAAATGACGGGGAAACTAGGAGTGGAAGAAGAAGAAAACAAGCCCCACCTGATCCTGAAACCACATCAGATGCCATGAGTTTGTGGAAATTCGCTGGAAACTTTATTTATGAAGTTATTCATGAGGCGAAAATGTAAAAAAAAAAAAACTTCCAGTTGATCAAACTGTCTCGAAATGTCTCCCTTTCTAAACCGAATATTTGAAATATTATGAAATACAAAGACATTAAAAGACGTCACGTTGAATTCTGGCAACAAATAAAGGTCAGTTCCATTCTGGACAGGTTTTGATCATTTAAGATGCTTTTGTGCAGTTTCAAAATATATTTAAAAAAAACTTTTTTATGGGTTTAATGCACTGGGTTGTGAGTACATGGGGTATTTTGAGAAAAAGGTTGTAATGTTAAGATAATTACATAATTATACAACCGAAAAAGATGCAGAAAACTTATTTTATTCAGTGGACTGAATGAAACAAGAAGCAAAGACACAACTTCGTAGGTTTCACTCATTGAAAATACTACCAATCATTCTTGTAATGCCAGATATCTTCTCTGACAAAGACTCCAATATGTATTTGTGGGAAGCACAACAAGCTGACATTACAGTCACGAGAGCTTAAAAGATTACCGCTGCTGTCAGATTTTTGTGTTACAGTGAGGTGTCCTGTCACCTTTGTTTGCTCGCCAGTCTCAGACAGATATACAGAAGGAAGATATTGAGAGAAGAAGAAGTAAATGAATTAAACCTTTAAAAGGTAACATAAAAGTTTATTACAAACAGAAATGAACAAGAACAGAAGAACAAAGTAGAATGAAAGCAGCCTGTCAGAAGAACAGAAGAACTGGAACCGTTCATAGCACAGCAGAGAAAATACTGTATTCTGAAGCTGCCATAAAGAAGTAAACAAAAGTAAACAAAGCGTTAAAAGCACAACTTGAGATTTGACAAGTATGGAAATGACATAACAGCATGATTATGAATCGCTGGGTTGAATAACAAAAGAATAAAACATGAGAAGCAGGTTGGAAAGCAACTTATAAAAGCATTAATTACATATAAAAGTGATGAAAGAAATATGAGCAGAAAGGCACAACGTGTAGTAGAAAGCACGGGGATTTCTTTGGGTTGGACTTCCTCAAGCCTCGTGGACCATCAGGTTATTGTAGCTGTACTTGAATACTTCAGGTAAAAAATAACATGAGTAACTTTGAAACACTCTGAGCTGAGATGAATTCATCTCTGTCTCTCTGCTCAGGGTGGCCTCGGCATGTCATCGAGCCGCGCTTTAAGGACCGCCCACAAAATCCTGAGACTGAAAACTGCTTAAACCTGTAACTCCACATCTCAGTAATATATTGTCCAAAGTCTTTTCACGTGTTTTCAGCAACATATTTAATGTTTTGAAAGAAATTTGAGAACTGCCTTTAAACCCGTAACTAGCCGTAAACATAACACTGAATATTTAAAGTTTCTATGAGCTGCGTTTGTCCAATATTTACATTCTTTAAGCTCGGTTTTTGGTTTCCACCGACTCCTTTAGAGCTATTAAATATTCCACCTTTCCCACCAGCCGGTCTCTTACTGTAAAGTGAGGTAGTCTTGAGCCAGAAGTGACCGTATTTGTCCGAGAGCATACGTATGAGGGATTCGTGTTATTTCAGGTGGAGGTACTGCGGTAACACATCGTCCCAAAACTCCTCTGACTCGCCCGCTGCCTGACCTTTGACCTGTGACCCGGGTTTACGTCTGTTTTTAGTATTTTGTCTCTTGACTTCAGCTGCCTTTTTCTTTTTAACAACCTCCTCCTCTTCTTCTTCTTCTTCTTCTTCTTCTTCCTCCTCCTCCTCTTCTTCTTCCTCTTCTTCTTCTTCTTCCTCAGCCTCTTCCTCCTCATTTTTGTTCTCAACCTCTTCCTCCTCAGCCTCTTCACCTTCCTCCTCTTCTTCCTCCTCTTCTTCTTCTCCTTCACTGTCTATTTCCTCTTCGGCCTCAGCACTCTCTTCCTCTGCTTCTTCTTCCTCTTCCACCTCTTCATCCTCTTCTTCACTTTCCTCCTCATTTTCACTCTCTTCTTCTTCACTACTCTCGTTCTCTGCCTCTTCCTCTTCCTCCTCAGCACTACTTTGTTCCTCCTCCTCCTCCTCCTCCTCTTCTCCTTCCTCTGTCTCACTCTCTTTACTCTGCTCTGAAGACTTTAAGGACTCGCTTTCACCCTCCTCTTCCTCACCCTCACTTTCCAAATCCCCCTCTTCTTCCTCACCTTCCTCCTCATTTTCAGACTCTCCTCCTCTGCTATCTGTCTCGTGACTTGACCCTTCATTACTTTCCTTCTCCTTCTCCTCCTCCTCTTCCTCTTCTTCCTCCTCCTCACTTACATCACTTCCTTTGCTCTCTTTCTCTTCAGTCTCATCTTCACTTCCACTCCCTGCTGTCCCGCTTTCTTCCTCTTCCTCCTCACCTTCCTCCTCCTCTTCCTCATCCTTGCTACCTACGTCAGTTTCTGGCTCATCGTCTGGTTGAAGAGTATCACTGTCGGTGTCATCATCATCTTCATCTTCTTCCGTTACTTTCTCCAAACTGTGACTGACATCCTCCTCTTCCTCTTCCTCACTTACGTCTGCACTCGTTCTCTGCCTATCTTCGTCTTCATCCTCTTCCTCCTCATCATATTTAACTGAGGCAGAATTTGTCTGCTCCTTACTCTCCTCCTCACTTTCATCCTGACTTGTTTCCTCCTCATCCTGACTCGTCCTTGCTTCAGAACTCTCAGGTATGATGTTAATGCTTACTGCGGATTTCTTGCTAGAATCGGCGGCGTAGGATTCGGATTCCTCGCTCCGTGATTTCGTCACGCTGTCTTTCAGGGCGCCTCGGCTGCTCTCAGAAGGCGATGGTGACGACGCCGAGCTAAATCGGCTTCTGGACACCACCTCGTGCATTAACACGGATCCTGCTGCGAGAGAGGCGGCTCCAGCAAGCAGGCCGAGATCTGACGTTTCTTTTTTCGACTGAGCCTCTTTTTGGTTTTTCTCATTCTTGGATTTTTTGTTAAAATCCGTCTTCTCTTTCGAGCCTTTTTTCACCTCGGAGAGCAGTCGAGGGCTGCTTAAGCTCTCTTCGTTCGAGGCATCGCTCAGATGAAACCCGGGTGACCCTGCGTGACCTCTCGCGTGTTGACCCTGCACGACTATCGGTTTGTTTTTGGCAGGTTGAGGCTGCGCTTTCTTAACTTTCGCCATAGCAGATTCAGATTCAGAGCTGACACCCGAAACCGCCTTCCTGGTTTCAGGAGAGTCCGAGAGCTTCCTGCCGACCTCTATCAGCTGACCTTTCCCTGCAGCCGGCTTGAGCCGCTGCTTGGACGCCGCCTTCCTAATGTCCCCTACACTCGGAGGTTGGTTTTTACCGGGCTTCCTCTGCAGCTCCTCCACAGCCATGATGAGATTCTCTTTGTTTTGTTTGGTGGTTTTCTGCCTCGGTGGGCTCTCCGAGGCCAGCGAGCGAGCGTCGCGGCCCCTCAGGAGCTCGGTGGGTAACGCCCGGCGAGGAGAGACAGCGTCGCTCTTCTGAGACGTGGAAGTGGAAGAGAAGCTGCTCTGCTTCAACAGCCGTCTCTCCTTTTTTTGGTTCTCTTTCTGCCCTTTATCGGTCTTACCGTGCTTACCCTTCCTCTATCGCCGGCACGAGAAAGCAAGGAGAGGATGAAAAAGAGGCATGCGTTAGAGAGAAAGAGAGACGAGCAGAGACACAAGAAGCAAATGTATGAGGGAATGATGGAAAACTCTTTTTTCAGGTTATATATGAGGCTGATTCTGGCTTCTATCCATCTTAACTTGACTTGAGTGCATGTAAACACACGTAATCGTGCTTAAGATCGTATATTTTATAAAATATATGTTAAAATAGTGGTTGTAATAATGTTTTGTAGTTCTTATAATTCATATTTAATCCTTTTCTTTCTTGTATCAGGTAGTTTTCTGTGGAAACGTGGATCTCTCACGCCACGACTATTCCTCTACTCGTGTTTCTAGTAAAGTCACACGACTGATCGATGAGTTACATATAAAAAGCGCCTCAGATATCAACCTGATGAAGGAGAAACTAGCTCAGCGTGTCGGAGGAGAATTGTAAAGAACGAGAGAAGCGTGACGATGACGTGAGGAGTCGTTACCTTCTGAACCGGAGACAGGGTGAGCGATTTATCGCCAGGATCCATCTTCATCACGTGTGTCTATCAGGAGGAATTCAACGAGTAAGTGAAATTCACAATGTTCAAGCACATGATTGAGGACGAAGCCGCTCCTCTCTCACCATGTTGAGGAAGTCCGTCGTGTCTCCCAGCCCTTTAACGCTGTCGGCGTCGGTCAGGCTCTCCACAGCGCTGTCTGTCTCGCCGCCTGTCTGCCCTGACGAGGTAGAAAACGGGACGGCATGTTAGTCCAGACCAAGGATCTGCAAGCAGCTGAGCCTCTTTAGCCTTCAAATGTACGGCCTTAATTGTAATTCGACTAGTGAGGCGATGTGTGATGCTGGAACATGTCGAGAGAGGAGTGGAGAAAGCAGAGAGTGAGAGTGAATGAAGTATGGTTAAAGAAGTAAGGACATGAGGGAGGAGGAGGAGGAGGAGGAGGAGGACAAGGAGGAGGAGGTGGAGGTGGAGGTAGGTACCCTGCTGGTTTGACCCTGCGCTCCTGTGTTGGTGAGTGCCGTTGAGCACCTTTCTGTGGGTCAGCTCGGGCGGAGGCAGTCTCGGCGGGATGGTCTGACTGGAGATGGGCAGCGGCGGGTGGAGGTAGCCGGGCATCATAGCGGGCAGCGTGCGGAACATGGTGCCGAACTGGTCCGGAGATTTCTCCTGCGGGAGAGCGTTTGTTAGCCGAGGAGTGACGAGGTAGTGAACGAGCTTACAAGAGGAGCGAGATCTCTACCCACCCTCTCTCTCCTGCGAACCCGAGCAGAGAGGCTCCTCTGCAGGGTGGAGGAGTCGGCTGTCCCCCCTAGCAGCTCCACGTACGGCTTCTCCAGGTAGTCTTCTGTCGCGTCGTCTTCCTCCAGGCTCACGTCGTTGCAGCTCTCGTCTCGCGGCCGAGCCAACACCACCATGTGACAGCCGCCGCACGTGGCCTGTGCAAAGACAGAGTCCGGCTGTTTTTAATGCATCGTTTTTAAAAAATATTCAAAAAGTAAGACGTTAAATTGAATATGCACGTACTGCCTGAACGTTATACTTGAGGAAGCGTGGACACAGAGTCGGTTTAAACTGGTTGGTGAAGTTTTCTTCTCCCAGGCCCAGTTTCCCGTGTCTGCCGTCTCCAAACGTGTACAGCAAACCGCCGTCTGGACGAGAAACACCACAGGAACATTTTAATAAAAGAAGATTTAATGAGAAACTCACAGGTGATGGTGCTGGTGAAATAAAAACACCTGTGATGACAGCGCTGTGGTTTTCACCACAGGCCACCTGACACACCCGGCCCTTCTTGAAGTGCTCGACGGGCCGCGGCAGCCGCGACTCGAAGCTGAACGTCCCGTGACCGAGCTGTCCGAACTGACCGAGACCGAACGTGAAGACGTCATCCTCTGAAGGGCAAGAAGCAGATTGATGAAAGCCTTAATTAATTTGTTAATATACGGTATATGTCTGACCTCTCACCTGAGATCACGCCTGAGCTTATTATAGCCATACTTGTAGTTTTTCCACTACCTGTGAGTGCCAACGTGTGTCCACCTCCGCAGGCCACCTGTATCACCGGCTCCTTGATGCTCTTCACCAGCTGGGGGACTCGGTGTCGCTGCAGTTGGTCGGTGCCCAGACCCAGCTTACCACTGTCGCGCTCTCCGAACGTGTACAGAGCTCCGTCGACTGAGACACAGAGGAAAACAGACGACGAATGAAACTACAAAGATCTGGAAAAGCTACTCACCGCTCACCATTTCACTGTTTTCATTTGCTTTGGTGGAGTTTAAATGATGAACCCGGACCTCGTCTGTGCTCACCTGTCACTAAGGCAGAGTGGTAGTATCCACAGGACACCCAGCTGACTGGTCGTCCCACGCTGACTTCCTGCGGCGAGGAGGCGTGGCTCTCCTTCCCCAGACCGATCTGACCCTCCGTGTTGTCGCCCCACATGAACAGTTTACCGCTCTCTATGAATAAATAATAACAATAATAAAGACATATATACACATTTTATTAACCATGGACTCCTTGTTGGACTCACTAGGATGCAATAATTTTATTAATTTCAGGAATTCACCCCAATATATATACATTTTTTAAACTGCATTCACAAGAGACATTTTTTTATTTATTAGATATTTTAGATTTTTTTTATATATTTACTGAAACAAGTTTGGTCTTTAAAAAAAATCTAAATTTTATTTTTTTAAAGAAATTTAAATTTAAAGTTCTAATCTACTGATGATGTAAAAAAAAAACTTAAGAAAATAAATAATTAAAAGAAATTCAAATAAAAGTTTAAATTAGATATAAAATTTTACTTTATAAATATTAAAATTAAAAAAATTCAAAAACATTGATTTAAGATCTAGATTAATTATATATTATATAAAAAATTATATATAAATATGTGTGTGTATATATTTAAAAATCTAATTTACTGACAAAATAAATATAAATATAAGAATTTAAAATACATTTTTTTATTTTTTATTATTAAAACATTTAAAAATTACATTTACATTATATAACGTTAACGTTAAAATATAATAGAATCTAGTTTAAGCATAAGCAGTGTGTCTGAGCGTTACCTGTGAGAGCGGCGGAGGTGTTTGAACCGGCAGCGAGCATTTTGATTGGTCCATGTGAGTCAAAGACGTCGATCCTCTGGAAGGCCGTCCTCTCCTCGCAGTCACCGAGCCCCAGCTGACCCTCACTGTTCCCGCCTGAGGCGAACACCTTTCCCTGAGCTACGAGAGAAACACACACACAAAAAAAAGACTTTTATAAATTCATCAGTCGTGTTTAAAATCTAAATGTGAGATGAACTCATCAGACTCTGACCTGTGCAGATGAGAGTGTGGTTTCTTCCACAGGCCACAAGCTGGACTTTCTCTGACTTCAGAGCTGAAATTACACAAAGGAACATTTACTGAACTAAATATTCTTACAAAGTCACGACAGTTTGAGCTGGAAAGTCTAACATGTAGAGGAGGAACCAGTGCTTTACAACACTATGGTCCCTCTAGTGGTACGTGGAGGAATCTCTACAACATATAAATTAATTTAACAACAAACTTTACAATCATAATTTGTGATTAAAATAAACAATGAGATCGTTGGCATGTTTTACCCCTTTAACACCAAAATCAGCTGCTGTTCTTGAAGCGGTTTCTGTTCAGGATTCAACAACAGTCAACAATAAATAATCTTTTTATTGGGAATAAACCTGCCTCCTGTGTGCCGAGCACAGTCAGACTCAGCTGCTGTCTTTCCACGTCTGTCTTTCTTGGATTGCCTGATATAAAAGTTTCACAAACACACACTCAGTGTGTCTGTAGGTGCACTATTCAAACACAGCGTTACTATATTATCTCAGATTAGCTGTCTCTGTAGATTAGAGCAGATTAAGGACCCTCCAGATTGGGAACGGTAACAAATCTCCCTTCAGCAGAGCTCCTTCACCTCTCGTGTCATATGAACGGTTTCCACGGTAATAAAAAGACTAAAATCAGTCCTTATTGTTACCGGGGAACCAGAATTAGGTACTGATTATGTCATTTTTGATATAAATAGTTTCCTGTACAGGCTGAAGGAGGCGTCTCCTCCTCTGAGGGACTCCCTCTTCACCTCTTGTCCAGGAGGCTGACGGCAGCTGTCAGTGGCAGCACTTAACACACAATACGCTCTTGTTTTTTTTTGTTTTTTTTGAGTTATTTAAAGACCAACCTTTGACACAAGTGGGCTTGTTCACAGTCACTTTGGATCCCAGACCGAGCTGGCCCCAGTTGTTGCTGCCAAACATGAAGAGTTTCCCATTTTCTGTGGAGACAAAAGACAGAAGCTCCTGAAAGGTGTGATGTCTACGGTGCTTGAGTTGAGAGACACACACCACATGAGTGCCAGTATTAACTCAGAATCAGCTCGACACAGTCAGGTAAATGTCTCTCACCTGTTATTAAGGCGGTGTGCTCGTCCCCGCAGGCTATTTTTAAGGGGGTGTCATTTTTGAGCCAGAATTTACTGGGAACGTTGTCGGCAAACTTGCTCTTTCCGAACGTGAAAACCGCTCCTGATTCTGAAAAGAAAAAGAAAACGAGCGAAGAGTGAAACACATGAACACACTGTACATGAAGTTAATATGACGACAGAGTATATTTCACTGTCCGTCAAACAAAATAAGCAATTTAAGGACTTCATCTTGAGCTCTGGTAACTCACTTTTCAGCATTTAACAGGTGAAATCCAACAGCTTGAACGGTTACATTTAAAATCTAAAACTAAAACTGAGTGTGGTGGATAATATTCATGAAGACCATGATACCTGTAATCTATGATTACATGACTATTTATTATATTGGTGTGTTGGTACAGTAGTGCGTCAGCTGAATCTGACTTTTACATTCATCAGCAACTATTTAGATAGTTGTTTCTTTTTTTATATATAGATTTATGGTGAAAAATTTTACATTTTTCATAATTTTATGGACCAAAACAACTAAATCTGACTTTTACATTCATCAGCAACTATTTAGATAGTTGCTTCTTTTTATATATATAGATTTATGGTGATAAATTTTACATTTTTTATCATTTTATGGACCAAAACAACTAAATCTGACTTTTACATTCATCAGCAACTATTTAGATAGTTGTTTCTTTTTTTTATATACATTTTATGGTGAAAAATGTTACATTTTTCATCATTTTATGGAGCAAAAAAAAGAAAATTGTACATATTTTACATATTTTCATGATATCTGGAGCTGAGGAAAACATTTTTACTTCAATATTTTAATGACTCGCAGGTTAAATCAAGCAGAAAAGTGTTTTCTGAGATTATAACCTTAATGTTTTATTATTATACCAGATGTTTTCATGTCATTTTAAACACTGCAATGTACTTTAAGTTCAGAGTAAATGGAAATATTCTGTGTGCAAAACACAGAGACAAATACTACAACATGAGAGCGTGTTAATATTTAATAACAGAGCTTCACGGTCACGGGAAATAGGAGAATAAAAAACATAAACAACAAATAAAACAGATGAATAACTGTTTCCCGTTAGCCAGCGAAGCTAAAGCTGGAGCTAAAGCGGGATTATCGGGGCCAAATAACGTTTTAGATGTGAAAATATTCAGCAGGAGTGTCGGATAATTAAGTTGTGATCCGTGTTTACCTGGTATCTCGTCCTCGGTCTCCCCTGCCATCTCTGCGGGACGTTAATCCGCTTTGCTCGGTGTCGTGGGCGAGTTGGTGACCCAGCTGCTTTCAACCCGGAGGTAAACATTACGTCTCCTAGGCTACGACGCTGAGCCTTAAAGGGACAGGACGCTTGTTTACTTAGTGTGGATGCACAGAGGGCGTCCACACTATTATTGTTATTTAAATCACATTATACTCTATATAGAGAGATTTTTGAGATAGATAGATAGATAGATAGATAGATAGATAGATAGATAGATAGATAGATAGATAGATAGATAGATAGATAGATAGATAGAAACACTTGAACATTTAACGTTCTCTTGCAATCTATCTGATTTGTTTTGGAAAGACTTTTTTATTGTTGGTTAACCTATAATAATATAGATGTGCCACCCCTGACTTACAATAATGTGGGATTTGGTTTCATAATGGAGGACAGGAAACTGAAATTTAACATAATTAATTTGATTATCCTGCCAGATACTTTCTACACAAATCAAATACCCCACGTTTCAACACTTAAAAAAAAAAAAGAAAGAACTGCACCTTTACTTTCAAAATAGTTACAAAGAGTTGATTGGTCAGGTGTTGTAGCCAATTTTCATGTGTGGTAGGTTGTGTATGTTGTCACCTACAGGTGATCACATGGGAGCCAGGTATTGTTGTGGAGAAATTGCTGAAGTCAAAGGTCAATGGTGAGGTCAGGAGGGAGAAAGTGTTCAGGAGCCTCTGATGTCTTATGCTGTAATATTTATTGACACTTGGCCAAGGAGACACTCTCATAGTACATCAAATGTACCTGGTCTCACATTCACGACTTTAAACCCCTACAGCTAACACCACAAATACTATACGGCCAGAATTAGCCAAAGAATTTGTCATGTTTGGAGACACTGTTGTCTGTTTATGTTAAAGAAACATCAACGGCAAGATATCTATTATGTCTATGTTAGGTCTCTTCGACCCTGGCCACCACAGTGTTGAGATAGACTGGCACCTACTGTTCCCAACCAAAGCCGAACAACTACTACTACTACTACTGCCGAGGACACGTGACCCTGTGTAACCTAAAGATAGAAAATTCCTGTACACTGTACAAATGCAGGACAATGCCTGACACACAAACTATAAGTAAGTGATGACATGAGGCATAAAGATGGTTACTCAGTCATCACTGATTGAGGAGTTATACTGGCCATGTCATTTTATTGAGTTATATAACATAACAACAGGCCTTTTTCACATTATTATTATTGTTATCATTATCATTATTATTATTATTATTATTATTATTATTATTATTATTATTATTACTATCATTTATATTATTATTACCATTATTATTATTGTTATTATAATTGTTATTATTATTATTATTAGTGTTGTTGTTATTATTGTTATTATTATTATTATTATTATTATTATTATTATCAGTGTTATTATTATTATTATTAGTAGTAGTATTATCATCATTATTATCAATATTATTTTTATTATTATTATTATTATTTTTATTTATTTATTTATTATTATTAGTAGTAGTAATAGTTGTATCATTATTATCATTATTATTATTATTATTTTATTTTATTTTATTATTATTATTATTATTACAAGCGGAACCTTCTAAACACGCTGTTGTTTCCCGTCGGTGTCGCAGTACTTATAGTCAACAGGAACCGGAGGAGCAGCCGCTCTTGACTAACAAACGTTTGTAGTTTTTAAGTATTTATTATCTTATTTTTGTTGTTTTTCTTGTTTTTAAAATGTCTACAGTTGCGTTATAAGTTGTTGTCTTAGCAGAATTACTGAGACACATTTAGTTATATTAGATAAAGTCTAAAAATGAAGTTAGTTAGTGAGTTAGCTAATTAAAACAGCAGTTTTTAATAAAATAACTCGTATTATTGTTATTTAACCGGTCGCCGAATTAAAGGTGAGCTCCTACAAATGTAGCCGGTGTTTAAAATGATGAGCTGTGTGTGACGTGTGTGTGTTTAAATTAGGAAACTTTAAAATTCAGTCACTTGTAAATGGAGTTTGGTGTCAGCGATGTGTCGTCCGCAAACGAGTCGATTCTAAGAACCGATTCTTTTTTATCGAATCACAAGATCCGACTCCCGTGTTTTTTGTGATGTTTCCTTTTTTATTAATACATAGTTAAAACCGAGGACAGAATTAGGTTTATAATTAAATAGAAAATGTTTTATTATCACATTTTTTTAGAAAAGTCTTAAATAAAAAGGACTCGCAAACCAGTAAACAAATTAAAACAAACAAGTGCTGTTGAGAAACTATAATATAAATATATGTAAACAACTTAACAACCCCCAAAGCCTGTTGGCTGTTTCCTCTTTGCTGAACCGCAGCATTGCAAACAAGAGCAGAACTTAAAGTAAAGAATCAATCTCACCAGACTAGTATCGATCCGATACCGACTTGGGTCAATACTATTGATATTTGGACCGATAGGAAAGAGCTCCTCGGTGTGAGGAAAGAGCTCCTCGCTGGAAAGAGCTCCTCGGTGTGAGGAAAAAGCTCCTCGTGTGAGGAAAGAGCTCCTCGGTGTGAGGAAAAAGCTCCTCGATGTGAGGAAAGAGCTCCTCGGTGTGAGGAAAAAGCTCCTCGATGTGAGGAAAGAGCTCCTCGCTGCCTGGTATATCTGCTCCGCCTTCTGCTGTTTGTCAATATGCTTGCTGGGCTGCGCACATATATACGTCATCAATGGGAATTTATCGTTTTTATCGCGGATGACATATTCTTACCGTGGGGAATGTTTTTGACATTAATAGACTAATATAGAAGGCTTACAAGTGATACTAAGAGCCGTTTTAGAGCCGTCTCTTCTGAGGGAGGCGAGCCAAAAGAGCTGAATCTTTGAAAAGAGATGAACTTCCCATCACTGTGGATTAGTCCACCTGCCACATTGCAGCTAAATAGTTGAGCTATTTTTCTTGGAATGACATGCAATACATGTAAATACTGCAATAAATATTGCTTATTATGCTGTGTTTATGATAGCCGAATTAAACAGTAGCTTAAATAAGATTAAATATGATAGAAAATTGTAATATATGAATTAAAATCGAGAGTTTTTTGGAATGTCTGGCGTGACAAGCGAGAAGTGAGCGTGTCCAGACGATATCATCTCCTGAGACCCTCTAACCGCTGGCATCCGTGTCCAGCTTTGTCTGGCTTGTATATTGTAGTCATAAACTGACTGATTTGGTATTTCCAAATTGGTATGAGTCAACCTCTGAACCGTGCTACTAGGTTTCATATGGCCACTGACGAGAAATACCTCTCTTCTTTTTCTTTCTTTTTTTTTTTTTTTTATTCCCCGAAAACAGCCTCATTACAGATCAGCAGAGGGGAGCCGGTAACCCGCAGGAGCAGCCTGCCACACTGTGGTCTCCCTCCTGTAAAAGGTGGTGATTATGCGGCTGGGACGGCTTTAACAGATCTCAGTCCAGGCTTTTGGAGGCGCATTCCTCGGAGGTGAGTGATTCAATTAAAGCAAGCATGTTGGATGAAAAAGAAAATTACACCGTGTGTTTTTTTGGGGGGGATGTGGGTGTTCCAGGAACAATCTCCAAACATTGAGCTTCTACCTGAGTATGAAAACATCAAACTCTATTGTCCCTGTGGGTAAATAAGTCTTTATGTACATAAACATAAAAGCTTCCTGGATGAGGGTGACTCTAAATACTACAATACCCACGAGCCTCGGCTGCTGTTGCCCTGGGAAAGAGGCAAATCAGAGCTGTGTTAGATTTGAACCACTTAAAGTTTTAATTTGAAGCTCTCTGATTGGATCGTAGTAGATTCCTAACACTGCCTAACCTCCGTCCTGTGCAGCGCCCCTTGTTTCCGGGCCCGTGATGGAGACCCGTGGAGCTCCCACTGAGGTCCTCCTGCAGCGTCCCTGGCTTCCCGTGAGCGTCAGCGGGTGCCAGCTACTCGCCAAGAGCTGGTTTGGGGAAACTGCGTACCACATCCTGCTGACAGACATGCACTGTGTGTGGGAGGAGAGGATGGACTCAGCTGCCATCCAGAAGAGAGCGCAGGTACACTCAGCGACAGACTAATAAAAACCGATGATGCTTGTTTTGTTCTGATGAATGAAACCGGCGTTTTCTTCCTCGCAGGAGCTGAACAGACGTTTGCGAGCCCCCGTCAAAGCTTTCTTCTCACACCTGTGCGAGGTGGCTCAGCCGTGTCTGTCGGGAAGTGACGGGCGGGCCGACAGCGAGGCCCAGATTTCCCTGACGCGACAGGAGGACGGCGGCAGCGTCAGCATGAAGCTGAAGAGTGAGCTGGCAGGGCTGCCCTTCTACTGGGAGTTTGACTGCGCCCCCGCCCCCGTCACTGTGGTACGAGCCACACTTCACATTTGAACTTTCTTCACTAAATGAGTGGATCAGACATTTGCGGTTTGTGATATTTTAGTTCTAGGTGTGGTTTTCTTACGCAGTTATAGTGTCTGTTTGTTTATCCAAACTCGTGTGCTTGGGCACAGCCACCAACATTAAGCATTTTCATCATGGGAACCGATTAATTTGGATTTCTTGAGATGGTTCATCGGATTTTTCTATTCTATAAAACTCCAGACACGCATAATCTCACTGACACGTTGATTCTCTGAAATGAATGATATTCTGAAAATATTTCTGATTTACAGACGTCACTGACCAAAAACTGAATTTTACTTCGCAGAACACTGGAGTTGTTTGTCTAACATTAGTTGCCTCGGTAGATCAGCAACTTTCTGAGGTAAAATTACGCTTTTGGCAGCAAAGTCTGGTGGCTTTGAAGAGAAATGTGATGGTTCTGATCCATTTAGTGCAGCAGAGACTTTCCAGTGAGCGCCCTGACTCTGTTTGAGCTGAATGGACACCTGTTTACTCAAAGTAATCTAAAATTGTGACAATTTCAACCCTCGTCCTCTCTCTGACAGCATCGTGTGTGTGTTTTCAGGTGTGTGTCCAGCTGGTGCGCCCCCTGCTGGCCATGAGTCAACTGCTGCAGCGGCAGGTGAAGCAGCTCGGAGGTCTGCTGGTGAGGAAGGACGCGGAGATCCAGGACTACAGAGAGAACGGAGCCACGCTCAGCAGAGGTACACACACACACATATATATATATGTACAACACACACACATTTTCTAGTGTTGTCCATTCAATTTGAAAGTGTGTGTGTTTGAATGCAGAGCGGCTGCAGACGGATGTTTTTGAGGAGCAAGCCTACAAAGAGGACTTCATGTCAAAGGTGAGAGGTCAGCGACACACACACACACACACACACACACACACACTAAGCCTGTTGTTTGGGCCTGTTTTTACCGTCCTCTCCTCTCCGCTCCGTTCCTGATCGTTAACCGGGCTGTGGCGAGCGTGGCGGGAACCACATGATAAAACACTGCGGCCGCTGGAGCAGCCGGCGCTCTCTCCCCGCCTGAAACACGAGCCGCCGTGACACACGCTTTCAAGTCGCTGTGCTGTCTGCCAATCAGAGCGAGGCGAAGGGTTGAGCTTTTACATTTTCGATGCGTGGACGTGTTTTTGTTGTATTCAGGTGTGGAATTTCTCACCTCTGACTCTGACTGTGTGTATGTGTATATATATATATGTGTGTGTGTGTGATTGACTCTGGCCATTTCAGATCTACTTGTGGAATTTTCGAGGGGTTTCCGTTACTCAAACTCAACTCAAACTTTATTTATAAAGCACATTTAAAAACAACCGAGGTTGACCAAAGTGCTGTACAGGTTGATACATATAATACCTAAATTACAGAAGGTTAAGATAAATGCCAAGATATTTAAACTTGGTTAAAAGGGAGAAAAGGTGTTTGTTTTTTTAGGGAGGATTTAAAAACCTCAAATGATCCGGCAGATCGGATGTGCCAGGGAAAGTTATTCCAGAGCCGAGGGGCCGCCGCCACAAAGGCTCGGTCACCTTTTGGTTTTCAGTTTTCTTTTAGGGGCGACCAGTAGCAGCAGCTGACTCGAGGATCTCAGAGTTCTGGCGGGGGTGTGGATGTGGAGAAGCTCGGTCAAATACTGGGGGGGCTGAGCCGTTACGAGCTTTAAAAACAAACAAACAAACAAAGAGTCATGCAAGTACATCAACTCAGTGTAGAGATTCTGCTGTCCTGACATCAACGTGGAGCTCGTTGCAAACAGTCTGGATCTTGTTGGCCTCTTTGGAGAGACAGTGGACGGGCTTGGGCGTCTGGATGTAGGATTATCCTGAGCCATTCGCAACCAGCTAAGCAACTACCAGTTACTTGAATGAGATTTTAGCAGCCGCCGGTAGCCGGTGCACGGTGCAGCAGAGCGGTGTAGTGTAGGAGAACTTCAGTAGGTTGAAGACTTGTGATGTCTAGACTGAACTGGGTCAAAGCGTCTCCAAGACTGGTGTTCCTGTCTGCGAGTCAGTACCTACCAAAGGTGTGATTGAGTGACGTGTGAGGTCCGATCCAACAGATGAGCCTGCTGAAAAAGTTCATGCTGGTTCTGATGGCAAAGTTGCGTTTGTGTTTGTGTAGCCCGTGCTGAGCCATACCAATCATATAAAACTGGCTTAGCGACGTATCGCCCCAGCCCAGTCCTCGTCTCGTGTGTTTTCATTGTCTTACTCGTTACAATCGGTCCACTGTAGAAAGCCGAAGGCTGAAATGTCTTATCTATTGTTCGACCTCTGCAGAACTTCTGATGCCTTTTTGTTCTTCAAGCACCTCCGCAGAAGAGACGCTTTGTTTCGAAAATGTCAAATCTGATTTCACGCGAAGGTCACGGAATTTTTAAAGGTGAACATCGGAGAACTCGATCAGAGGGGAAATTTCCCCTCCATAAGTCGCTTTTTCAGGAAAACACCTCAGTATAGTTCACAGTTTGTTTGACTCTTCGGTTGCATCATTTGGTGGTTTTCAGGGAGGAAACCAGACTGTTTGTTGATACTGTTTGTCGAAAAGGACAAACCAGGAAAGAGTCTTTCTTTAGGTTGTGGATGCAGTCCAGCTCAGGTACGAGTGCGAGTCATGGAAAGTTACATCAGGGTCACAGTGGCGGCTCTGTCTCGTGCTTTTTTGGTGATCACATCGCTGGACTGGGAAGGGGCGCGGACGTTCAGACACCACAGGAGGAGAAGAAGAAGCTGCAGTGGATCAAAGTCTTTTTACTCGTGGCAAATTCCACCGGGCTGCGACAAGGCCGCCTCCAGACCAAAGTCCAAACTGAAGTAAAACTTGTCTGGGAAAAATGTCGCGTCAAAGGGAGAAGCACACACTGCTTTGTGTGTGTGTGTGTGTGTGTGTGTGTGTGTGTGTGTGTGTGTGTGTGTGTGTGTGTGTGTGTGTGTGTGTGTGTGTGTGTGTGTGTGTGTGTGTGTGTGTGTGTGTGTGTGTGTGTGCGAAGGCATTTGGCGTGTGCGTGTAGTATTTATCTATCAGGGTAGGGCCTTTGCATGCTTGTGTGTGTGTGTGTGCGTCTGTCCACGCAGCGACTTGTTGTGTTTTGTCTCCGTCTGGGTCCGTCTCCATGGCAACGTCCACCACGCAGGTCTCGCGTGCTATTTCCGAACTCCTATCTTGAGCGTTTCGATACAAGCGTGGATCAATAAGACGGAAAATAATCGATGGGTTTGTTGACGCAGGCTCCGTTTCCAGTCTTTATGCTGACCTAACAGACCTGAGAGTTTGTTTCTGGTTCGTTTCATCTAACCCTCAGGAAGCGAATCGACCTGTTTCCCAAATTGTTCCTTCAAATCGAGACAGATCAGAGCCGCAGGTACCACACAGAGTCTCCTGTCTGACACCCAGCGTCAGTTTCAACTTCAGTTTTCCTTCCTTGAACTTGAACTTCCTTGACATTTACACAGTTATTTACGTTCCCGGTGCCAACAGAGAGGAGACAAATATCTTCAAAAAAAAAAATCTTCCGCCTCATCAGCCCCCTCTTTCACCATTTCCACAAGTGTGTGTGTGTGTGTGTGTGTATGTGCTTGCGCCATTTGTGGCCTTCGTTTCCCACACCAAGGGGAGTGAAGGGCAGAGGGACAGCGAAAGAGAGACGATGATGACAGGAGCATGAGCTTTTATTTTCTACTGCAGCTTTCCATGAAAGCCCCTCCCCAGCCCGTCACCACACAAACACCCCACCCAGCTCGGGTCAACATTTACATGGGTGGAATTAGCATGCGCTTCCCACTGATACACACACACACACACACACACACACACACACACACACACACGCGTTTGGATTTAACTTGGGCACAAGCTAAAGCTGGTCATGGAGCTGAAGGATGAAAAAAAAAAGTTCAAATCCTTTTAGGATCACATCAGCTTCCCTTAGGGCCTAAATTTGGAGTGTGTGTGTGTGTGTGTGTGTGTGTGTGTGTGTGTGTGTGTGTGTGTGTGTGTGTGTGTGTGGTGGCAGCAGCTCATGACCTGACAGAGGGGAGTGTCTGCTCGTCCACACAGAGCAGGCTGTGACGCATGCTTTTGGTTTTTCAGAACCGTGTATTGGTGTGTGTGTGTCACCAAGGCTGTTTTTATTTTATCTTTATGTCTACAAACGTGTGTGTGTGTGACGCATACTCCGCAGTACTCGCAGCCAGCTGTGCAGCAGCAGCAGCAGCAGCAGCAGCGTCACAGTTGTCAGCTCTGAATTGAATTGTCACCGTTCGGGAACGTCGCCCGCTTCCTGTTTCATGAGACGGCGGCTTCACAGCTCCACGGCAACCGCGCGGCAGTTTAACGACATCTGACAATTAGTGGCCGCTTCTGACCAAAACACCTCACTTGAGTTGCACAGGATCACATAATTGAGCCAAGACGTTGCCTTCCTCGCGTTGTTGGCTTCCAAATTTGGCATTCCTTGCTCCAAATTTCCTGCCTTTCTTCTAAATTGAAGGTTTTTCTGGTCAGGTTTTTGTGTGTTTTGAGCCTGAAACTGGTTAAAAACAAAACAAGAATCAATAAGAGAGCATTTCTTTCTTCTTTACAGTGTGGAGATGTGCAGTTTTCCGTCTCCAGTAAAAGCGCCTGTAATGATTATGTGCTCAAACGGGTGAAGAAATTATCCTTAAATGCTACGTAGAGCTCCACGTGAAGCCCTGCACTGGCACAACAGGAGGAGTCAAATCCTAATATCTGTTTGCTTCAACCCGAGGCTCTAAGTTAAGAGCAGGGCAGGAAACTTGAGTTTTTTCATCCACCGACCACAGCGGCCGATGGATTCCAAAATACACACTTTGACTCCTAAGCGGCCAAACGTGACTGAAGGAATGAGGAGAAGCTGCAGATATCGATTTGCTTAATCCAAAAACACGACTGGAAGCAAGAAAGTCAAATCATTTATTTATGTTTTTGATGCAGATGAATAAAAAAAGTTCACGACAGAAAGCTGCATCTTCACTCAACAAACCCTGAGTAGTGTCTTCCTTTCAGGCACCAATCAGATGTTTAAAACAAGCGGCAACTACGAATTCCTCAAACGTCCACTTGAGGCTGGCTCCAGAAGTGAGTCAGTCTCCATAAATCCCCATGTTTCACAGCAGAAATAAACATGTTTACAGCCTGGTACAAAAAACAGTTTTGGTCTCTGTAGCTAATTTCCCCGTTCATGACAACTGTACTGAGGGTGAATTTATATACAACTCACCTGTTCACATTATATTAAGGCTTAAAGTTATGCGGGATTAAGAGCGTGGACGCTTTGATTGACAGGTAGGTGCCGTTACAGATGGCTTGCTTGAGCGCTCAGGCGTCTTTTGTCTCGCCTCAGGTCCGTCGATGATCCAGTGGCAGCACTACCAACATGGATATGTTGTCCCTCTTCTTCTTTAGTAAGAATGTTTTGTTTCTGCACCTTCCTTCGTGGTTTTCTGCCCTGAAACCAGCTGTTAGTTAAACTGTGCCGTGTGAAGCTAAAACTCAACGCTGACTTATTCTAACCAAAAGCTTTTCTTTTTTTATAACACATCACGCGACTTCCTAAAGGCTTTGTCAAACCTTTTAGAGGTTTATCCTCCTCCGACTGCGGATGTCCTTCTGAAGCGGAAACAAGAGTTTCACTAAAATCTACGGTTACCATATAGATGCCATCCAATCAGATGGTTAGGGAGACGGGAAAGCAAAGAAGCTCGTGCAAAATAAAATACTCAGTCATGTCATGGGTTGGTGTTAATTTTCCCGTCGTGGGCGAATGGTTCATCAAACGTCACGCGTGAAGCTGCAAGGGACAAAATGAAGAGGAGGAAAGTGAAGGAAGAGAGTGTAGGACTGTTGGAGAGGTGGCTTTTCTCCTCTCCTCTGTAAATCATTGACTGCCGTGCTCATAACCGGCAGCGAGCAGCTTTTTATCTCACATACCTGAGGAATTCAGGGCCTGGGTGGTAAGAAGGTGAGGCTCAGAGGGAGCCACAGTGTTCAAGCTTTATATTCTAGGTCGTATTATTTTAAGGCCCCGGGACGCACACGGTTATTTTAGTTAGTTATGAATCAGATTTGTGCGTGACGACTGATGGGACCAAGATCGTCTCCGGAGATCGAGTCCATGCCAGTCATTTTACATATCGATAAAAATAAACAAGCACGAGCACAAATGTTGCTGCTGGTCGCCGTCCATCACATGCGTCAGTTTGCATTCCTTACCTTCAGTCTACCTGTGTCTCGTGTATTTTAGTCCCTCGTCAGGTTTATGCTCATTCCTCACTGTCAAAGACTTTTTTTTTTAAAACTGCAAGTTAGTGGAAACAATCTCTGTGCGGTTTGTCCAGACTAGTTTTTCAGCTCGTCTTCGGGGTTTGTGCCAGATGTTGCCGACTCAGATGGAGAAAAAAGAATAAAATTAGAAACACGAGCATCTTTTTAAAGATATATTTGGAGCAAACAGACAAATTGCAACCGAAAAAACACGTTTCTATGAATAAAATAGAATTAATGTGATTCTTGCGAGAGATTTATACTGCAGTTTATCATTTATGGACTGAGCACCGTGTCTGTGTGCATATCGAGTCTAATACCATAAATATGAGTCGACAACTTTGCTGAACATCAACCTGATGGTTCACCGAACTCAGTCCTAGATTTTCTCTTGCTCCGTCGCTCTCCTTTGCCTCCTCCGTTAACATCCTCTTCGGTCCTCTGCCATCAGCTATGTCCCTCGAGGCCGTTCACTCAGCTCTGGTTCTAGCACGACACAACCGCTTCCCCCTGCACGTCCAAAAGCTCCTTTGCAACCTAAGTGCTCTAAGCAGCCTGTCCCATGCAGTAACAGCTATCTGAGCCTCAGCTAACAGCAGCTACAGTTGAACCTGAAATTATTTTCTGCATAAAATAAGATCCAGTTTCACCAAAATCGGTGAAATAATTGGTGGTGTGTGACTTGATGACTTCTCGCGGGTGACCGTACCTGGAACTTTTACCTTTTTTTTTCAAGGTAGAAAAGTCGCAGCGTGCCGCTTTAGGTCATTTATTGAACGAAACGTCAATCATTCTCCGGCTTCGGCTTCTCCAGTGTGAGGTTTTGCTGCTTTTCTCTGTTTTATATCATCGTAAACTGAATATCTTTGGGTTTTTGGATTGTTGGTTGTAAAAATCGAGACATCTGTAGACGACGTCCTGCACGCTGGGAACTTTTTCTGACATTCTTTTGATAAAACTAACAAGACATGTAATGAAAATAATCATTGGATTCTTGTTCCTAAACAGTTTGTAAGAAGTAACAAAACAAAACCTTAGACATACAGTAGATCCTCCTCCTGTGCCCTCTGTCAGTTGCACACAGTTTCCACAGGGTTGTCCCTGGTCTGGGTCTGTAATTAGTCCCTCTGTGGCCTGGCTGCTCCCCCTTCTTCAGCTGCTGGCCGCTGGGCCGAGCCCCAGCCTGGACGGGCCGAGTGCGGCGTCCCGCAAAGACATCATGAGACTGTGAGCAACATGAGAGCAGAAACACAAAACACGGCTGCAGCGCTTGTTGGCACGTGAACACGTCGGACGCCGTACTGTATTTTGTTTGTGACACTTAACACTTCCTGTTACAGCAGCAGGGGCCGTTCGCCCGAGCCCAGACTGAATTGGTTTTAAATGAATGTGAGCCGCAAGCAAATATTAGGCTTTCCCCTGCTGACAGAAGATGGATTATCAGTATCGGGAAGTCCAAAATAGAAATTTCTGTCATATGCGAGGCTAAAAATAAAAACCTAATAGTGATATATGAGCTAATATTCCTTCTTTTGCTTCAGTTTGATGATCATTTTTCCAAAGTGCTGCAGTGTAGCATTCCCTCTGCTGAATTTCACCCCCAAAGTTTAGACCAGTTCTCGTCATGACAAGCGAAAACCGAATTAGAAGCTGCTGTTTGGCCCGCGGAGGCCGCATGAGCCGTCGTGGTTGCAGCTGATGTATTATTTTGACCATTAATGGGGGGGGACGTCGGGCTTTGGCTCTAATTAGCAGCTCTCTGTGTGTCACAACCGCCCCGAAGGGTGACCGTGACGATGGCAGACGAGGACAGAGGCGAGGTGAAAGGTAAATGAAGCGGAGGTGTGGATGATGTTCTGGGAGAGATTTTTTTTTAAAAGTGCTGACACGGTGAAACGCACTAAAGGGTGAAGGTTTGTTTTGCTCTACGTCGTCCAGATTGTTCAGCTGTGAGCCAACGAGGGCATCTTCATCTCTCTCTTGAACTGAAGCAACAGTACAGTTATGATCTTAAGTCTTTAAGGTTGTTAAATATGTTACTCGATATAAGTTGAAGTTTAAATCTGTCTGTCAAAGAATATCTATATATTTGGGTCTTTAGTACCTGATGAGACGATGTGACACATTTCGCGATCTGAAGCAGAACCGATCCGCCTCCCAGCTAATCTAAAAATGGGCAAAGACGTGGACCGAATGACGCCCAGTTGCTCAAACAAGCCGTCCACCTGTCAGTCAAAGCGTCCACGCTCTTAATCCTGCATAACTTTAAGCCTTAATATAATGTGAACAGGTGAGTTGTATATAAATTCACCCTCAGTACAGTTGTCATGAACGGGGAAATTAGCTACAGAGACCAAAACTGTTTTTTGTACCAGGCTGTAAACATGTTTATTTCTGCTGTGAAACATGGGGACTTATGGAGACTGACTCACTTCTGGAGCCAGCCTCAAGTGGACGTTTGAGGAACTGCAGTTTTTTGGCACTTCAGCACCGGCTTCACTTCTAAGCCACCGAGGTTGCCACTTGGGTCTAACCCACTTGCCTTCGCCCACATCTTGTGGCTTTCATCAGTGGAGATGGTTTAGTTGTTGGGTCAAGATTGTATGGACGTCCGTACACACGTGTCTCAAACCTCAGATATTTTAGCTTTTGTTCTAACTCTTATAACTAGATCTTGGCTGAACTCGTCCCCGAGCGCTTTAGTCCTCCAGTTTTTTTCCGACAACGTGACCCAGAGCCCTCGGGGGGTTCAAACGGAAAGCAACGCATCGCTCTCGGATTTGGGACGGGAAGCTGAGGTCACACCAAGAGAGAGGGGGGGAGGTCGAGAGGAGTGAGGGAGAGTAAACATGAGGTCAGCAGCAGAGATGAGGATGAGGGGAGAGCGAGTGTGAGACTCTCCGGCACCAGAACCCCCCCACCTGAAGAACAACAACAGCAGCAGCAGCAGCGCGTCTAAAATCAGAGCTGTTTACCTGCTAATAATAAACACCAACATGCTGCCAACTCTGCCCCTTCCTCTCATCACCTTCCCCACACATGATGCTTTGCTGTGGGGCCGGAGGAGTGGCCACCAGGTGAGCACTCCTCCTCCTCCTCTTCCTCCTCCTCCTCTCGGCCTCGTTTCCTCCGTTGTTGGAGGACTTTGCTCTGTTACAAGAGCAGGGAGGAACTTTCCACAAGTATTACTCAGCCCGACAAAACAGGCGAGAGGTTATTGACCTGCTGTAATCGCCCTTTTATTCCTCGCGTGGCGTTTCCTTTCTGGTCAGCGGCGGCACATAACAATCCCATCGCCGCCGTGTTCACACCCTGTGGACGCTTCTGTGCCTTTCCTAAAATACAGAGCGGTACGGAGGCCCTTCACTGCCAAAATAAAATAGGTTTAGACGCAGTATTTTTGATTTTTGATTTAGTTCGGTTCATTTTGACTTCCGTTCATGCGTTTGACGCTCTTCTTCTGGTTTTCCGACCAAAGAATCGCCTCCACTTGCTGCTCATCTTGTGAAGCAACCCCTAATATTCTATCAAGCTTCGTCTGTAGGGACTTGGCTTGAGAACTGCAGGGTGGCCCCTTGAATCCTTTACGCATGGCTGTATTTTGGGAAATTCAGAGATTAATAATGTTGTTCCTCTTCTTCTTTTCACGATGAAACCAAGCGTTCATTCACAGATTCTTCTGCCAAGCTTGGGTAAAATTTGAATCTTGACCTTGATCCTTGAAACAACAGTCTACGTTAACGTCTGATGATTCTACCTTTCTGTCCACGGCTGCTTCATCCCGTATGAAAACACACACGTGTTGGTCAGAGCAAAGTGCCATTATGCACAGCCGTCAACTGTGTTTGCCTTCATTAAATCACATGCAAACGACAGCAGGCTGCTACAGAATAACACACACACACACACACACACACACACACACACACACACACACACACACACACACACACATCACGACGGGTCGGCTGTAACTCTTGACGTTGGGTTTAATGGAGGTCATTAAATCTTTGCTCCGGTGGCATTTTAAATAATATTAGTGAGTGTGTAAAGAGCTTCATCAAACAATAACATCATTATTTATTTCTCTCTTTATTAATGCGTTTGTTTCTCCAGACGATGATTTCCCAAAGAAGCATCTTTCCAAGTGTTGTTGTTGTTGTCACGCCTCTCTGTGATTGGCCCAGCTGTTTGAAAGTGATTGGAGCAGCGATGGGATTGGCTGAGCGTGTATTTATGAAAAACCAAAAACCAACGCCGGTGGTCGGAGTTGTAGTCTCGATATTCAGTAAAAAAAATGGAACGATGCACATTGAATTTGTGTACAGCAGGCTCCCTAAGGCTAACGAAAACAAAGATTTATTCGTTTTTATATCAGAACATATCAGGTAATTAATTAATCTGCAGATGTTTGGACCTAAATGTGACTTTAGTTTTATTTTTAGCCTCATTTGCGGCTCCAACAAGTCAATAGTCGGTACAAAACAATATATATTTCAATATTTAGTCTTCGGTAACGAGCTCATCGAGGTGAGGAAGACGGGGAGAAGAAGAGATGCTGTTGACTTGATGAACAAAACTTCCGTAGAGACGAGAGGATCCAACAAATCGAGCTCAACATTTCAGATCAAATAATCTAAAGTGAGCTGGTCGGCAGCCAGAGAGAGGAGAGAGAGAGAGGGGATAAAGAGAGAGAATAAGGTGGGCTTTCTGCTGCTTTCTCTCCCCCGCAGCACATTGGTTTCTCTGTGCCCAAAGCAGAACTAAGCCTCACCAGAGCATTTACATTTATTTTTACGATATTTAAACAAACAAATAACAAAAATAAATCAATGCGAAACCTCGAAACCTGACCAAAGTGTGTTTAGGAGCCCCTCTGCCCTGACAGCGAGCGGGAGACCACCAATTTCTCCTGGTCAATATTTGAGGAGCTAATTTGGAGAGTTTGTCCTCTCCATCAGGGGGGGAGACGAAAAAAAAAAAAAGAAGGGTTTAGTGAACGGCGAGTGTTTTGCTACGCGTCGGCCGTGCGTTTGCATAATGTCGCAGGAGTTTACACGCACCCTTATCTGTCAAGGATTGCGGTCGACCCGGTGTGTTTCGTGTGTGTGTGTGTTTCAGGTGTTCCTGCTCTACCTGCGGTCAGCTGTTCCAATAATGCAGCTTTGATTAGAGGCTTATCGCGCCGCCCGACACGCCCTCCCATCACACCTCGGACATGTGACTGCCACAGCAGAGTCATAAAACAAACATACCCCAAGCACCGGGCGGTGTCAGAAGGACACTTTAATGTTGATTACACCTCAAAGGTGTGAGAACGTCCAGATTCAAACTGTGAACCACTTTATTTGGATATGGACACACCTGAAATGTCTTTAATAATCCCTCATCACGCAAGAAATTGATATGAGATGTTGAAAGCGATGGATGTTTTAAAAGTTTGGGTCAGAATTTAACTGTATTTGAATGAATCTCCAAAAATAAGATCAAATAATTTAGAATAAATTGTCTATAAAACCTTGCAGCGGAGCTTCATCATGCAGAGAGATGGAAACTTATCGTTGTGTCTCCCTTCCCATCAGGCTCTTCCTCTGCTGTGCTCTGAGCAGCAGCACTCTCTGGACTTGGACGGCGAGTTTCAACACCTGTACACGGCCGTCACACAGACGCGGAAACGCAAACGGCAAACCGAGGAGGAGCCGCCACCGCCCGCTGAAGAACCGGACCTCCTCGACTCGTCTCTGGGTTTGTCCGACTTTGATTAAAGCTTTTTATCCAGAAGGGAAGTGACTAAGATTTAAATGAATGTGTCATTATCTCACGAAACTTTCCATGTAGAGCAGATTGTACTTTTTGTAATATTCATGACGGAGACCTCGAGAAGAGACAAAGACACACAGCAGCAATACAAGCGAAGACAACGGCAACTATAATACAAATAGAAACATGACTAATAGTTGTAACAAAGATGATAATAATAGTATTTCTAGTGGACGTGAAGCAGGTGTAGAACCTAACTCACCTGAGCCCGAACGACTCTTAAATGTGAGACGGGGTCTCCAGAACCAGAACTGGGAGCTGGTTCCAGCTGAAGGAACCCTGAATACTAAAAGCTCTTGAGATATGTTGAACATGTTTTTACCCCAGGTGCATCTGTCAGCAGCGAGGACCGGCAGGAGGAGGAAGCAGCTGGAGCCAAGACGGCCGACAGACCGACGGTGCAGCAGGTACGACGTCAGTCTGATTCTTCTAAAAAGAACTGATATAGTTTGATTATTGATCTGACATCACCTTTGCTTGTTTAACTCCTCAGTTACATCTTTACACTGACTGAAAAATTCAATATTTGGTTATTTTAAGACTATTTTAAACAGAGACACAGTCCCATTCTGTTGTTAAAGCTAAACTGCGAGTACAAGATCTAAAACATGTTGAAACATTGATCTAATAATACTAATTAAGTGGATTAATTCACCTTTTAAAAGCTCATAAAAGAGTCTGTTCTCTCTGTTTTTGTCCTCTACAGTCCAACGCCGCACAGCGACCGTCCTCCAAACCAAAGAAGAAGAAAGTCGGACTGTTCAGATGAGTCTCGAGCGTTAGGCAAACACGCGACAAAGACGCCAATTAAGAACTTTAACCCCGACGGAGCTATTTCTTTATTTTTTTTAAAAACTTTTATTTTGAAGGACACTTTTATTCATGTAAAGTCTTTTAGATTAAAAATGTTATTACTTTTAAATCAATTTTGTAAAATAAAGTCAGAGTTTCTCTCAAAAACAGCCACAAACTGAACAAGTTTAAGTTGAAAAATCAATTAATTTATCCGAATTTAGTCAAGAAAACAATGTTTTCCAATTTTATCGATATTTCTTTTGTCTTAAACTCTCGTGTTTGTGTCTAAAGATTCACTTTGAAGTCTCAAACAGACGGCGGGAGCGTGATGGGGGCCGACGGCGGTCGATAGAGCAGCCACTCGCCTTTTTTCAGAGCACAGTGAGATGTTGACTCAAGGTGTTGCAGCATCTCGGGAATGCTATTGAAGTTTTAGTTGAAAAGTCACTGTTTGCCTGCAGGACTTCAAGAGTTTCTGTGTGATAACTGGAAACGTGGAACATTGGTCCGTCTGAATCACTTGTTACTGATTTTTCTTACATTTCTGCTCCATCCCCCAACATCAACGACTGCTTAGAAACTCTTCCCATCGAACGAGTAGCATCGAACCTGATGAAATACAAACTGTCGAGCTGCGATGCTGCTTTTTTCTTGGACTTGCATCACTGAAAATGAGACATTTTTGGGTTTCGGACACGGAACAAGACGTCTGATGGCGTCGCCTCGTGCTGTAGGAGTAGTTCTCTGAAATGTTTCAGTGCCACGTTGAATTCCCCTCCAATGAAATCACGTTTCATCCTCGTTTGATACCGTACAGTATTGACGATAATCGTACAAATAATCCAGTGCCTCGTTTCTTTACGCTCTCTCTTTGTTCCTTTTAAACTCTTTTCTACATTTTACAGCCTCCCTACACTAAAGAAAAGATGAATTTCACTTATAGCATTGTCTATTTATCTTTATGTTCCATAGATATTGTGATTATATCGTTATCATGACTATCCCGGCATCCTGTAAATTCGATAACACTCAGCATATCTCTTCCTAAATTTTGCTTCGGGCCCCTCAAAGCTCTACTGGAGGGCCCCTGGATGTTCCCAAGACCCCGGTTTGGCCTCCAGTGATGGAGGGTATGACATCAGCAGAGGGCTCAGCGGGCTCAGCGGCCCGGGTGTTGGGTGTCGAGTCTCTGCGGGTGAAACCGGACCTTTGACTGCAGCGAGCCTCGCTCTAACGTTATCCAGAGCTGATCTCAGAGCCTCGACCTGGCTCAGCACACGCGCCGTCTGTTCTATATTCTATCGCAGCATAATGTGATTTTATTGTGATATTAATACACAGATGGATGACGTGAAGCGTCGCCCCCAGGAACTATCAGTTCCACTGCAGGTAATGCTGCATTCAGGTGCTGTCAGCGTTCCTCAAAAGGTTCTTAGATGATATATTCCTTGAGAGCAGCTTCAGTCTCTCTGTCTTCTGTTCACTACACTTGTTTTCATAAAATGTTTCACCTGTGTGTTTAGAAATATTGATGCTTTTTGTTTTCTGGAGCTTTTGAGAGATGGAAGCTGCACCTGAAGGAACCTCACATGTCCCTGCTCTGCTGACGGGGTTCTGGGAAATGTAGGAAATCTCTAGAATCAGCTCTTCAGGTTTTGATCTTCAGGTTCCTTTATGTCCCTTCAAAGCGCCTGCGCAGTGAGAAGTCGGTGGTCAGAGGTTTGTTACTTCCTCACCTACAGCACAGACTGTTATGTCACTCTGAAATATTTCAGAGGAGGGGTGAGAAAGTTTTGGAGCGCAGGTCTTGACGCGCGCACCTGCGCTCCATGCTCACGCGTCTTAACGAGGGTCCAAAGGACAGAATGAGCGCGCGCCAGCCCGGGTCAGTCTCGTGGCTCGGTGTTTGTCTGTCCTCTTGGCTGACAATAAACAGATGAAGGCGGCCGCGGGACCTGTGCCACCCCGATGGGAGGAGAGGACGGAGCAGAGGGCAGGTCCAGCAGGGCGCGGTCTTCTTCTTCTCCCGCGGCACCTCATCTGTACTGTAGTAGGATCTCTTCCATTTCCATTTCTGCCAACAGTCCTGCGCCACAGGGACGCATTGAGAACAAACCCGAGAGGCAGAAACCGCTGCGGGGACACCCTTTGACCGCCGTGCCCAACAGGCGCAGCCAGACTACGCACCGCGCGCCTCCGTGTCTGTCTGTAGCCCTTTTCTCACAGCTCCGACACAGAGAGACGGCTTTGAACCTGCCTGCCAAGATAAACTCACCTCGCCTATTTATGCCCCTGCCTCCGCGTGCACTCGGGACAGGAGAGTGTCGGCAGCTCAGAGGACAGGTTCAGGTCTTTCCAGCTCGTCTCCAGCGGCGCACTGGCCACTTTTACGCGCCGGGAATGGCCACCTTTGGGGACTCGGGAGTGAGTCCTGCTCCGTTACCTCCGCTCTAAAATTATAAAACCCACGAGGGGGGACACACATCAAAAGAAACACAGCAGTGACATTTTGGCCACCCGCCGGGGGGTTACATACCGGCCCCGGAGCGGGATGCTGCTCCCGACGCTGGTGACGTGCCTCGCCGGGTGCGCCTTTCTCCTCTCGCCGGTCAGCGAGGGCTGCGGACCGGGTCGAGGCTATGGCAAGAGGCGGTCACCGCGGAAGCTCGCACCGCTCGCCTACAAGCAGTTCAGCCCCAACGTGGCCGAGAAGACTTTAGGGGCCAGCGGGAGATACGAAGGGAAAATAACCCGGAACTCTGAGCGCTTCAAGGAGCTCACCCCCAACTACAACCCCGACATCATCTTTAAGGATGAGGAGAACACAGGTGCAGACCGCATGATGACACAGGTAACACTCCCGGCTGCTGTAGTGCCTTTTAGCCCGGGGTTTCTTTTAGCTGCGTTTTATAAGGAGGCATTTCGGTGCGCTTCAGTGCACTTTGCCCAGTCTTTAAACGCGTGGACACTGTTATCTTTTCCGCATTTCTTGTTGACTCAAGGCTCCTCACAGCAACAGACAGAATCCAACAAAGAAAACTCACATTTCTGTGAAGAATCTGAATAAAACGTGTTTAAAATTATTTCATGTTTACGCGCAATTCAAAGAGCGAAGTCTTTAAATGTGATTTGAATCACAGCAGCTGTGTCACTGGTTTCCACCTTTAACCTTTTATTCCTCACATGAAAATGCTTTATCTTTAAAAAGAAGCTGTGGACACAGCAGTGGAGTTTCTGGATTGTGGAGGTGACCAGTTTGAATCAGTGAGTCCAGCTCCACATGAACTGTGAGAGGTTCACTGTGGGCAGCTCATGCGTAAAAAAAAAAGAGGGCAACCCCGTCTAAAAATGTATGGAAAAGCGGTCGCTCTTAATTAAAACACTATGTCCTCTGTTTTACATCATGTTTTTTGGTTGAAAAACAGCCAAAAGTCGTATTTGGTTAAAGCCAGGGTCAAGCGTGTACTGATGTTTACCGTTTTCGTTTTTAGCCCCACTGGCCAGACTTAACAGTCGCCTTTTGGACTGTCAAAAATTTTTACGACACCGTCATTGATGTGGCCCCGGGTGGAATTTATTTGACTCCCAATTTCCCCGGGAATAAAGTATTTATATCTGGCTCTTGTGACCGCGGGCTTCCTCTCCGAGCTGCAGTCGCTTATGTCCACAGACCCACGTGGGGGGAATGAAAGCGCACACTCCGAGCCTGGAGCTGTCACCTCGCTGTGCGCGCACTGCAAGAAATATCAGCCGGACGCGAGCTGGGTTTAAGATTAAGACTTTACATGCATGAGGCAAAAAACACAGCTGATAGAGACGCACCAGTTATGTATTGCATTTCTTTCTGGCTGCCTTGATTCATAGAAAATGAGTTAAACTGCAAGAAAGCTCCAACTTGAACTCTTTGTTTTTTGTCTCCAAACTGGACATTTCTTGCAGCGCGCCACCCCCCCGAGCCGCTGACCTGCGCACAATTTATGGGCTCCAAGCCGCAGGAGACAGCCTCCTGTTTGTCTTTTACTATTCCGTGTTACTTTTTTGTTTGTTTTCGCAGCGCACATGTGGCAAAAATAGCCCCACTTTCACTTGTGTCGGAGCCTTAATTATACAGATTTTTTATTCGCTTTTTCCTGGGCGCTCCGTGAAATACAGACGCGACTGTTCAGGGGCTGAAGCCACGCTGCAAAAAGTGTCTTCACATTTCACTTGGATTTCAATCATCTTGTCAAAGCGCATGTAAAAAAATATATATATATATATATCCACTTAATTCCCAATGAGTGCTGCATTTCTTGCGTAAAAGTCGCTCCAAAGACGGTGGATCACACCAAAACAATGTCACCGAGAAGACACCTTGGAGTTTTTTGCAGATTTTGTCCCCTCGTCTCAAGAAAACAAGACTTTTAGACGCCACAGGAGACAAACCGAGGCCTTAAAAGGTGCGCATAGGCGCATGTTGTCCGCCTGCGCGTCCAATGTTTGTGCAGCCAGCGGTTTAGTGCTCAGACCGCTCCTACAGAAACCCGCGTCCATGTGTATACCTTGAAAGGAAAACCAACAAAATCTATCGTCTGATTTATGAAGTCCGGCTCGTTGCTCCTGACCGCGCAGAGAAAACATAAGACGTTAAAAATCCACAGTGAACACTGTGAAAAGGCATCTGTGGCCACCGAGCCACGAGCTATTCTTATCACAGCCAACATGGAAAAAGACATTTATAGCGTTTAATCCCACTTTTCACTGCTAATAGGCTGAGATTCATGAAACAGCATCACTGAGAGACGCTTTCAGAGACCTGACAAGACGTCCTTAAGTCACGCAACTTTGATTTAAGAAGACTTTAATCCCTTGAGTAGTTTCAAGGGGGAAAAAACCCTCCTGGGACGTTTATAAGGTTCATATTTTAGCTTTTAATATATCAGAACATGTAATTTCTCAGGATTTCTCCAGATTATTTGTGACTTTTAGAGGATTTTCCTGTCATAAAAAAGCCCAACGCCCAATATTCTTCTGTGTTTTATCAAAATCAAACATGTAGACTGACAATAAGTTGTATTAGAGTTTTAAAAATTAAAAAGGTTTAAAGTTAAAAACCTCATTTTGCTCCACACAGTTTTATTTATGTAATTTAGACCAACGACGATGGCTGAGATGTTCAGATTTGAACCTTCATTCATGATGGACTCATCGTGTTTGGCCAAAATTGGACCAATGGTGTCTTCACCCCAGAAAGTCTGACCATGGTTGGCAGCGACTTTGATACCCAACCAGTCAAATGTTTCCTCGATGGGACCAACGGTGTCTTTAAAATATGGTAATATACTTTTATATTATCCACACCACCCTGTGGAGAAACAGTCGATAAATCAGAGCCAGGATTAGATTAGATTCTGTCACAAACAATCTGCATCCCACATAGAAAAACAAATTTTGAACTTTATTCATGCAGCCTTTTAATTTGAAGATAATCATCTTGTAAACGCCTAAAAAATGTTAAATATTCTTTTGATTCATATTTTTTAAGTCATGATCCTGTTAAAGTTTAAATTAGACCAACGCTATCTTGAAATATGTTTGAATGTTGAATATTTTGATGGTTTTTCCTTCTTTATTTGTAAAATAATTGGACTCATCGAGTCTCGAATCGTAGGTTTGAGTTTAAACGGGAAACTGTGACCCTCTCCTCTGAGCTGATCTTATTAAATTCACCTCAGATTGTTTTAATGTCACGTTTGAAGTGAAGTGGAGGCTGAGAAATCAGTTAAAATTTGTCTTGAAATGTTTAAGCCTTTAAAGAAAAGAAGTGCCCCCTCTTAAATCAGTCCAGGTGTATCCAAGACGTCACCTTGGATAAATCCCGCTCTGACAATGCAGCCTGGGCGTGAATTAGATGAACGGAGCCGACTGGAGGATTTATTTGCGAGTGCAGGAGGGAGTTGAATGAGTCCTCTCACCTTCTGTTTGCTCACCCTGACCAGACTCCAGGTTTAGAGGGACGCTGAGGACCCCCACCCCCCCATCATCACCCAACCACCCTATAACCTCACAGTCCCTCCCCTTCACCTCCATCCATCCTTAACATAGCTCCCTTCGCTTCACCACAGAGAGCAAACATCAGGGGCAGCAGGGGTGACCGGGGGTGACGGGGCGTGTCTTTTCTGCTGCGCTCTGATTGGTTTAAAAGTTGCAGGGTGCAGTGGCGGTTCAAAGGTCATGAGAAAAATACATAAACTGATGCAGCCAAGCTGGAAGCTGCAGTTCCTCAAACGTCCACTTGAGGCTGGCTCCAGAAGTGAGTCAGTCTCCATAAGTCCCCATGTTTCACAGCAGAAATAAACATGTTTACAGCCTGGTACAAACGTCTGCGTGCACTTGGTGGATGTAAGTCCACTTTTTTCTCTCTTTTAGCTCCGTTTTTGGTCTCCACCAACTCCCGAGGAAGCTGCAACTCAATGAGTTATGAGATTTTCCTCCCAGTTTCTGTCATATATAAACATATATCAGTCAGCTGTGTGTGTTTTTTGCCGCAGCGCTGCAAAGACAAGCTCAACTCTCTGGCCATCTCGGTGATGAACCTGTGGCCCGGGGTCCGGCTGCGGGTCACCGAGGGCTGGGACGAGGACGGCCACCACTCGGAGGAGTCGCTGCACTACGAGGGCCGGGCGGTGGACATCACCACGTCGGACCGAGACAGGAACAAGTACGCCATGCTGGCGAGACTGGCGGTGGAGGCCGGGTTCGACTGGGTCTACTACGAGTCCAAGGCCCACATCCACTGCAGCGTCAAGTCAGGTGAGGGACGGACGATGTAGCCTTTTATGTTTGGTGTTACAAACTTCAAACTGAAGAAATCAGGAAAGAAAGCGAACACTCCTGAGATGAGGTCAAAGAGCATCTGCAAAGCTTTCTTAACACGTTAAACGGGCGACGTTAGGCAAAAGTTCAGCGTGTGCTGGGAGATAAACCAGCAGCCTTGCTCCTCCTCTCTCACCTTCTCTCTCTCCACTACTCAGCTTTTGTTGTGTCACTAATCTGAATGGAAGCTTTGCAGCAGCCTCACAAACTCACCCGGTTTAGGAAAAGATCTCAAACCACAACAAAGTAACACGTCCTTGAAGTTTTTGCTGCCTTTTCCTTTTCTTTCCTAACAACTCATCTGACCGCTGACTCTCTCCTCGCTTGCATCTTCAGTACGTGGGCGCTCGCCAGCTCTCATAATTCCCCTTTCCTTCATCTGTCTCATCTGCCACTCACCCCACGTTTCCTCAAGTTACGCCACATCACGACTACATTTAAATTTTTTATTTTCGCTTCTGTGAGCTGTTCGCGGCTTTTTTGCTTTCCTCGCACAGAAGCTCAGCTCATCGTATCGGACTTGTTGAGCGGTCCACGGTTCACAAAATTAAAAACAAAGTCCTCTGGCTTTGAATGGCTGAATCATCTGTACAAAAGATGAACTTTGAAAAGGGAGAACGAGAACTTGAACTACGATTCCCAGACTAACCAGCTAACAGTAAACTCAGATTTTGAGGAAATCCCTCCAGCTCTGGATGGATTTACGTGTTTTTTCTTAATGATTCAAGCCTCTAATTAGCTGAGGCTCATGGGTACTGTAGTGTTTAAAGCACCAATGTCAGAAAAACATGGTTGCTCAGGAAATAATTCAAACCGGTGGTAATTAGATTACCAGGGAGTAGATTGCACGTTAATACGAAGTGGAAACCGGCTGCTGAGGTCTGAAGATTTGGTTTAGGACGACGCACATTTACATTAAGGTTCAACATGACCACAAATGTGCAGCCAGCATGAAAAGTAACACACACACATGTGCCATCCGGGAAAAAAAAAGTGCTGAAAGTCACGCAGTCTTGTTCAAACACCCCCCGACACATTTTACACTGAGTGGTAACTGAGATTTTCCCCTCTTTCTTTCTTTCTCCTTTCTCTTACTTCATCTCTCTTTTCCCCTTCTTCTCCTTCCTCCTCTCTCCTTCCCTCCCAGATCGGGTTGCGAGGGCCCAGTCCTTGACTTGATCAGAAGGGCAACCAATCAAGTTGGTATTTTTTGTTATCTTTTCATGTTTCTCCTGTTTTTTCCTAAAAAAAAAAGACAAAAAAGAAGAAGTTTGTAACCGATGAGCTCGACACCAACAAATCCCTCGTAACCCCTCTTAAAGCAGGGAAAGAAGCTGTAGTCAGCAAGAGGGGACGACCACTAAGGGGCAGCAAAGCACCAGGACCTTGCACATGAAGACTCGAGTTAACACATTTCACTTCACATCACCAAGATGAGAAAGATTTATGTCGTCCAGAGAGTTAGAAAGGTAATATTTTTACTACTTCCATTAGAGAGAGGTCAATTTTCATCTTAAAAACTATAATTAAATCCATTGATCGTACAAAGACAACGACATTTTAACCGTCTAACATCAGGTACTTTATTTTGTCCACCTGAAATTTACTAATTTGTGCTCTCGGATCAATAAATGTGCTCTTGAACTCATCATTTCCAACAACAAAAAACATTAACAACAATTATTTCCTCATAAACGTTGATGTATCTTTGCTCGTTAACGCCGCCAGTGGCTGATGAGTGGAACAGCAACAACAAACGTCGCTCCACAGCGCCACTAGTGGTCAGAAACTGCGACGGGTACCTTTAATATTTAATATTTTAGCATAATGTGATTTATACTTGGGAAAAAACCTGATGAAATCCACTTATTCAGTATTATGAAATCCAGTATTATTTTATGTATACGATATAAAGACTCGTGATGCATCAAAATTTAGACGTAAACGTTTTATTTGCTGATCGTATATTTCATTGAAAATGATAAATAATAATAATAATAAAGAAATTTAATTTTGACACATTAGGCTCTGTAAAAAAATGACTGATTGAATAAATATTTGCGTTTTATATTTAGTGTGTGTGAACAAACAAAATAAAGAATAAATTCCTGACTTCCTGAATAAATTAAGTTAAATTTTAATGATGTAAAATGACACCGGCATCGTCACGCCGAGCGTCCTCGCATCGAGTAGGCGTCTTTAAACCTGGAAGAGACGTTTTAAAACGTTGAACCGGAGTCATGTGTCGGTTTGTCAGATGATTAACCCGCTGGCTGATTTTCCTGCTCTGCTCCTTCCTCCTTCAGGTGACTTATCTTATCACCTGGCCTTGGCTTTCCTACCTTCCCCAAATATTTATCCCCAGATAGACTTGAGACGGTCCTCGGGTGTCACTTTCAAGTGCCCGGGGACGTATTGTGTCCCAACACAATCCTGCCAGGACACATATACACACACACACAGTCATTATTTAGGGCTGCAAACAGGAGCTTTTATCTGATTATTGTTCTTTTATTTCCAGTGTAGGTAAGAAAAAGTCAATATTTAGCTAAAGGGAGTTGAAAAGATTCATTGTGTGCTGAAGCTCTTTTAGTATGGAGGCTCCGTCCTGCCAGGACAGACTGAAAATGGTAAAACTTAAAACAGTTCTGACTTTTTAAATCAAATTTTACCTTAAAAGTGAAAATATAATAAGTCAGAGTCATTTTTAGACTCATATTTGTGAGCAAGTCAGAGTTATAGATTAATATTAGGACGTTTTAAGTGAAAAATCATGATATAATAAATGAAAAGTTAGATTTTTTTAAATCCATTTACATGATTATGAATCAAATTATTTGATATAAAGTCAAATATATAAGATAGTCGGTCAATATTTGGGAAATATAATAATTAAAAGTCAAGATCTTGAATCAAATCAAATTGTAAATGAAAGCTATGAGATGGAAAGTCAATTTTGAGTCATAACTATGACTTAATAATTTTAAAGTATTAGATTGTGGAGGAGAAAAGGTCAAAATTAGAAGTTAATAATCAGTTTTCGATGTTCTGACTTCACTGCCTCGTAGTTTTTTGTGTTTTATTTTGACAGGAATGAGCTTCCGTACTTAACATCCTGTCTAAACCGCCCTGTCTCTGTCTGTCTCTGTCTTTCAGACCATTCAGTGGCGGCTAAATCTGGAGGTTGTTTCCCCGGCGAGGCCTTGGTCACGCTGGAGAGCGGCGGTCAGAAGTCCATCGGTGACCTGCGACCTGGTGAGCGAGTCCTGGCCTCGGCGGGCAGCGACGGCAGTGGGGAACTGGTTTACAGTGAAGTCCTGGCCTTCCTGGACCGTGACCCCGTGACCTGGAAGCTCTTCTACACCCTGCACACAGAAGCCGGAGCCCGCCTTTCGCTCACCGCCGCCCACCTTGTATTTGTGTCCGAGGGGAACTGCTCAGAGGGGGCGGCGCCGGCCCGCGGCGCCCTCAGGACTGTGTACGCCAGTGACGCCCGGCCGGGGCAGTGTGTGCTGGTGTCAGAGGGTGAAGCGGGACAGAGGCACGGCGAGGGGCGTCTGTCTCGGATCACCCGGGTCACAGTGAGGGGGAGCAGGGGGGCGTTTGCGCCGCTGACCCAGCAGGGGACGTTGGTGGTGGATGGGGTGGTGGCGTCCTGCTACGCGGTGCTGGAGCAGCACTCCCTGGCTCACTGGGCCTTCTCGCCGCTTCGGCTGCTTTACAGGTGGACTGGATCCACCGGGAGCCACAGTGATGGGATCCACTGGTACTCACAGCTTTTACACTGGCTGGGGAGGATGCTGCTGGACTCAGGACGCTTCCACCCGCTGGGCGTCGCTCAGGGCGACAGGTGAGGGAGGAAAAACGGGACACGGGTGGACACTTTTATCAAAAACAGACCTGAACCTCTCACTTTTTAACTGGGTAGACCCCAAAGACACGCCGGTAGAGGCGCTGTACAGGACCATGATGAAGTACCTGACGAGATGGGAGATGTTTGGGTTCCTGCTGAGGCCTGATGGGAGTTTTTATGGCAGGACAAAGAGGAAGACGAAGAAGAAGAAGAAGAAGCTGTGAACTGACACAGATGAATTCTCCCAAAAACCACAAAGACAGACAACGAATATCAGAGCACTGCAGATGTTTGCAGATGTTCCAAAGACTTCTGGTGACACGTGTATCCTGAAAAACTCTATGAAACAATAATCCCTTAAAAATACATTTAATAAATCCTTAAACTTACCTTCGAAACACAGCAAACACTTTTAAATCAAGGTGTTTGGGGCATAACTTCCCCCATAATTTACACATTAGTTATAATTTCAGGGTGGATTTCGATGATTTGACGGGTTTTCTTCATGGATTCACCAAAGCCATCGCTGGATTTAACCGTAAACGCACTTTTAAGGTATAAATAAAGGTAAATTAGTGTGTTACAGCCTTAAACCATGCAGATAATTAATTAAGAATACCAAAGACGTGGATTGTGGGTAGACTTGGAGCCTACCTGTCAATCAAAGCATCCACGCTCTTAATCCTGCATAACTTTAAGCCTTAATATAATGTGAACAGGTGAGTTGTATATAAATTCACCCTCAGTACAGTTGTCATGAACGGGGAAATTAGCTACAGAGACCAAAACTGTTTTTTGTACCAGGCTGTAAACATGTTTATTTCTGCTGTGAAACATGGGGACTTATGGAGACTGACTCACTTCTGGAGCCAGCCTCAAGTGGACGTTCGAGGAACTGCAGCTACTTTTTGGTGGCTTCAACTCACAGCCACGGTGTTTGAACCTTAAATCCATGCAGAAAATCCCTAAATATGGTGAAATCCAAACTTTAAATATCATTAAATTGCACCTGTAATGTAATGTGTGAATTAAGGGAGGAGTTATTGGTGGATTTAAAGTGTTTTACTGTGCAGATCATCAATCACAATCCACTATCCCATCAGAAACCTATTAAGATATCTAAATTGCTTCAGTGTAACGGGTTAATCAGTGGAGGTTTAAATGAAGGGATTTAGTTTCATGGTCCACAGGGATGTTGTGCTCTTTGTATGTAACATTACAGCTTTAACAGAGATTCTTAGAAGAAATGATAGAGTGTATTTAAGTGTTGTTTGTTTACAGAAATCCAATAATGTTTATGGAGTTATTATGGGTGAAGAGATATTAGAATTAAAAAAAAAAAAGATTTATTTTTGAAATTAAATTATATGGAAATGAGCTCTGATGTGTGTGTGTGTGTGTGTTTTATTTCTGCTACCTGTTGACACGTGAACGCACCTTCACTGTCACCTTCCTGTTTGAGGAGCAGCTGAACTCCAGAGAGGAGGAGGGGGACCGGGACTGATTTAGACCCTCACATCTGACTGGAACCGGCTCTGAGCGCATAAATAAGGCCGTGTGTAAAGACAGCAACACACCAGTTGCATGTATGCAACAGATGCCGGCTAATAATAACAACCTGCTGCGCCTTTAAGAGGATGACTGAGAAGGAAACCTAATATCTGTCCAATATCGAGCTCAAGTCTCCATCAATTAACTGCGAGAGCCGAGAAGAGGACGATATCTGAATCAGTCCAAGACTCCACCACCACCGCCTTTTTTTTGTTTGTGTTGTTTCTGTTTTTGTTTTGTCACACATAAACCGGATTAAATTACGCATTGCACCTTTAAGGAGCTGTCACCGGGATTAGAGTTACGCGCAGCGAGCCAAGTCGCCCTCTGAAGGGGGTTTTACGCACCGTCGGTTTCCAGGGAAGGGTCTCCTTCAACGACATTTTCTCCCTCTTGTCTTCCTCTTCGTCGCTGGTCCTGACACCGCCGGGGAGCAGCCTCCACACCGTGCGCCATGGCCGAGACAGGGAAAGGGGTCACCGCCGGGAAACTGGCCATCAACGTCCAGAAGAGGCTCACCAGAGCGCAGGAGAAGGTAAACTCCCATGGCCCGCAGGACACCGTGTCCTACTGTCACCGTGAAACCTAATATCAACTTTTTACCTTCACATACGAGACATTTACGCACCAATAACGACTATACTTGAATTATTCATCGGTGGATTGCTCAGGGTGCCATGATAGGTTTAAGGGCTTTTCAAGGGGGGGTTAAGTGAACCTTTTACCTGAACTCCAAGTTTGGGGTGAATTCCTGAATTTGCACCTGATTTGCACCCAACACATAATAATATATGCATATATCTATGATATTCAAGTAGTTTTTGTGAGTTCTTTGCATGGTTTGAAGGGATTTTAAGGCCATCTGTTATATTTTTGCACAGTTTTAATATAAAATCTGCTTGAGATTTAAGTTAAAAACTGTAACTTTGAACAAGTAGAAAAAAGCACCCTGAACTTTAAGTTAAGGGTGTTTTTATACTCCCATAAAACTGTACCAAAAATGCCTTTAAGATGATTTTTAAAAAGAGATTTGACCACATAGTTTAAAGTAATGTATAAATTAAGTGTCCTGCTGTCATTAAGAAACCAAATCCTTTAAGTTTTACATTAAAACTCTGTTTTTTTAAGGCGTTAAATCCCCCTAGAATGTACCAAATAACATGAAACTCAGAGGGGCCTTTAATCAATCATAGATCCAACATCATTTGGTACATTTAAGCGGTTTCCAGTCCTTAAACCTCCTTTTATACACACAGGGAACCCAATTAAACTCTTTTTATACATCACAATCCATAAATTGTCCAGTAGTTAAACCAAATCCAGCGTTAAAAGCAACAAAGACACCAGCGAATTTATGCCTGAATTGAAAAATGAATCTGCTTAAGGCACATGCGACTTGATTTAGAGTTTTTAGGGGTAAATTAATCACTAAATAACGGTGTTTTAAGGGATTTTGTATGCGGAAGTGTCCTTGAGCAAGAAATTGAACCTTGTGGAGCTGTTAGCTGAGACTTTCCACTCGATCAGAGTCAGTTTGTATCATCACAAAGTTTTATGATGATGCATTCACGGTCCTGCTTTACTTTACTTTACAGTTTCAAGAACAAATCTTGCATCTAAAGTTGAAATATGTGCAGGTAAAAAGTTGTATAACAGAAACTTTTTTATGCTGATTTCTTACCTGACCAGCCCCAGAGTATAAATTATGACATGCACTATACTGGACAGACTGCAGGAGGAGCTCTAAAAGTGACAGAATGAAACCTGATCGACACTCTGTGTTTTGTGCTCTGAGTTATTATTGTCTGTCCTAATCACTCTTGTTGCTTAAGCCTGCCGAGGTTTTACCCTCTAATCGCCTCACAGGAGCGCTGTCAGTCAGTCAGACAGACACATTTCATATTCACACCATCATTGTGCCGAGTGTCCGCGCGTGTTTCTAGTTTAAACCCACCCAAAAAAGACTCCTGTAACTCTAACCTCTCAACACTCCTCTGATGAGTATTCGCTCATTGCTTGCAGCAGCTGCACATATTTCGAAGCCTCCTGCAGCTCGGATCCGCACCTCCACAGTCATTTCGTCTGTAATCTGGATCCTGAAGATGATGTTTGGTTTAAAGGAATAACATTTGAGCATAAGTGGTCATGCATTCGTTACCCTAAGATAAGTGCAGGGAAGGAGAAAGTTGACCGACCGATCAATCGACTGTGATTGGAGGATTCACTTCATTTCCAAGAGTTGTAACGTAATCACCGAGCATTGGCGGCGTTTTTGAGCTCTAGTCTTAGTCTAGTCTAGTCTAGTCTCTAGTCTTGTGCTAAGCTAAGCTTATCAGGCCCTGGCTCGAGCTCGAGCTCGACGTCCATCTGAACGTAGGTTTCACTCTGACAAAGAAACGTTCACACTTTGGAAGTTGCTGCAATCGATCATCTCTGCAGCCCTTGAATGAACTTTAAATAGCAGCTGCTGAATGAAATAGCTTCCATGTCCCAAGTTCCTTCTGTCTTAATGTTAGAACCAGAATGTGTTTGGTTGATGGATAGTCTGAGGTGGGCGTGGTTTTGCTGTGGGAACTTTAATATTTCTAAAATCTTGGCCACATTAAAAAAGAATCGTTCACGGTTTCTTCAAATGCATCAGAAAAGCAGCGTTGAGGAGCCAGCGTTAGGCTCGGAGGCGATACCGAGCTCCTGTGCTGGAGTGCTGGGAGTAAAGAGGAAGGTCAGAGTATCATCTTCCCTCTGAAGCCCTGGTGGAGGTGGAGGAGGGGAGCGCTGGCTTCAGCTGTCTGTCTGCTGGCACGCCGCCGTCCACCCTCCACCCTCCACCCTTCACCACATCCACATCCAACTCTGTTTTTTACACACCGGTGTCAGTCATGTCCGGTGATGATGGAAAGATTATGAAATATAAAACTACAAACACTCATAACATAGAAGTTTTGTCAAAATTTTAAAGTTTCAACTTTACGTTTGTCATGTTTTCGTGTAAAATTGCATCTTTACATTTATTTTATTAAGCTTTCTTGTTTATTAATTATTTACTTATTCTGTAAATTTATGATTAACTTTTATTTCTTTATTTTTTTTTCCTGTTAAACTACACCGTCCGTTAATTTGTAAAATTTCAACTTTAGGTTCATTATATTATGACTTTTTCTTGTAAAATTACAAATTTATGTAATTTTTTATAAATCTACTGATAAAATCAAAACTTTAGGTTCATTATATGACTTTACCTTAATTCTCTGTCATGTCTTGCAGCTCTACTGTCATGTTCTTTGCTTGTTTTCAAAGATTACACGTGCACAACTGTTGTGTTTGTTTATGTCAGACATAGTATTGAGAATATTAATTATTCATATCAGTGAAATTTAGACTGAAGTCTCTGAGCTTCATTGTTGTTATTTCACTACTCGTAGATCATCGGTCTGATGTTTATTCAGTTTGTGAAGTCATTAAAACTTCAGATCCAGATCACTCCGGATCCCTTCTAACGTGTCTCCAGTGGTTGAATGTAACTAAAGTAAATTTACTCGAGTACTGCTCAAATTTAAGTTATATTTCATTATACTTCTACTCCACTACATTTATCTGACAGCTTTAGTTTCTAGTTACCTTTCATATTCAGATTAGTATTATGGATTATGTAATATTTGGGATTAAAGTTAAATGAGCTCACTCTTCAGCAGTAAAATGCAACGTGTACGCATGTTGCTGATAAATACTGCAGGACTACTCCACTACTACATGTAGTGGAGTATTTTCAAAGGATCTGAATACGTCCTCCACCTCTGCGTGTAGTTTACAATTCATTTAAAACACTGCCAGCTGGTTACGAACAAGGTCCAAGAAACGAGACCACGTAACCCTTATCCTGGCATCCCCACGGTCTTTCGTCTACATATATATCTCAGGACTTGTACCCTTTGTGGCACGTTGGCTGCGGACAGGGAGTTTTTTTAGTCTGAGTGTGTTGCCGCTTTTAAGACACACCTTAAGACCAACTTTATTTTCTGTCTTTCAACTCTTTAAACTGTTTTTAATTCATATTTTTCTTATGTTTTTATTTTTTATTGTGCAAAAAGCTGCACTAAAGGCTGGATTGTGCAGAAAATAAGACTTAGGATTGGAGTTGTAGTTGTCATCATCAGAAACGAGATGCGATGAATCGTCTTTGCCTCCTCGAAGACGTTCATGACGTTGACATCTGTTTCGAGAGTTTGCAGCATGCTAATGGAACGTCCATATTTGATTTCACTGTGAGTAATAGTTAGTCTCAGACCAGCTGACTGAATAATCCCCAAGCGTCTCCCGGTGCCGCCGTGGTTACCACCGTGATGTGAAGTCACCGGCTCGTGAACTGGTCAGCTGTGCATGCTGGGAGAATTCCCCAGGGTGGAATCCGGATGAGTGTGGTAACGACGGAGGGGAGGTGGTGCCCTTTAGAGAGCAGCTGGAGACCTGGAGCGGGGCTGGGAGTCAAAGAGGCAGGACCCATGACACTAACCGTGCTCCTCTTAGAAACCCAAAGGTTTTACCCGCCCACCTCGACCTCCGAAAACCCCGTCGGACCGACTTACCTCACCTTCCTTAAGCCAAAACATAAGACTCTAACATTTTCTTATGCTGCAAGCAAATATTTCTGCTCTGGTGTCAAGTTAGAACCTTGAAACAAACTTTTCAGGAACAGAACAAACAGCTTCTAATACCTGCATCAGTATAAAATGAGATTAAAGGCATGTCAACCCATTTCAACGTCTGTGTCCTCCAATAACTTTATTAAAAGATCAATAAACAGCAGCACAGGGAGAAATAAAGCATAAAGTTCAAACTTACAGACAGAAAACACAGAAAGAACCTCGAAATAATCAATTAAAAAGTATGATAACCAACAACAATAACACAAAATAAGACTAAGCATCTTATCAAGGCCACCTGTGTCATAATTTAGTTTTAATCAGTGACAGAGGAAGTATTCAGTGAAGTAAAAGTACTGATACCACACTGTAAAAATACTCTGTTACATGTAAAAGTACTGCATTGAACATGATACTCAAGTAAAAGAAAGTATACTCAGAAAAATGTGCTCAACGTTATTACAAATAAAGGTTTTCTGACGTCATTACATAACAAAACTGTAACTTTTATTTAGAAAATAGTTCAAATATACGAGTAAAAAATAGAGAATTTACTCGTTTGCAGCAGCTTTTAAAGACAAATAATGTTCAGTAAGTCAACACGTTTTTGCAGCGAAGAAGAAAAATAGACAAATATGTTGAGACGATGTTTGTTCAGTCAACTAAAGCTGTCAGCAGTGAAGTAAATACTACTTCATATTTGTACTGGGGTAAATATTCCGTCACTGTATTTTTATAACTCTCTAAGATTAGTAATCTGAATCCAAAGTTATCAAACCTCCAAGTCGCCCTGCTCGACCTGCACACCTGTCCCTCCCCACCTCCCAGGACTCCCAGCATGCCTCACTGCTGTGGGCGGGGCTCAGATATGTGTGTGTGTGTGTGTGTGTGTGTATCTATCTATAGCCCTTCTGGGCCTCCTCATGACTCCGAATACCCCACAAACTGCCTGTGTGTGTGTGTGTGTGTGTGTGTGTGCACTGGGTTTATTTTTGGGGGGTTGAAATTAAACACCGACGGATAGTGGATGACACACACACACACACACACACACACACAGCAACAATTACACACTCAAGCATGCTCCATTATACCTGAGTTTACAGCGGCAGGGTCACGTGATCTGTCCAGACTTTACACCTGAACACACCGTGAGACGTTTAAGGGCTGTGAAGGATACACACAAGTGTCTCTTCTCCTCTGCCATTATGTCCATAGAGGCTGCTGAGCCCGGTTACATTGCCCAGCTCCTGTTCTGGCACGACACCGGCTCCACTCCTCATCAGCATTCCCCTAAAAACCTCTTCTTCTTCTTCTTCTTCTTCTTCTTCCTGGTGGTCCAAAACACTTGTGGTGCAAACACTAACCGAGCTAACATGATCTAACAGCAGCTACAGTTGGCAGGAGACTCAGAGGGAATTTTCTCCATAAAATATGAAACAGTTTCACCAAAATCGGTGAAATAGTTGGTGGTGTGCGACGTTACGTATCCGGAGAACAGATATATATTTGGAAAATGATCTAATATCTTGGAGAAATGTAATGTGTAGCAGAACTTTATAACCACCTCTCATATTTATCTGGTGGCCGAGGGGCAGCAGCGGGGAAGTCCCCGCCGTGGTGTGGACGGAGGTTTGTGTGTCCGTCACAGGATTAGAGCAGCAGGTGGTGGCGATGGAGGCTCGTCCATGTGCTCAGATCAGATTATCCGGTGACCTCTTCCAACGGACAACAACGAAACAAACGCACTGATTTCTCTCTTCTTCCTCCCGTACCCCCCTGCTTCAGCAGACACAGACGTCCGACCATGAAATTAATGCTTTGTTTGCAAAAACACAAACTTGTGCATCAGCTGAAATACATTTTCAGAAGTAAACATTCACTTGTTTCACCTCAGCAGTCCATAAAAATCAGTTTCTGACGTGAGAAATCATTGTTCGTGTGAGAAGTATTTACCTTTTTTTGAAGTTACTTTTTGTGTGAGCAGAAAATTGATCAGCAAGTGTTAAAGGAAGTGCAGTACATCCTGTGGCCAGCAGGAGGCGCTGTAGTTGGACCCTCTTTGAATGTTTCACCGGGTCACCTGAGGCTTTGACCTTTGACCTCCACGTCCTTGACCGCCAGTAACAAACACAAGCGTTCACGTGCCTCGCTTTTACCGAAAATGTATTCATGGTGATCTAAATCTGAAAACACACACACACACACACACACACACACACACACACACACACACACACACACAGCTGGTGTGAACCGCAGACTTTGGGGAGACACATGGCTTTGACGGGCGGCCTGAAAATAGACAGACTCCAGTTATAGATCTGAATAAAGCGCCGCGAACGAGGACGGACTGATAGATTATTAGAATGACAGATTAAAGAGGAATCTCACTGCTGTCGTAAAACTCGAGAGTCAAGTTTCCCCTTTTTTGATTTCTGCATCTCGTTTCCTCTGCAGGTCTTGCAGAAGCTCGGCAAAGCAGACGAGACCCGAGACGCTGCCTTCGAGGAGATGGTGGCCAACTTCAACAAGCAGATGGTGAGCGGACGCCAAAGCATCGAGGAGTTTCTGCTTGTTTCTGATCTTAAAATACTTCACCTCAGTTTTCAAGCATCTTTTGGATGATTTTGATGTCTCTATTGGACGGTCAGCTTCTAGTTTTCAGAGTCCTGATTGAACTCTTGTGTTTCCTGTTTCAGACTGAAGGCAGCAAACTGCAGAAAGACCTGAAAGCCTACCAGGTAGCAGTGAAAAGTGAGTGTGTTTGTATCACAGCAGCATCCTGTCGCAGAAAAGGACGTTTCACCTGCTGCAGTCTGTGAATTTTAGGGTTTCAGTAAAAGTAACAAGTTGCAGTAGAGATTTCATTTCATTCACCTTTTTTTAATTCGTTGTATCCGGTCCAGCACGAGCAGGATTATCAGTTTATCTTCAGCACAAACAGACGAGCTGTAATCCTCTGTGTGTGTTTTTTTCTGTTTGTGTCTCAGCGATGCACGATGCGTCGCGGCGGCTTCAGGACTGTCTGGCCGACATGTACGAGCCCGAGTGGTTCGGCAAAGAGGAGATAGACACGATGGCAGAGGTGAGAGCAAGAGGCGGTTCACTGACTCTGTCTCTTCTTCTTCTTCTGCTTCTTTCAACTTTCTAATCCTAAAAACTACAGCCAGGCTTCTTCAGCCGGTGTTGGGGAGACCTTTAACTCATCTTCAATGTGATAGAAACCTGAAATCCTTCTTTTTTCTGCTAACACTCTTTCTTTTTCTCAACTGCATGCGTCTCTCCTTCAACCCTGAAGGAGTTGATAGAGAAGGAGATGGACATTGTCATGGAGGTAAAACGCAGACAGGATCCAGTTAGTTATTCCGGATCCGATACACTGGTCCAGCTCTGCAGTAGAGGAAGTAGACGAGTCTTTATTTCTAACTGATGCAGTAACATGAGCTGATATTAGAGGATTAGTCTAGTCAAGTGTTAGTTTAATGTGCACAGGTGAGTTTAGAGCTGCGAAAACACAAAAAGAGGTTTTTACTAACAGATGTTATGACGCTGTGTTTCAGGACACAGACACTCTGTGGTTAGACTACCACCAGAACCTCTCGGACAAATCCGTCACCTCCATGGACACGTACCTGGCCCAGTTTCCTGATATTAAGGTGTGTATGTTCCCACAAATCACACGTCTCTGGATTTCATCTTTGGTAGACCGCCCGACAACACGTCCACTCACCTTTAACCTCACAGTCTGCATGTCAAAGTGTCCTTGGGCAAGATACTGAACCCCAAATTGCTCCTGAAGCAGGAGACTGCAGTCCGTTTACCGTTTATTCTGAAATGATTGGACATAACAGAGGACCAGGACTAATAACTGTAAAAGTCAATATCAAATCTAATAAAGAGTGAATGAGTCGTGGGCAGGATGTCAGTCCGTTTGTTTCAAAATAAAGCGTCAAAGACTTCCTGTGTCTCGCTCCGCTGCAGGCTCGCATCGCCAAGCGCGACAGGAAGATGGTCGACTTCGACAGCGCCAGGCATCACTTCGCCTCCTTACAGAAAGGGAAGAAGAAGGACGAGGCCAAGATCGCCAAGGTAACCACGAGTGTGTGTGTGTGTGTGTGTGTGTGTGTGTGTACGTGTGTGTGTGTGTGTGTGTGTGTGTGTGTGTTGATGTAAGCTGATGAATTATTGTGTGTGTGTGTGTGTGTGTGTGTGTGTGTGTGTGTGTGAGAGAGAGCATGTTTTGTTTACTAAAGTTTAAAGGAACAGTTCAGAGTTTTTTGACTTAAGGTGGCACGAGTTGCTCATTGCATGGACAGCTCATACCACCTTAATTCAATACACTTGTGATGTGTCAGCTAATTATTGTGTTCATTAAAACTGATTAACTGCTGGATGCTAATTAACATGTTTGCGTTTGTCTTGAATCGTTTGCTCTTTCTCTATTCTGTCCTCCCGCTCCTTCCTTTCCTTTTTCTCGTCTCCTCTCTCCTTTCCTTTGCTCTCTCTCTCTCTCTCTCTGTCTCTCTCTCTCTCTGTCTCTCCCCTCCCTCTCTTCCTCACCCTCTCTTGCATGGTGTGTGTGGTTAGCCAGCAGCCCTGTTGGAGATGGCGGCTCCCAGCTGGGCTCAGGGTTTGATATCAGCCCACCAGGTGGCTCAGACTAACCTCTCCTACAACCAGGTGAAACTCTGGTTCATCACTGACTCCCCCCTCCTCACCCCAAATCCTCCTCAGGCTCTCTACACATCATCATCATCATCATAATAATAATAATATGTTTGTTTGTATTGTACAAGCTACATTTAGGTCAGTGGTGAACACGGTGAGCGTTTAAGGCATGACTGTAACATGATGAGGCACTTAGAAACCCTGTTTGATGGGACAGTTGGATTGGGCCGCCGGCTGCTTCTCCAGCCTCCCGCCTGATCTAAATATCGGCCGAATGACGCCTGGTTGCTCAAACAAGTCGCCCACTTGTCAATCAAAGTGTCCACGCTCTTAATCCTGCATAACTTTAAGCCTTAATATAATGTGAACAGGTGAGTTGTATATAAATTCACCCTCAGTACAGTTGTCATGAACGGGGAAATTAGCCACAGAGACCAAAACTGTTTTTTGTACCAGGCTGTAAACATGTTTATTTCTGCTGTGAAACATGGGGACTTATGGAGACTGACTCACAGGTCAACTGGTTGAGCATTTGAGCAGCTTCATCCAATGAAAAAGTCCGTAGGATGTAGTGGCATCTGTTTGCAACGACCTGTAAAGGCTAAATTACAATAAATCCACCTTCTCATTCGAATGATTATTTGGTTCCAAAGTCAGCGGCCGAGGTCGCTCCTTGACTTCACCTGCTGCTGATCATGTGTAGAGAGCCTCGCTATAATTTGATCCCCGATCCAAACTAGTGTTTACATTGTTTCCATGTCGTATCTATCAGTAAATTTAACAGAAACACCCTTTTATTTACTTTACTGAATGCTCGCAGCATTCACGTGTCTGTAGTTATTAAACCCTGTATGTGTTTGTCTTTGCATGGACGTGTGCTCATGAAAAACTTGTCTGTCGTGAATCATTTGTAGAACACACAGAGTACAGATATGTTATTATTCTCTATGTGTGTGTGTGTGTTCGTGTGTGTGTGTGCAGGCAGAGGAGGACCTGGGTCGAGCTCAGAAGATTTTCGAGGAGCTGAACGTGGAGTTACAAGACGAGCTTCCAGCACTGTGGGACAAGTGAGACGCCGCTTTCTTCTTCCTCTGCAAAATCTTTAATGACAACTCAGTCCAAGTGTTTAAAAACCTGTGTGTGTGTGTGTGTGTGTGTGTGCAGTCGTGTTGGCGTCTATGTTAACACATTCCAGGGTCTGGCAGGTCAGCAGGAGAAGTTCCACAGGGAAATGGGCAAGGTGAGACATGTTTGTGATTGATGAAACTAAAAGAAATGATCAGCCGACGTGTCTTGATGAGTCGTCCATCGCTTTGTGTCTCCTCAGCTCAGCCAAAACCTGAACGACATCATGACCAAACTGGAAGAGCAGCGGCAGCTGAAGTAAGTGAACAGAGCGAGAGGTTTTTTCTTTTTTTTTTCTGAACGATTTTAACAAACAAATGAGAGTAATGTCCCTCACAACGCCTCGCCTACTGCAGAAAAGGTGACACTGCAGCGGCAAAGACAGGAGACGATGCCAAGAGGTAAAAAAAAAAAAGTGCTGCACTTCAGACTGAGCATGCAACACTTTCATGCTTGTTTTTGGCAACAAGGGAAGTTAAACTACAACTTTATTACATCTTATCTATGTTAGAATATCAGTTTGTTTTAGAATAAAGTTGTATTTGTAGGAGAATTTGCAGATAGCTTGGACCCCTGATGTTTAAACAGAATGCAGGGCATTGGACTTAAACCTGTAACCTGTTTTTGCTTGTCTAACTTTTGTGTGGCGCTTCCCTTTTTTTGTTTAATACCTGACAGTAACGTTGCGTGTATGCCTTTACGTGCATGTTTCACTGCAGGTTAACCTGTCCACAGGTATGCGTACATGTTTGTTTAAAGCTTTTTGTCGCCCTCATCTGGATGAAGCTGAGAACTGCATGTGTTCTCTCTGGCTCCTCTCTCTTTCTATCTACTCCCTTCTTCATTATCTGTGTTACATAATTCATTCTGCCTCTTTGTCTCTATTTTCATGCTCATAATCGTCCTTTTACCCGCCTTCGTCCAGTGAGGAAGCCAACCACAGCGAATCAGCCAGCTCACCACCAAAGGTAAAAACAACCACGAAACAATACATTTACTCTGTTCTTATGTGTTAACTATATCTTTTTGTATAATAAATAATAAATTTAGCGCAACAGCTTCATTGCACGAAGCACCCAAAGGATCAAATGAAAGGAGAACATGACCAGTCTTTGTCTTAAACCATGAATCATTTGTGTGTACTAACGTGTTTCCGTCCTCGCTGCTTCTGCATGCGTGCACACGTGTGTTTGTGTGGCTTTGATTTAACACTCCTGATGGGGCAGAGGCCCGGGCCTCCCCCCAGTCGGCCTCCGCCTCGACTGACGCCGTCTCCGGACCAGAGACAGCAGCAAGTGGACCTGTTTGAGGACGAGGCTAACACAGACTTTACTACCACAACGACACAAAAGGTCAGGCTGATTAATCTGCATCCTGCGTACTTTTAAAAACATCCTTCTTTGTTATTGTAATCATGAAAAAATCAGGTAGACTAACTCTGTACCAATAAATTAGCAAGTGCAAATCTAAAAACTCCTTCACATCAACAGCGTTCCTGCCCCAGATAGTAAACTCTCCTAACCTCGAGTGTATGTGTGAATGTATGTATATGTGTGTGTGAAGAAATCTGACCCCTGGTCAGGGATGAGCCTGCTGGATTGGGATGTGGAGGTATTACAACCCGCCACATTTCCAGCTCCCAAGGTGGGTGTGCTTTGTGAAGGCCAAAGATTGGGGGAGTTCTCTGTCAGAGCTAAAGACTTTATTTACATGCAGTTTTTAGACTGAACTAACCTTCCCACATGACCAAAGAGGGTCAAGAACACCTTTAAAAAAAACTCAATTTACAGTTACGCTTCTGAGCTTTTAAAGGTCCGTAAATGTCTTTAAATGTAACTATTTTTAGACTGCATGTAAACACCGTCGTCTGGGGCTGAGGAAATAATTCACTGTGTGTGTGTGTGTGATGGCTTTGCATGCACAATTAGCCTAATTTTGCATGTGAATGTTTGATTTGCTTGAAACTTATTGGCTGAACAGTTTCACCAATTGCCTAAACTCGGAAGCTACAAAGCCTCTCCGGTTTTGAAAAGTAAATTTTGGATTGCCCTTTAAACACATTTCACGTGTGCTACATTAATATTTTATGTGTGAGTAAAGATGTTGTCTCACTAGTTGTCTTGTCTCTTACTGCCCACACGGAAGGCGCCGTCATGGGACTCATGGGTAAGCATGGGTTCCTGTGTTTTTAACGGACAAACGTGCTGCCAAGAGGAGGATAGATGCAATTAGTCAGAAAACTACCACCTCTTTCTGTATTTTTAATTTTCCATATTTTTGGACTGTTGACAGTGGAATAACTCTAATAACTGCTTCTTTTTGCATAACCCTTGGTCATGCCTTTATTATACGTCAACCCTTGCCAACCTACCTACTTCCCACATATTCCTCCCGTCCTCCCACCTACTCGTCCTCTTGCTTTCAAACCCGCCGCAATACTCCACAACCCCTGACCTTTTGTAGCGAGAACAGTCCACAGAGCATGACCCTCAGCACTATGATGACCAGTACCCAGAGGAGGCTCAAGGTGGCTGGGACAATGATGAAAGCAATACCCAAAGCTACAACAAACAGCCCAGCTGGGATGACACAGAAGCAGCTCAAGATCAGGAGAGCTGGAATGATGATGGAGCCTACGCCACTCGGTCGTACACTGAGCCCAACTGGGAAGATGATGGTGCCCAAACGGGACAGGGGGGCTGGGGTGATGATGGAGATGCCCAGGTAGGGTCAGATGGATAGGGCAGCAGGTGTAACCTCTGTCGGGTCGTGAAAAGATCACAAGTGGAAGCCTGATCCATGAAAGCCACAAAAAAACGTCTTCTTTCTTTTTTTTTCTTCTTCCAACTTTCTTCAATACACAACTATGTTAACCATTTCTTTGACTTCCTTAATAATACACACGGACCTTTTCTGCTTATTGTTTGGTACAGAGTGCGGTGACCAATGGCTCTGATGGCGAACTCCCTCCAGGATTCCTCTACAAGGTCAGACGACTTCATGATTACCCTCCATTAGTTTGTGGATATTAAAATACACCAGTTTTGAATAATGATATGAACTTATTCTGTTTTCCAGGCTTCAAATTCAATCAGTACCTTTATTTTGTATTTTTACTCCAGGTAAAAGCGATACATGATTACGCTGCCACTGATGGTGATGAGCTGGAACTGAAGATGGGAGACGTTGTGCTGGCTTTGGCCTTTGACAACCCAGATGAACAGGTCATTGACATACACTTTCTTTTAATGCAATAAGCATGCAAAAGCTTTGTTTGTGCAATGAAACTTAATCTGCGTACTGTCTTTCTGCAGGATGATGGCTGGCTCTTGGGTGTGAAGGAGTCTCACTGGGTGCAGAGCAAAGATATTTCAGTTAAAGGCGTTTTCCCTGAGAACTTTACTCAGAAGGTTTGAGGTTCATGCCAGGTGAAGATTATGCTCCTCTCCTGTGCCCCAAACACCTCAGATATCTTTATCTGATAAAGACATGGTCGAATCGTCACTAAAGATCTATTGATACACCAATATGAATCAGTACATGATTAGATATGTGTGCTGAAATACAGGTACATCTCAATGGCTATGATACCAAATGATTTGTTTGAGCAGTTGAAAACAGTGCCAGTCGACTCATCAGTGCTCTCATTAGCACACTCACACAAACCCAATTGAATGATACAGATAAAAGATGATAAAGTTTCACCACGACTCATTGTACACCCAAAATTCAACTTGCTCTTGCTTTGATTTCTTATCCCTGAATTATTTGTATTTTTTTTGCCGAGCTCAAATGAAACACAAAACAATGTGTTGACAATTTTTAAAAAAGGAGACATAAGTCATGGATGCACTGTATGAATGTCAAAATATTTTATGTTGTGTATGTCAACGGCTTTTGAAAAAAATGTACGTTTTGAGAGCTTTTCACGGTTCCCTGCATGAAGCATTTGGTTGTATTGTCATTTACTTTGTGACACAACAAACACTGTGACACCAGGTGGGATCTCTCTGTGGAATGTGGCTGTGATTGTCTGAAAAATGCAGGTGTCCTAGAATAGAGCCCTGGAGAACACCACAGATATACAATATGTTTGCAGGGCTTCGTCTTGCATTGTCAAAATCTATTACAGTTCCTTGGGCTTGTAGGATTTTCAAAGGGAACAGTAGTTTTTCATTTATTTTCTTGGCCATTTTGAGGACATGACTTGATGTGTGGCTTAACATTTTCTAATGCACATACGGTTTTATTTTGATTTTTGAATCATCTTTTCATTGATGGATAAAATGCAGACTCTTCATCATTATGCTGATTTTTTCCCCCCTGAATCTACTTTAGTTACCACTATTTATGACGATTTAGTTTAGACTTCATACATTAATAAGTGATAATAAATATGATCCCGGATCTCTCTCTTTTGCTCCATAACACTGGGTCACTACTGTGCAGACACATTTTCTGTTTCTAGGTTTAGTCTGCAAACTTTGGAGTATAAATGTGATGCAAGCAGCTAAATGAGAGACATCTAAAGGAGTTTTAAGTAAATATCCTCCAGAAACCAAAGTTCAACCCATGCAAAAGGTATTTTTACATATGTGTGGAATTAATGAATAAGGAATCTGTCCGTGTGGTAACTAATGCACCATCTGTTGGATCAAATCAGACTCATTAAAGATGAATGAAACAATAGTTGCTGTGTCAGTGTGTTATGTGTGTTCTGAATCTGTTGAGTGAATGATTTTTCTTAAACATATCTCATTTTCAAATACAACTAACATTTAGTCTTTCAGGGGATGTTTTAGAGAGTATTTATTAAATATTTTTAGATAATGTTTAGTACACTGAAATAACATCATGAGTATGAGCATCAAAGAATGGACAAATTCTTTTAAAGTAGTAGTATTATCAACAATGACTACTCATTCCTATATTCTTGGATCCCTTTAAACCTTGCTGTCCCTTTGTATGACACTAGGTGGCATCGTGGTCAGGATTCTGAGCTTTGCATGTCTGCTACATCTCCATTGAAACTTTTGCAGAATTACAATTGAAGTCAGTTCAGTCCATTTAACAAATGCAGAAATGAGAACATACCATTTCTTCTCAGCTGTATTGGTTATAAATACAAGTGATCTGCGACGACAAACCTTTAGGAAACAACCTGATTTAGAACAAATGAACTGAGTTTGATGTGACCCAATTTTATTTAATGACCTTCCTAATACATAACCTAGTTATCCTGAACTATATTAATATAGTATCATTTACCAAACCAGTCCATGCTTACAGACTGCCTGTCGGCATGGCTTTGTGCCATGTTGTTCTGTAAATCTACATTACTGCTGACATTTTGAGCTTCATGCCAGTAACAGCAGTGTGACCTCCAATGTTCCTATAACAACAGGAGACTCAGTCATGTGGAAAACACAACAGAGCAGCTCAGACAGGCCTCATGGAGAGGGGAAGGGGAGGTGAGGGCTTCCTCTACCCCAACAATAGATCAAATAGCAGCAAGGGAACAAGCCTGCTTGATCATGAAGAATACCCCTTACTACATGTGCAATTGTGTATATATTTTAGTATAGTTTATACCCGATACCTGCTAATATTTAAAGGGTCTTAAGAGTTTTTACATGTCTTAGCCCATTGCAACAGAGTACAGAATCATACTTGTCCAACATGAAAATCTCTTTGAAGACTTCTGAAACTTGGAAAGTAACAGTTGTATACATAAGTAACATCATTATATGACTTAAGCAAGTTTTAAGAGCAGGCTAAATGGTTTTCATAGCATACAAAACAGAAACAACAGGAATATACATCCAAATATCTAAAAAATAGTGTGGCTTACACTCAAAGATTCTTAGTCAAAGTCTAAATATTATTGTAAGTTTGTGGCTAATGAGCAAAAAAATTCAATCATCATTGTATTTATAGAAAAAGTGATAATTTCTCCAGAGAGAATTAGTAAAGTGTATTATTCCTCCATATCTGTGAGTGTGAACCATTTTCTATTTCGCATTTGTGTATTACTTATTTTGTATGTTTTGAGTGATGCCCTAAACCTAAATCTTCCAAATGGCGAGGAAAAACTAGTCTACTAGTCTATTCGTCACCTATTAGGAGGATTTATTCAATGTTTGCATAATTCTGGACACAAATATTTTGGGATTTCACTGAATCTCCTTCATTGACTCGAGTACATCTCCATGGAGATCTCAGCCCCCGCACAGAGCCTTGAGTTTATTCATCTCTGTGTGCTCCACAAATACTTGAACAACCAACTGTTTGCTTTGTTTCGTGTGACTTAAATGTGTTCTGCGTGCCTGACATATGTGGGGGTCAGGGTTACATATTATCTCGGTGCAGGAGGAAGGGCTATTGATGTGTGGCGAAGCATGTTTGCATAATGTTTTCCACAGTTGATTTATTGGCTTTTCCCCACTGCTAAACCTAGTTAACCCCTCATTTATCGACAACAAAGCTTGTTACCATAGAGTCTGGAAGAACTATAAGTAGTGGAGAAATTTTTAAAGACACATCGTCAGCAGATTTCCCCTGTAGATCCTCAACGTCAGCAGCAGAAATTTATAATCATGGTAAGCTTCTGCAGTTTCACGCCTGTCAAGCGTGCAGTTTTTGCTTTCTTGCAGCAGATTTAATCCCAAGTGGCAATTCAAGACTTTAACCTCTATTTTTTCTACTCCTCCAGCGTGAATGCCTCTCTGTCCACGTTGGTCAGGCCGGTGTCCAAATGGGCAACGCATGTTGGGAGCTCTACTGCTTGGAGCATGGCATCCAGCCTGATGGTCAGATGCCCAGTGACAAAACCATTGGAGGAGGAGACGATTCCTTCAACACCTTCTTTAGTGAGACTGGAGCTGGTAAACATGTTCCCAGAGCTGTCTTTGTGGACTTGGAGCCAACTGTCATTGGTAAAATTACTGTCTTCTGATGTAAATTTGTACTGTAGATTGAACAGGATTGAGAATAACAAATAATATCCTCTGTGTTTTCCAATTACAGATGAAGTCCGCACAGGAACTTACCGCCAGCTCTTCCATCCTGAGCAGCTGATCACTGGAAAGGAAGATGCAGCCAACAACTACGCTCGTGGTCACTACACCATCGGCAAAGAGCTCATTGAATTGGTTCTCGACAGGATCCGTAAGCTGGTGAGTTTGCCTTCAAAAACTTTTTAGCTCAGAGTGTAATCAAGTATGGAAGGAATTCTGTTATATTATCTTCTTGCAGGCGGATCAGTGCACAGGTCTCCAAGGTTTCCTCATCTTCCACTCCTTTGGAGGAGGAACTGGCTCTGGCTTCACTTCTCTGTTGATGGAGCGCCTCTCTGTTGACTATGGCAAAAAGTCCAAGTTGGAGTTTGCCATCTATCCCGCCCCTCAGGTATCCACAGCTGTAGTGGAGCCCTATAACTCCATCCTGACCACCCACACCACCCTGGAGCACTCTGACTGCGCCTTCATGGTGGACAACGAGGCCATCTATGACCTCTGCCGCAGGAACCTGGACATTGAGCGTCCCACCTACACCAACCTCAACAGGTTGATTGGACAGATTGTCTCCTCCATCACCGCCTCCCTGCGCTTCGACGGCGCCTTGAACGTGGATCTCACAGAGTTCCAGACCAATCTGGTGCCTTACCCTCGTATCCACTTTCCTTTGGTCACCTACGCACCAGTTATCTCTGCAGAGAAGGCCTACCACGAGCAGCTAACGATAGCAGAAATCACCAATGCTTGCTTTGAGCCCGCCAATCAGATGGTCAAATGTGATCCTCGCCACGGTAAGTACATGGCCTGCTGCCTGCTGTACCGTGGTGACGTGGTACCCAAGGAGGTGAACTCTGCCATCGCCACCATCAAAACAAAGCGTACCATCCAGTTTGTGGACTGGTGTCCCACAGGCTTCAAGGTTGGCATCAACTACCAGCCTCCCACTGTGGTTCCTGGAGGAGACCTGGCCAAGGTGCAGAGGGCCGTGTGCATGCTGAGCAACACCACAGCCATCGCCGAGGCCTGGGCCCGACTCGACCACAAGTTCGACCTGATGTACGCCAAGAGGGCCTTCGTCCACTGGTACGTCGGAGAAGGAATGGAGGAGGGAGAGTTCTCAGAGGCCAGAGAGGACATGGCTGCCCTGGAGAAGGATTACGAAGAGGTGGGCACTGATAGCATTGGGGATGAAGGAGAAGAGGAGGAAGGGGAGTACTAAGCACTTAATAAGGTGTTAAATGTATTCACACAACTAAGCCACAGTTTGATTTCAGTTGTCACAAAACTGCTACATTATTCTGTACTGAGATTACACATCAAAGCAAGAATACTACATTAAAAATAAAGCAAAACTGCTCAGCATTTGTCTAGTTTGTGCTTAAATCTGTTAGAATAAATCTCATAAATTCTGTCTTGTAACAATGAGAGGCTTAGCAGGAATGTTCCAACCATGATCTCCCCATTGTGTGCTGTTAATTTGTTTCTTTAACTAGTTCCAGCAATGTGTTTGCCATTTAGTTTAGTGCACACACACACACACACACACACACACACACACACACACACACACACACACACACACACACACACACACACACACACACACACACCTCTCTTTGAGCAACTGCCTCCAGATCAGCTGACATCCAAGAGCAAATAAGGTCTGAGGAAAGAGTAACTAGGGAAACAAAACAGGAGTGTGTTCTGACCCCTGCAAGCAGTTTGTCATTACATCTCTAGGGTTACCTTCAGACGCAGAGGTGAAACATATAACAGCCATTTGAACTCAAACAACAGAGTACATTGATGTGAAGACAATAGGTTTTGTCACGAACAAGAATTTCCTGAAGAGTTTGTCTCTTGTTGGGAAAGAAGAGGCTTTTGAAACAGCATCAATACCATCACCATCACTCTTCTAGGGTCTTCTGATCACCCCATTGCCATTCAGTCGTTGCAGGAAGTTTATTCAAAAACAATGCTAGTCTAAATCTCTTAGTGAAAATTCCATAGGAGAAATCATAATCCTTTGTTAATCTCTCAGTATTTCATGCATCTAGCCAACTCAACATGACCACCAAGCTCATTTTCTCTCTCTATGGGGTAATAAATTGTTTTATAAAATACATCAATGCCCTGTAACCTGCTGGAAAAGACACATTGATCTCGAATATCACCTGCCTTTGTGAGAAGTGTGCTCCAATGTTATCCCCTGACTGCCGGCTACCTTTGAATTGCAAATGAATCTTGAGCAAAGTGGTGATCTGTAACAAAAGCCCTTCGAGGTCACTCTGGGGAGGTATCTGTTTTCTCTCCTCTGCGAGATAAGAAAACAGAGGCTCCAAATGTGCCACGTTGACGGGACCAATTTTTAATGTGAACATTTCCACATTAGCATAGTATTTATTTTCATGTACAGAACCTATTTTTGTCTGGTAACTGAAACTGGAAGGTCATGAGGTCGTGAGTTTCATTCATCAGCAGGCAAAATACATCTTGTTTAAGTGTTCTTGAGGACGTTTAAACCCCAACCTGTTCACTTAACAATAACAACTGACACACCTTAAATCTAAAATGTGAAATTGGAGGAGAGGGCGAGCAGTTATGGCTCATATTTCACCGCCACTCTAATTATTGTTGGTGGTTACTCATTTGTGTAACAACAGCCGTTATTCCTTCAATATTTTTGGTGTGCCCCTCCTCATCTTTCATCAAAGGAGATGGTGTTTGCTTCTCCAGCTCTCCTCCTGTTACCACAACATGCCAGGCTGTTGCCTGGTGATGGTTCTCTATAAAGCAGCTTTGTGTTACTCGTACTCCACACAACATCCCCAGCCACTCATCTCAGGTGAACGAGGGACTGCTTCAAGCAACGAAAACATGGTGAGGACTTCTTTGTTTTATGTTTAAGTGCCACACATGAGCAACTTTACATGAGTTATGCGAAAAACACCTCAAAGACATATTTTTATATTGATATGTTGTGTGCTCCACAATGTTCTGTGTTTATCCATAATAGATAAAGATGTAGTCTGTGACTAACAGTGAAAATAAAACTTATGTTGGTGTAAAAAGCCAATTAGAGACCTGTTATACAGTTAATTCTCTTCATGGCATAGTTGGCTTTAGGGTTTTGTTTAAAGTTCCTCCTATTTTCCTGAAGTCAGACACTTTTTGATACCTGTTTAAAATGTTCCTTCAACCAATTTTGAACATATTGTACGCTGAATGATGAGATTACTCTAGCTTAGCTCTATTACTATCAATGGGACTAAGTAAGAGCTCTTCTCTTAGGGAAACACATCTTAGAACTACCGTTACCACATGATCTTGATTCATTTTTTAAAATTGGAACTGATGATACTGACTGGCATACACTATTCTGACTTTTTTCTACCAAAACCAAAATGTTTTTTTTAATAAATGTAGGAGCCATTTGTGTGTAGGTGTCGATTTAAACACTAGGGGGGAGTATCTGAAAGTCTGACTCTTGTTTTAATGAAAACACATCAGGAACACTGTATAACCTACTATATGACTGAGAGACTTGAAGTTTGGATAGTCACTACAATAAATATTGGTGTTTTGATCTAAAATGTTTAAAAAACAAACAAAGAGTTAGTGGCCTGTTAATTAATGTAACTGAGAGCAGAAACAATTTAAAAATAATATTGACAAAGTTGCTGATTATTGGTTATTGGTTAGCACGCTATGTAATTTTGTTTAAGTTCTTGACATTTGAATCACTTGTTCTTGCAGCGTGAATGTATCTCTGTCCATGTTGGCCAAGCTGGAGCCCAGATAGGCAATGCCTGCTGGGAGCTCTACTGCCTGGAGCATGGAATCCAGCCTGATGGTCAGATGCCCAGTGACAAGACCATTGGAGGAGGCGACGACTCCTTCAACACCTTTTTTAGTGAGACTGGAGCTGGTAAACATGTTCCCAGAGCTGTCTTTGTGGACTTGGAGCCAACTGTCATTGGTAAGATCATAAGATTGTTGCCTCCAAAGACATTTAGGATACAAAAGTATTGGAATGGGACTTTAAAATGATGAATTGTATTTAAGATGTAATTTTTGTCCAATTACAGATGAAGTCCGCACAGGAACTTACCGCCAGCTCTTCCATCCTGAGCAGCTGATCACTGGAAAGGAAGATGCAGCCAACAACTATGCCCGTGGTCACTATACCATCGGCAAGGAGATCATCGACCTCGTTCTCGACAGGATCCGTAAACTGGTGAGTTTGCCTACAATAACTTCAAATTTTAGGTCAGGCATCATCAGTCACAGAGTAAAGATTAATTTTTTTCTTGCAGGCCGACCAGTGCACAGGTCTCCAAGGTTTCCTCATCTTCCACTCCTTTGGAGGAGGAACTGGCTCTGGCTTCACTTCTCTGTTGATGGAGCGCCTCTCTGTTGACTATGGGAAAAAGTCCAAGCTGGAGTTTGCCATCTATCCCGCCCCTCAGGTGTCCACAGCTGTGGTGGAGCCCTATAACTCCATCCTGACCACCCACACCACCCTGGAGCACTCTGATTGCGCCTTCATGGTGGACAACGAGGCCATCTATGACATCTGCCGCAGGAACCTGGACATTGAGCGTCCCACCTACACCAACCTCAACAGGTTGATTGGACAGATCGTCTCCTCCATCACCGCCTCCCTGCGCTTCGACGGTGCCTTGAATGTGGATCTCACAGAGTTCCAGACCAACTTGGTGCCTTACCCTCGTATCCACTTTCCCCTGGCTACCTATGCACCAGTTATCTCAGCAGAGAAGGCCTACCATGAGCAGCTATCAGTAGCAGAAATCACCAATGCCTGCTTTGAGCCCGCCAATCAGATGGTCAAATGTGATCCTCGCCACGGCAAGTACATGGCCTGCTGTCTGTTATTCCGTGGTGACGTGGTGCCCAAAGATGTCAACTCTGCCATCGCCACCATCAAAACAAAGCGTACCATCCAGTTTGTGGACTGGTGTCCCACAGGCTTCAAGGTTGGCATCAACTACCAGCCTCCCACTGTGGTTCCTGGAGGAGACCTGGCCAAGGTGCAGAGGGCCGTGTGCATGCTGAGCAACACCACGGCCATCGCCGAGGCCTGGGCCCGACTCGACCACAAGTTCGACCTGATGTACGCCAAGAGGGCCTTCGTCCACTGGTACGTCGGAGAAGGAATGGAGGAGGGAGAGTTCTCAGAGGCCAGAGAGGACATGGCTGCCCTGGAGAAGGATTATGAAGAGGTTGGCACCGACAGCGTGGGGGATGAAGGAGAAGAGGAGGGGGAAGAATATTAAGTTTGAAATAAACCATCAAAACCAAACTGACTGGGTTCTTTTAAGGAGTCAATATGCTTTGAACAAACTGGTCGTCTGAAGGGCAAAGTGTTTTTGTTTTTTTTGCCATCATGGTAATTGTTGAAATAGGGGTGACTTAGCACAATTTGAGTCTCTCTCTGAAGCTATAGCTCTTCCAGGTTTCAGACTCTCTAAGACAATTCCACAAGCTCTTTGTTTAAAGCATACTGAGGTGTTTTGTTGCCACATGTTATCTAATGGCACCCAGTTAGTGAAGTACATCTCATCTTTCAAAGGTTATTTTTTCTTGTGTGAAATCCGGCTACTTTGGCTGGCAGTAACTGTGACATTTAGCTACTGATAAAATGCAAACTCATGCTTTGTTTCTAAAGGTGCTAAACCTCATCTTTGCCTCTTCGTGTCAAGCCCTGAATGAAGTGCAAAATTCAGTGTCAAGATATCATCTTTCTTGTGTCTTTGTCCTGAAACAATAAACCAAGATACGTTCCTAGTGTTTTGTGTTTTGTTGTCAGTAATAACCTCAGTCCTCAGTCACACTGCACTCATCCTTCATTAACTCACGTCACCTCCTTGATAAGCACGGAACATTTAAGTCTAATTCCTCCTTACAGCATGTGCAATGCCTTACATAACAGAAGTACCTCAGGATTAGGCATGGAGTTTTTCATGTTGTAATGAATAGGTTTCAGAGTTCAGTCCTCATGAGTAATGAATAAATAAGATGTCTAGAAGAAAAGGACACTGAGCAAAGACCTTGTGATTCATGCTACAAATAATTGACCTGCTTGTACTTGTAAAATTGCTTACCAATAACAGTAAATTTATATAAAACAATTAAAAATAAACCATTAATTCCTTCACAGATATATGCAGAGCAGCCTAGTTTTAGTTTGTGCCTCAGGTAATCATAATTATTACATTTTATAATTTGCATTCATGATTAAATATTTGAGTTTTCTACAAATTAGATAGAAGTCAAACTTTTAGCAAGGTTTGCAGACATTTTGGAAATCCTGTTTCTAAAAACAAGCTATCATTTGCCACATGTGACAATATTGCATTGTAGATAGTGAAGAAGTATTTTAAGGTGTGAACACAAAGGCAATGTTAACCTTGCCTCACTTTATCAAGGCAAATATGTGTTTATTCATCACAAATAGTGTTATTGTTCATTATAATTTATGTATTTATTCATCCACTGTTTACATTTAGTCTGTTGTACATAGATATGTATATACTGTCAAATCCACACAACCGTTCGTAGAAACCTTTTTTTATTATATTTATTCTTCCACCTGCACCATCATCACTAATTTACCCAGTCTACAGATGTCTATAAATATATATTCATGGCCATATATCTATATTATTGCAAATATATATACCTTTTATTTGTGTATATATTTATTTGTTATGTTATTATGGTATGTTTGCACCTACCTGTCTTGTCCCTTGTCTTTTAAACTGTACTTATGTCAATACCTATATGTACAATTGAGAGAACCAGAGTAAAATTCCTCGTGCGTGTACAGACACCTGGCCAATAAAGCGATTCTGATTCTGATTCTGTTTCTGAAATAGCCAATAGTGCAATTGTTAAATACTAATCTGGTCTTGTTTATTTTTGTGCGCCTCATTGGAACAATATAAAGTCTTAAATGTGAAAACAATTATATAAGATAATGCACATAATTAATTTTTGTATGTGTGTAATGTTAGTATATTCATCTCAACTTGCTTGTCCAGTCCATGCTGTTAATACTGTCTGTCTATATATATCATATATATATATATACACACACACACATACATATGTATATATTCTTTTTAACATTTGTATACTGTATATATCGCATAGAATATTCATATTTATACCTGCACTATATTTATATATCCTGTTCATTTATACATACCATACTCTGGCAATCACAACAAAGCTGAATCTCAAAAATTGCAGAACAATAAACATAAAAATCTTCAGATGACGCAGCTAATCTTCCCGAGTCGGAATATTTCGGACCGCACTTGAACGCACCGCCGCCCTAACGTCCGCTCCCGCCTCGAGCGAATTCAAAAACCGCCTCTTTGGCCCCGCCTCCTCCAGAAGGTATAAATACAACGGGCGCCGCTGCCGCTCCTCACTACTGCCTTCAGCAACCGATACTTCAACGTCGGCGAGAAGGAGCGAAACAAGTCGTAAAAATGGTGAGTAATCGAGTAACGAGAGGCAGAAATACATTTAAAATGTTTTTTAAAAATATGTAGGTTTAAACGTGTACTGTTTTTGTCATTAGTAGACGAGTTCTTTTGTTAAATTTTTTTTTTTTTGCGGATAAAATTTTCGCACGATTTATTTTAACAACGATGCGAATATATTGCAATAAAATCGGTGTAATTCATGTTAAATTAATTCAAATTCAGGTCTCGATTATAATCCAGCCTGTGTGTGCGCAGTGTGACGTGACGAAGAATGAGGCCACAGACGACTGGCGCAGTTTGAATTAAAACGGTCGCCAAACTCACCGTTACACCCCTAAACCGAACATTTTATACAAATCCTCTTAAATTTACGTCTTTTAAAATTTTTATTTTTGCTTTAATAGTTTATAGAAGACCGTTAGTCCACATTAGAGCACAGGCTGTAACGTCAGAGGGTTTTTTTGTTGCTGTCTGAGCCATAAGGCGGCATCAGTTAACGCCCTGTCCGTGAATGCTACACAAAGGTAGGGCTTTGCAGCAGTGTGTGTGTGTGTGTGGGGGCAGGGAGGACGTCTTCCTTTCTGCAGGGATTTTTTTTTCCCGTTACACCCCTCCCTGTCCTTTTTGCCCACTGCTGTTGCTGGGTCTGTCTGGGAGGGGCAAGAAGGCAGATTTTAACCCCAGCCCAGGTCCGCATTGAGCCGCCTTGTGACTCAGCAGGCATGATTCATCGAAACTAAGCGAAAACCGACACCAGAGGCTACGATTATAGAAAGATTTCCCGCCTAAATGGCACGCTTTGCTTTAAGATGGATGGCGCCCACACCGAGGTTTAAAATGTCCACTGTGTCGGCCATTTTATGCATTTTTCCTCAAATTATTCCTGAATAAATCAAATTCTTTAATCAGGATTACACACATTTATGGCTATGCCATTTATTAATTAAATAAAAATTAATCTTTTGTGTTTTGTTTAGGTATAACTTGTTTTTTTAAGCTTAAATTTACAGTTAAATATTAATATTCCCTTTATATTTTGTAGAAAATGTCATATTGGTGCAATATTCTCACATTTAAAACCGAATAAGTGACGTTTTAAAAAAATAGGTCAGGCGTGGCCCTGTCTGCAGCATTTAAGCCGTAAACCGGATCAATACATGCCCCTCGCATACTAATATCCTCATTGTTTATGCATAAGGATGAAAATGAGGCTAAAATAAGAACTTAATATTCTGGTGGCGCATTTGCCTGTTTTTTTTTTTTTTTTGTAGTGACGAAATGTCGAACAGAGCGCCGACTGTTAAGTTATGCAGCGGTGACGTTTCTTTTTATAAAAATCAAACCAGGCCAGATCATGACGAGCAGACTCGGCCTGTGGGTGGCACGTTGACGTGATCTGGGTCAGTCTGCGCACTGCAGTGGAAGAAGGGCTGTACAAGCCGATTAACACAAAACAGAAACGCTCGTCTATGAGGGGAAAACTAACGGCTCTTTGTCTTTTCTCTCCACAGCGTGAGTGTATTTCTATGCATGTCGGCCAGGCCGGAGCCCAGATGGGCAATGCCTGTTGGGAGCTGTACTGCTTGGAGCACGGCATTCAGCCGGACGGTCAGATGCCCAGTGACAAGACCATCGGAGGAGGGGACGACTCCTTTAACACCTTCTTCAGTGAGACTGGAGCTGGCAAGCACGTTCCCAGGGCTGTCTTTGTGGACTTGGAGCCAACTGTCATAGGTAAGAACAAAAGACATTTGTGGTCTTGTAGCAGAGATGGTTCAGGATCAAACAAATATCAATTTATTTTCTTCAAATTGATTATTAGTTAGTTCAGTTAATGATTAAATCCTCAGCTTTGAGGAACTGAAACCCTGTTCTTTGAAAACGGGAAGCGTTTAATGCTGGTTAAACAAAGGAGCCATAAAAGTAATGTTTTCATAAAGTGTTATTAAAAAAAAAAAGCTGAACATGCGTCGGTTCCTTCAACAAATGGGGATTAATACCAGCCCGAATCTCGACCGAAGTCGAGTCAAATTTCTTTGACCGTTCCAGCTCCGAGCTAATCGGAGCATCACTGTAAGCCCGTGTTTTTGTTGCCCTTCAGATGAAGTGCGAACTGGAACTTACCGTCAGCTCTTCCACCCGGAGCAGCTGATCACCGGCAAGGAGGACGCAGCCAACAACTACGCCCGTGGCCACTACACAGTCGGCAAGGAGATCATTGATCTGGTTCTCGACAGGACTCGCAAATTGGTAAGTTCACGTTCTCAAAATGTTGGAACAATGTGCACATCTGCTTTTTTTTTTTTTTTTTTTAACTGTACAGCTTTATTAAACTTCCATTTCATTTTTCAGGCTGATCAGTGCACAGGTCTCCAAGGTTTCCTCATCTTCCACTCGTTTGGAGGAGGAACTGGCTCTGGCTTCACTTCTCTGCTGATGGAGCGTCTCTCTGTCGACTACGGCAAGAAGTCCAAGCTTGAGTTTGCAGTTTACCCAGCCCCCCAGGTGTCCACAGCTGTGGTCGAGCCCTATAACTCCATCCTGACCACCCACACCACCCTGGAGCACTCTGACTGCGCCTTCATGGTGGACAATGAGGCCATCTATGACATCTGCCGCAGGAACCTGGACATTGAGCGTCCCACCTACACTAACCTCAACAGGTTGATTGGACAGATCGTCTCCTCCATCACCGCCTCCCTGCGCTTCGACGGCGCCTTGAATGTGGATCTGACAGAGTTCCAGACCAACTTGGTGCCCTACCCTCGTATCCACTTCCCTCTGGCCACCTACGCCCCAGTAATCTCTGCAGAGAAGGCCTACCACGAGCAGCTGTCGGTGGCTGACATCACCAATGCTTGCTTTGAGCCCGCCAATCAGATGGTGAAATGCGACCCTCGCCATGGCAAGTACATGGCCTGCTGTCTGCTGTACCGTGGTGACGTAGTGCCCAAAGATGTCAACTCTGCCATCGCCACCATCAAAACAAAGCGTACCATCCAGTTTGTGGACTGGTGTCCCACAGGCTTCAAGGTTGGCATCAACTACCAGCCTCCCACTGTGGTTCCTGGAGGAGACCTGGCCAAGGTGCAGAGGGCCGTGTGCATGCTGAGCAACACCACGGCCATCGCCGAGGCCTGGGCCCGACTCGACCACAAGTTCGACCTGATGTACGCCAAGAGGGCCTTCGTCCACTGGTACGTCGGAGAAGGAATGGAGGAGGGAGAGTTCTCAGAGGCCAGAGAGGACATGGCTGCCCTGGAGAAGGATTACGAAGAGGTGGGCACCGACAGCGTTGGAGAGGAGGATGAAGGCGAGGAATACTAGGCTGCTGAAACATCTGTAGCTTGCTGTGGCTCCATTACAGTCCACCTATCCCAGAAAAGAAATGCCAAACACCCAACGTGTTTTGTTGCCACGCAATACTGGACTCATTCCTTAATTCTGCACATTCCAGCGAGCTACATGAGTTTCCTGTTTTAAATCATGCAAACGAATAAAGAACATAAAGTCAGTCTTTGTCCTGTGGTGAATGTTGACATTTTCTAATCTTTGTGTCTAAACGCACCCGATAAATTCTCACCCAAATGTATTCAAATTTAGCTACAACTAATCAATTCAAATGAACCTTTGGTCCTGCGAGCGGTCGGTAAAACTCTAGTATAATGAAACCACTGTTGCCCGGGCGACGCTTAAAGCTCGAATTACCTCACTCGCTCCTTTGAGGGCAGATTCTACATCCATTATGTAGAGTTAATGAGGCGTGAGGCAGATGGTGGCATTTCTAGGATAAACCCGCTGAGATATACGTGTGGTTAATACTAGGTCACACCAACTGAAAATGGACAAAGACCAATGTGGATTTATCTCCCATGGCAACATTGATTATTTATTTTTATATATAATCTCTTTTTAAACAATTAAAGTATAAACAGTCAAACTTATTCAAGTCCAGCCAGTAGTCCTGTTGCTTGTGAGCAAAACTTGACAAACTGATGTGAAAGCTATGTTTAATTCATACAAAAATACACAATACATTTTACAGGTTGGGGACGGTAACTTCCTGGAGAACGGGAAATAGTCTGGCAAATATCCTTCCTGTATGCATGGACTTTTTGTAATGCTATTATGGTGGTCCAAGCATTGTGTATTTTTGTATGAATTAAAATTATTTAAGAAATGCAAGAAAATTTGATAGTTATGATTAGGTCTGAAATTGGTTATATATATATATATATTTTTTTTTTTATAGCACTTTTTCAGAAAAAAAACTTTTTGCACCAATAGATCGCTGGCACTCATTTTTTAATAAACTGACACTGCTCAAAAAATAATAATGCATTTAAATCAATGTTGTCAATTATTGACATATCCAAGGGTCTAATAGTCCTCCCTAAAAATTACAGTTTGCACTTAGTGTATAGAACAAATAGCTTTCACGGTTAAGACAGGAGGCTGGTCTGGGTGATAGTGTTAAGTCTGGCACTTTACTAAACTTTATTACTGCCATCATTTCATTTGATCCTCTTTCAAAATAAAAGCATCACTGCAAAAAACAGTAAATGTACTGTAATAGTACTTCAACCTCACTTGTATCAGACAATGCATGGGTTGAATACAATACAAAACAGTTTGCACTGATAGTTGTAACTTTTTAGTCGAGTTTTTATAATAATACATGTAAAAATATAAATTTGCTGTTTTATGGGGAGACTAGTTATTCTATGAATTAAACATATAGCTTTAAATAAACACTTTAAATCATATCTATATTTAAAATAGAAGGATCAACATTAGTACAAAGACATACTTTTTGGGCTGAAATTGAATGTGTCTGAATTTTTAATTTAAGTTACTTATGGGGGTATTATTAATGGGATATGTGTCTGTGTATATTAAGTACAGTCACAGTCAAATCACAGTGTTTCCTGTGAAGTACTATCACACTTTAAACTCCATGCTATGTATTTTACATTCCTGTTTCCTGTTTTATGTTATATACTGAGTTTTTATAGGAGTTATGGGACTATTTCTGGTTCTGAGTGGTTGCCAGGTAAATAAAATAGTCTGGTGCATAACCTTCGTAAAATTAATTGTTTTTTTGTAATTATTAAACAAATAGCTTTAAATTCACTATGAATCTGAGATCAATACTTTAAACTTAAGACTTTGAAAGACTGAAGGTAAGTAGTAGTGTAGCACACTTTTTGGCCTGGAATTGGATGTGTTAGAAGAACAAATAATCATGAAGTGTCACGTTTAAGTTATTATAAAAAAGATATGAATCTGTGTATAGTAAAGACCAAAACAATGACTGCTTGAAAACAGCTGTACAATCATCTTTCTGTTTAAGTATAGAAAGTCACAGAAGTCACACAAGTGATTGCAGCACTTAAACACGAAAAGATTTATTAAGGTCTCACAAATACAAAATAGCTTTTCTTTGTTTTCATAGAATATCATTTCTAGTTTTTTTTTTGTGTTTTTTTTATTCATTTTTTTATTTGCGTGAGGTATACAACAACAGTGATCTGAATGGCACACAAAGAGACAGACGTTGTATGTTTGTCTTTTCTGCAGGTGTTAGTCATGTGCGGAGGAGAAGAAGGAAAGCTACAGAGTTCATCCTGATCCGCCTTACCAGGAAACAGTATCTTTGTAATGGTAAGCCCCTTTTCCACTTTAGCAATCGAAATCTTTTTAAATCTGATGTTTAGATTTCTGTGGCTTGTTCACAAGACATCATATATGTGCCACAAATATCTAAAAAACAGAATTGAAGTATGTCAATGCCTCTTTAAATCTAAACAACCATCTTCTTAACCATAAAGTTATTTTTTTCCGACATGTTTCCAGGGATAGGACGGGCAGTTAGAGAAGCACATCATTCTTCACCATGATAATCATCGTCACAGAGAGAAAAGGCGAGGTAAGAAAGGGTCGGGGCGGGGCAAGGGGCAGTCCGTCAGACAAGAGGCTGGTCTGGGTCGTACTGGTTTCACTGGGGCAGAGCTTTGAGGATGGCGTTGACCTCCTCGGCGACGGCGGTCAGGGCAAACTCAAACTGGTCCTGGAAACAAGACAATTACATTTTTAACAAAGTTAGACATTTGTTAACTTCAGTCTTGTGTAATGCTATATAAATGTAGTCACATTTTTCTAAACGGTTCAGCTTGTAAATTGTTTCTGCATCATTGTAAACCAGTATTCTTGTTGCCCCTCAGATGAAATGCAAACTGGAGCCGACTGCCAGGACCCAGCCAACAACTTCATTCAACAAATTGGTGAGTTCAAATTCTCAATACATGTTTGAAATTGTGTTGATCCACGTGACTAAACAGCATTTTTATCTTTCTTTTTCAGGCTGACCAGTGCACCGGATGGAAAGCAACTGGGGGAGGCCCAGTTGCCTTCCATCCCCCTCCAGGAGAGTCCGGTGCACTGGAGGCCCTGTTGCCTCCCACTTGAGAAAAGGGATGCACCACTATTCAAAATGTAGGCTGCTTGTAAATTTCTGCATAACCCCCTGCTTTCACATCTCCAGGTGCCCAGGGGCAGACACAGCCTGCCCCACCCTTCTCAACACAACTACTGCAGGATCATCTCTTCTTCTGGAACCAGGAACGGACAGGATTCGAACCGGGACATCTCGAGGCTATGCACCATGCCACGAACCAGGAACGGACAGGAGTCGAACCGGGACATCTCAGGGCTGCGAGGATCTACACCATGCCACGCCACACTAGACCACTACACCACGGCAGCTTTGGATTTGAAGCATATCTCTGAGCGCTTTTCAGTCTTCACTTCGGGAGCTGGATTTCAAAGTTCACTGAGCTTTGAGCCTTGAGCTCACACTTGTAAGCCAGACGTCACTTTGGCCATCTATATTATTGAAATCAGTTATGTCTTTATGTTCATCTATCCGTCATGTCATCTGTACTCTATTTAATCTCTATAAACAGATATCTGATCATGAATTCAGAATCTGTAGGGACGGGATCAAGATTTCTGGTTTACGCCTTTATTGAAGTTCAACAGCACATTAGCTAGTAGCCTAACCTTGGTGCGGACCATCCCAGGCCTCTGGTCTCTGACATGCTCCAGTGTAGCAGCAATGTCGATCTCTTTCACACCTGCAGGAGAAGAACAGGTAACACACATTCATTGCACCGGTAACACGTACACCTACATATCCTAAAACTCGTTTTATGTGTTTTTATTTATATATATGGAAAGTGTCATTAGATAGCTTTTGTTATTTGGTGCTAATAAATAAAATTATATTTGAAGCGACTCAAACATGTCAGATGAGTACACAGAGTTTAATGATAAATGTTTTGTTGTCATACTGATATTAAAAAATAATAATAACAAATAGAAACGTCACCTTTAGCCATGCGATTGAGAACCATGTCAATCAGGATGTAAGTCCCAGTCCGGCCTGTACCGTCACTATAGAAACAACATAAGGCAAACTTCAATGAATGAAAGTAAAAGAATTATACTTGAATCATTGAGTTCAGAATAAACTGTGTTGACCATTGACAAATGACCTTATTATTTACAGTATTTATAGTGTATTATAAGCATTTTCAGTTTTAAATAATAATAAAAAAATATTTATATCTAATAATAAACTTGACCAGAGTTCATGCTTATTAACTCGATTTGTAACAGTCTTTTTGACGATGCATTGTGTTTATGCACTGTGAAACCTTGCACATGTCTGCCACCTAGTGGCATATGGATATGAATCTGGAAATTTTATATAGTCTTATTGATGAAAAATCGTTGAAAAAAGATGTTGATGGTTTTACCTGCAGTGCACGATGATGGGGCAGGATCGTCCTCGGTAGCACTTGTTCACCTTCCTGAAGAGGAAAAACACAAGAAACCATGACAAGTTAAAAAATATATGAAAATATACTCCCGTCTCAGTCACTGATGGTATTTTTAGTCACTTATTTATGTTTACGCAGTTCTGCAGTTCTATATTAACATATATCTACAAAGTAGTACAGTAGAACAGTACAAAACATGATATACAAGCAGTAGGAGACATATAGAAGAGAGACAGCCAAGCAAAGTTATTGTAAGTGAGGAGATAACAAGTAAATATTTGGATATTTGGCTACAATAACAGATTCATGCACAATATGATGATCTAATTTCTGTCTTAAATTCCTAAATATGTTACAATGTGTGTCTTTAAATAAAACACACTTCACTGAAATCTTGTTTTTTTTTGTTTCAGCCAGACAAGCAGTGTGCAAGATAGATAGATAGATAGATAGATCGATAGATCGATAGATAGATAGATAGATAGATAGATAGATAGATAGATAGATAGATAGATAGATAGATAGATAGATAGATAGATGGGGGGGTAAAAAGGGTTTTCGGCGATGGACCTCCTGCTGCAGCCACATCAGTCCATGATCATTTTTGTGACTATGCAACTGGACCCAGACTACTAGCTGCAAACCACAAGAATGACACAGACAGATATGTTCAAAATTTAAACCAAGGGCCCTGCTGACCTCCATCGCACAATGGGAGGGTGGGAGGACGGAAAGAGAAGGAGGGACAGAAGGAGCAGGAGAATAATGGCAGAAAGACAGAAAGATGTAGGGCAACGGTGATGTTTCTTCTTCATCGTGTAAGGGCTGCATATCGTTCAACATGTTTTTCTATGAATGTTGAGAACTTTCTTGGGAAAATGAGAAAGCGTCCGATCAGAAGCCAAATTTTGAAAATGATTTTATATTTGTCACGATCCTTACTTGGCAGTAATTATGCATCCTCAAACAAAAACATCAATATTGTAATACCAAACATGTTTAACATCCAGCTCTACGTGTTTCTTGAATCGGCAGAATCTGAGATGAAGTGTTGGAGTATAAAGGAGGAACTGAAGCGTTAGTAGAGGAGAACTTGTTTCCCAAACGCACCTCGAGGCTAAATTCATCTTTATTCTCTTTGAAATGAAAAAAGATCAGTTTAGCTAAAGATGCTTTGGGGAAACACAGTACAAAAGCATGACACAGGGTGTTTGGAGGGCATGCACAAGAAAGATATACTGGATTATTATTTCTGCTTGTAACTGTACGTCACTTTTCACAGATTAAAATTTAGCTAGTGACCTTTTGTACGATGCAAAAACACCTCAGTAATGCAGCAAAATGTAACTCAAGTACAATCTCTCAGCATGTGGGTATACAGGTAGCAGCAGTACCTGCGGAAATCCAGCAGGGGGCGCGTGGAAGTGGGGATGCCCTGAGCTGGCCAGCTGAGGAAGTGGAACTGGGTGAGCGTCCTGGTCTCCTGGGTCTGCACGTTCTTCAGGTAGAAGCTTCTAACCAGAAAGTCGTTACACCAGATGTGCTCCGACACCAAGTTCACCTGGATGGACCCAGAAAATGGAGCTGCTGAAGGGCTCAGAAAGATCAGACACGTCCCCAGCCTTCCCTCCCGTACTGTCACTTCTGTTCTCACCTCATAGATGTGGTAGAGGGACGAGCCCTCATCGGGCCAGTAGCGGTCGCACTGTTTCTCTCCGTCCTCCACCAGGGCAGTCATCATCACGATCACAGTGCAGCCGTTCTCCCACACCATCTAGACAACAATACATCAACCTCAGCTAAGGTGTACTTACTTAGCACTAATTACTTTGATGCAAGTAAAAGCTGAATGTTTGATTTTGCGTCTTACTGACCTGCCAGAAGTCAGAGATGGTGTGCGACAGGGGTCCCTGGGTGGCGATGTAGGCCGGCATCCGGGGGTCGTGCTCAATCTAAAGGGGAGGTGGGGGGTGGAAAGTAAGACAGGGCAGCGACTGCGTTATTTTAGAGAACTTCTATTTTTAGTTCAGCATCAGATAGTTAGGAGACATATTGATATTCGATTGGTTATTGGATAAATAACAGGATAAACGTTCTGCTGTTGGTCACTGCAGACTTACTATGGTGCTGGCGTTGATGTAGTCAGAGCGTGAAGGGTTGATCTCCGCCTTCAGCTTCACCCTTGAGTGGTCATCTGAAGAACAACAGTGACATTTAACCCCTCAACATCCTTTAACTTTGGGAGACAAGTTTTTCCCTGCATGTTGCCTAAAGGCTTAAGCGAATAACTTTAGTCATTAGCTGTACTGGAAGTGAAGCTGGGACTCACAGGGCACCGAGTCTGGGCAGCGGTTCTTCTTGGTGTTGGCGTCGCTCTGAGCCACAGAGACGGCGCTGGGCTCGGCCTGGTAGGAGCACAGAGCCTCCCACTCCTTCATCAGACGGTCCTTGTTCCTCAGGTGGTCCTCCATGTAGGCCTAAAGGGGACGTCAGCATCTCATGATATAACATTTATTACGGACCTGCTTCACGCTGTTGCTGAAATACAAACTAAATACACTTCAGTGATCAAACACTGACCAGTATCATGTGACCAGTGGAGATGTCCATGTTGGCCTGAGCGGGCTCCTCGCACCATGACGGCGTGCTGCTGTGGGAACCGGGACTGGGCTGGGCTCCGTCACTGAACTGGGACGACACGCTGCTCACCCTTGAGTCGGCACTTCCACCTCCTACTGCTCCTCCTCCTCCTCCTCCCCCGACGCCTCCACCTCCTGCTCCCCCACCACCGCCTCCTCCACTCGCTCCTCCAACGGCGCCGAGGGCAGCGGCCTCCAGGCGTCCGAAGGCGCCTTTGGAGGCCATGTGCTGGCGACACAGGTCCTGGTGAGCCAGTTATGCATGTTTCACTGTTTTATCACACTGTCTTGTGGTGTCTCTGCCGATTTTATATGTTTTAATGTGACTTTGTTGGGTTTATTTGATGATGTTTCTTAAATGTTTCTCTTTTAGCTCCATTTTTGGTCTCCACCACCTCCTGATGGAAATATTTGGCTCTTTAGCTGCTAAAATCACCACCACTAGTCTCAAACTATGTCTGCATTCATAATTTCACAATAAAGTTTTATGTCTTTTGACCCCCCTCACCTGGTACTCCTGGTGGGTGAAGCTGCCTCCCTCCGGTCCCAGACCCAGCTTCTTCGCCGCCAGCCGGTGAGCGTGGTGACGCAGACAGGCGATGGTCATGGCAGCCACGAGGATGCCGCCGATGCAGGCCATGGCCACCAGAGTGGCGAACACCCAGCGGGAGCCGGGCTGGACCCGGGATGCCAGGGGCAACGCCTTCACATCATTCCTCTGTGGCAGGAAAAGACATGGCATCAAATGTGAGCGCCCGGTTAGTTAATGAGGTGGACGTAAGTCGCTATGGTTAAATAAAGTAAAGTGGGGAGGAGGTGGAGGAGGTGGTTGTGTTTGTGATACAGCATTTCCTTTCATCTTCTTTGTCCCCCTCTTCTCCTCGTCACCCCCAACGTTCCCTTCCCCTGCCTTTTCATCATCCTTTCTTCCTCCATTCTCCTTTCTTCTCCTCCCTCCTCTACTTCTCTCCTTGGATGAATTGTCTCTCTTGACCTTTCAGACCTCCTCCTTCCCTCTGTGGGCCTCAGGAATGTGAGGCGCTCTCTCACAGTGTGTGTGTGTGTGTGTGGTATCTGAAAGACATTAAAGCTGGGGGGGTAGAAAGGCTACTTCACCTGCTATTATAAAGAGGCCTCAGTGGGGTTTAGTGTGAAACTGAAGAAAAACCAACAAAATGGATGACCACGTTGCATGTGGCTCAAGGACAGAAGTTGATTTAAGGTGGATTTACTGCTTTATGTTTTTAGATTTATTCATTACAAGTCATAATACATAATACAATACAATCATAATACAAGAATAAATCTTTAAAGATATTCCTTAAAATCTTTAGAGGTTGTCATCCCAACAGATTCATGCATTTACTCACTATTTAATGTATTGACACTGCAGGAATATTATACAGATAATAAAGTCTTGATATTATATATATATATAAGAACATTATATAGATAAAAGATAAAGTCACTTTAAACTGATTATTAAGTAAGTAAATAGAATATTAAACTATTTTAGTGGCATGTGGCAGTGATCTAGTAGCACATTTCATTCATAAATCTTTAGAACTTCAGGATTATGTCGATACTAACTCTGCATCATTAATAATAATAAAAAATAAAGTGCTGATTTTATGTTTTCACTCACCAAGCACACGATGCAGAGCAGCTTTCCTGATGTCCTCCTGCACTCACATGGACCCAGTGCCCAAATGTCAAGAGTGTCAGCTTACACTGAATTTAAACAAACGGGACTTCCAGGACTGACTTTCAAAATAAAAGCAGAAAAAACCCTCTTGCTCTTTTTCTTTTTTTTGAATGATGCTTTTCTAGATCATGATCTTGCTGCATTTAAGCATCTAACAATGGTAAAAAGTAACTAAGTATATTTACTGAAGTATTTAAGTACAAATAGTGAATAGGCCTAATAGTTATAGTATAGTTGTGGGAATACAGTTTGGATACAGTTTTGAGGTACGTATACTTAACCTTGAATACTACCATTTAATATACCAGCTATAGTGATAGTATACCATTTAATATAGTGATAGTATATCATTTAATATACCCCTTATAGTGATAGTTTATCCTTTAATATACCAGTTATAGTGATAGTATATCATTTAATATACCCGTTATAGCGATAGTATATAATTTAATATAGTGATAGTATATCATTTAATATATCAGTTTATTAATAGCATATCATTTAATATACCTGTTATAGTGATAGTATATAAATTAATATACCCGTTATAGTGATAGTATATCATTTAATGTCAGTTATAGAAATAGCAGTAACTTCCCCTCATTTTCCGCATTATAAGCACCGCCACATTGATCCAATATTTCTCCTCCAGTGTTCACATTAAATCCTCTCTTTGTCTTGCTCTGACTTCTCCTTCCTCCAGTCCTCGAGTATCAAACACAGCACTCACCTCTCCAACGCCATTCTGCAGAACCTTCAGGCCCGTCTCAGACTCCAGGAAGTTCTTCTCTGCAACTGCAGAAATAAAACATGAAAATAAGACGGCCACATTTCTGAAGAGTGTGTGAAAAGTGTGTCTGCTGCTGCCAATAGACAGTACTACATGGGTGACAGGATTTTTACCAGCTTTCTCTGCCACGTCTCCGGCCGTCAGGTTCTTGGAGTTCGGTCTGATCCTGAAGGTGATGGCAGGTCCAACAATACTGCAGATGAGGAAACACAAGAGCACATCCACAGGGGAGTTACACACTGTAACTAAAGTACTTGGATAACTCGACGAACAAGGAGATTTCTGTTGTTATGTTTTCACTTTTAGGTCAAAGTTCAGGGGTCGTCGTGAGGTGAGAAGATTTGACGAAGCAGGAAGAAGGTCGAGCAGAATAAAAGCAGTGAATCACTTCCACATGCAGAGAATCAACACACTGCTGCAGCTCCACCAGGTTTTACATCTCATTTGGCCTCAGGTTCAATCACAGCTCTGGAGTGGACGGTTTAAGTTAATCCCGTGAAATAAAAGTGAGTGATTCTGAGAATGAGCGCAGACAAAGAGGATCCAGAAGGCTTCAGGCCTGCAGCTTCTGGATTTGACATGTTTGTGAGGGTTCATGACCGCCGGCCGTGTCCTCTGTCCTACCTGATGTTGATGAAGGAGCCGATGGAGAGGCTGATCCTCTCTGACAGACGCTCCAACAGGCGCACCCCGTCGTTCAGACTGAGTGGGCTGCGGTGACAAAACGCACACATTCATACACACACATGTAAACACACAAACACACACATGTAAACACACAAACACATTCATACACACATGTAAACACACAAACACATTCATACACACATGTAAACACACAAACACATTCATACACACACATATAAACACACAAACACATTCATACACACACAGTAACACAAACACACAGTAACACACAAACACATTCATACACACACATGTAAACACACAAACACATTCATACACACACATGTAAACACACAAACACATTCATACACACATGTAAACACACACACACATTCATACACACACATGTAAACACACAAACACACACATGTAAACATACAAACACATTCATACACACACGCACACACACACACATGTAAACATACAAACACATTCACACACACACATGTAAACACAAACACATTCACACACACACATGTAAACACACAAACACATTCATATACACACAGATATACAAACAAACAAACAATGTTCCATTCTTTTCTACCTTTCCTTCACTTCCTTTCCTCATTCATTTCCTCATTTCCAACTCTCCTACCTTCTTTCTTTCTACATTATAAATGTAGTACTTTCACTTATACTGCAGTACTTTCACTACTACTTCTACACACACACACACACACACACACAACAACAGAAAAACCACACTCATTCACACACGTGAATTCATCAAATTGGTTGAACCACGGGAGGAAACGAGCATACTGCACCTCTGATTGGTGACAATGTAGCCGTACTCCTTTGTCTTGGCCACCGGTTCATCCTTCCTCGGTTGGTCCTGGTCGGCTGCTGCTGCTGCGGTCAGATCTTTCTGGGCTGTGTCTGGTTTGGGGGTCTTGGTAGTGGAGGGTGGAGGCATCTTGTACGCCATCGACCCCTCTGTGAGCTGACAAAGACAAAGACATTAAACTAAAGCAGTGAACAGTGGTGGAAAGTAACCAGGTAGAAGGGTTACATGCTCACCTTCTTTCCTGTGGCAACACTGTTTCCATATTTATCTGGATAGAAAACAAAAAACACACAATGTGATCATGAATAATGCAACATAAAATATATTTATATACTCTAAAAGCACAAGTCAGAGTACATTTTGACCATGTTTGTGCCTCTGTACGTCTGATTCAGCATCACACAGACTCATTATGACTCTGATAGAAAGGAACAAAGAGTTTCCTTCCAGACGAGACCAGGATGATGAGTGTAATCAAAACCTTTTATTCCGGGGCTTGTGCACAGCAGTTACATGTTAGAGGTCGACCAACCTTTGGTTACTTTGTGGGCATAGGAGCTGTCCAGCTGCAGCTGCTTCAGCGCGGCTGGCAGGTTGTCTTTCTGCTCGGGGGACAAATCCTTCAAGGTCGAGGCCGTAGTGATCGAGCAGCAGAGCCAACTTCTGCAGAGAGCGCTCTGAAAAAAACAAAACACACAGATGGAGGAGCTCAAAAATACTGATTCTAGTCTTTGCTGGAGCTTAACTTTCCATTTTGTGAGACTTCCACCTTTATCTCCACCACATGCCAGAGTTTTTTTACTCCAGCTGTTTGTAGTTTGAAGTACCCAGATCTTAGTAGCACCACAGTGTAGAAATACTCGCTCACCGTCCAGTCCTGAGAGGGCGTCGTACTCCTCCTGCGCCTTCTTCTCCGCTTGCTCCTGCTGTTGCTGCTTGTTGAGTTTGTCCATCTGGGAAACGTAGTCCTCGCCGTAGTCCAGCGGAAAGTCCAGCTCCGGGAAGAAGGAAGAGGATGAGGAGGAAGAGGAGGATGATGAGGAGGACAGCGAGGAGGGAAATCCTGCAGCAGCTGCTGCTGCCGCCGCTATAGCTCCTTTTTGGCGAGAGAGGGACTGTGCAGCGGAGGAAGAGGAGGGAGAAGAAGAAGAGGAAGAGGTGAGGTAAACGGACACCAGGTCCTGGAGGAGCTGCCGGTCTCTGTCAAAAGGGTTTCCTCGGGTTCTGGATCGAGAGGAGGACCCGGGCAGCAAGAAGGCTGGATTATCGTCCAGAGAGTTGAGGGAGCGCTCCTCTTCCTCCTGGTAGCCGTACTGCTGCTGCAACAACAACACATATACAGTTTGTGACTTTATGGCCACTAGGAGGCAGAGTAACTCCACAAGAAACTGAAAAACACACCTCTGACATATCATCTCCAGATATTTGAGTCGTATTTGTGTCACCACATGAGGCAAAGTCCAATATTTACTCTGCTTTTAGCTCTGTTTTGGTCTCCTCCAACTCTAATCAGGATAGCTGCAGGTATATTTGATTTAATTCACATTTTTAGATAGAATTTAAAAACTTTTAAAGCCTAAACTAGGCTTTGGATATTTATGAGTATCATGTTATAATGGTCCTAACTTTCACTCCACAATTAGATGGATTTAACCTAAGATTAGTTCAAATCAGAGTTCAGTTTAAAATGGGTTAATCCAGATTTAAAAACGAATCTTTAGCTTCATTAATATGAAGATTTTGTTTGGTTAATTGTTTTTTCTTTTACTTTTCCTACCTGGTAGTAGGTATAAGGATCCAGCAGGGGAGTCTGCATATGGACGGATGACTGGGAGGGGTCGAGGATCATGTAGTCCGCGTACTGCTGCATCATCTCGGGGTCAGCTGCATCCTCGGGCCCCTGAACCCTCCGCTGACTGGGGCCCGACGGCCTGGACAACCTGAGAAACGAGATGTTTCAAATGTGTGTTTTTTTGGTTTACTTCCTGATGTTGTGTAAGTTTTCTTACTGTTTGGGCGACTTCTCGGGAAGCTTGGACGAGGAGCCGACAGTGGGAACGTGACTCAGCTCTCGGCTGATAATCGCCTGGGTGATGTCGTCCCTCCAGGTCAGACCTGCGCAGCCACAACAGGAATGTCAGCCATAAGTATTAACCCCAGAGAATGTCACTGTAAAGGAGACTCACCTTTCACCATCAGGTCTTTGAGGACTTCCTGAAGTTTGTGCAGGACTTGCACAGACACCTGGTACCGGACGGGCTCCTGATGAGGAGGCTGGCACTGTCCAAACAAACCGTCTGCACAAGAAGAGACCAAATAAAGTTTCTTTTTCCTTCATAACCAGATCTGGATTTTCTAAAACAACATAATGCATACACATGCACAAATTCTGGATTACGTCTGACTGCATTGCGGCAAAAGTTGAGCCAGTTTTGACTCTGTTTTCTTTGCTGAGCCATCTGCAACAGCAACCCTGGTGTGCCATCACAGTGTGATTGAAATGGACAAGAAGGCTGCATTTTTCCGAGCGCGAACGCAGCCAAACATCACAACCAGAGATGCCAAATTGCAAATTCTAAATTACTTTCTCACTCGGCTCTAGTGTTATCCATCCATGCAGAGAGTTTTAGGGATTGTTTTTTTTGTTTATCTGCGCTGGGTTTTTGAGAGACTGGTCCAAATGAAACAAACACTATCTGTACTGCTTGATACCACTTGAGCAGTTGAGCCAAATCTGGAGGCTTGGGGGGGTCGGACAAAGTGTTCACAAGATAAAAAGCTGAGAGGTCGGCATATGGCTGACAGATTGGAAATAAGATTGCTTCCTTTTTAAAGGGTGACAAGCAAAGTGATCGGGAAGGAAGGGCTCGTTGTTGTGTTCATGTTACTCAGATACCCCCGGTTCAACGCGGATTACACATGTTTCCGGTGACAAACGTTGCTGATATGGAATCGCCTGGATGTATCACACACACTTCACAGCCGTTCTAAATAAATTTCATTAACCGACGTTATCTAACTTAAGTTGTAACGAACTTTGCACAGATAACATTTCACCTAAACTATGAATGATCGTCAGAAGAGGTGGAAGGGACGGAAAGGAGTCGACATCGGCCGACCTAGACAAATTTAGAGAAGAGCAAAGCTGACACCGTCTTAAAATATTAACGTGTATAACAGCACAACCCCATGTGATATTGCATAATTAATGCACTGGATGGTTTATTTAGCTCTTTATTACAGTTTTTAACACTGATATTTGCCTTTTTAATATCAGATACTTGCTGGGTTCACCTTCTCAGGCCTAAGCACAGGAGGTGAGTAATAATTAGGGACTAGTTCTTTAACCCACATCGACTGAAAAGGATCAAATTCTCCTTTCTGATCAAAATAGCAGCTCGACAAACAAAGAAAATCACACGTGTGTCCACCAGGACACACATGAACATGAATATAATGTACAAACTTGAGAGCCTACAAGCACTCACAAGCAAAACAAACACTGTCTCTCCCCCCCCCACTCCCTTCTCCTCTCTCCCTACCCCCCCACTCCCTTCTCCTCTCCCCCCCCCACTCCCTTCTCCTCTCTCCCTACCCCCCCCACTCCCTTCTCCTCTCCCCCCCCACTCCCTTCTCCTCTCTCCCTATCCCCCCCACTCCCTTCTCCTCTCCCTATCCCCCCCACTCCCCTCTCCTCTCCTCTCTCCCTACCCCCCCCACTCCCTCTCCTCTCCCCCCCCACTCCCCTCCTCTCTCCCTATCCCCCCCACTCCCCTCTCCTCTCCTCTCTCCCTACCCCCCCCACTCCCTTCTCCTCTCCCCCCCACTTCCTGCTCCTCTCTCCCTACCCCCCCCACTCCCTTCTCCTCTCCCCCCCCCCACTCCCTTCTCCTCCCCCCACCCACTTCCTTCTCCTCTCTCCCTATCCCCCCCCACTCCCTTCTCCTCTCCCCCCCCACTCCCTTCTCCTCTCCCTCTACCCCCCCCCCCACTCCCCTCCCCCCCCCCACTCCCTTCTCCTCCCCCACCCACTTCCTTCTCCTCTCCTCTCTCCCTACCCCCCCACTCCCTTCTCCTCTCTCCCTACCCCCCCACTCCCTTCTCCTCTCCCCCCCCACTCCCTTCTCCTCTCTCCCTACCCCCCCACTCCCTTCTCCTCTCCCCCCCCCACTCCCTTCTCCTCTCCCTCTACCCCCCCCCCCCACTCCCCTCCCCCCCCCCCACTCCCTTCTCCTCCCCCCACCCACTTCCTTCTCCTCTCTCCCTATCCCCCCCCACTCCCCTCCTCTCTCCCTACCCCCCCCACTCCCCCGCTCTCCTCTCTCCCTACCCCCCCATTCCCCTCCTCTCTCCCCCCCCCCCACTTCCTTCTCCTCTCTCCCTATCCCCCCCCACTCCCCTCCTCTCTCCCTACCCCCCCCACTCCCCCGCTCTCCTCTCTCCCTACCCCCCCCATTCCCCTCCTCTCTCACCCCCCCCCACTTCCTTCTCCTCTCTCCCTATCCCCCCCCACTCCCCTCTCCTCTCCTCCCCCCCCCCTACTTCCTTCTCCTCTCTCCCTACCCCTCCCATCTTTCTATCAGTGAAAATGAACCTATTGGGTCGATAAAAAATGACGTTCTCCTCATATCGGCCCGATAAATATCACACATCACTAGTTCAGCTCTAAGCAAAAAGTGGGCGTCGTCACAAAACAGATAGCTCACAATGTTAGAAGACTGACTAGATGTTCTGAGGTTGTAGGTTCAATCCCCAGCTGTTAAAGAGTATAGTAGGGAGGAGGCAAAGTTATGAGGACAAGCACAGGAAGAGCAGGGGTGCACAGGACCCAGATAGGAGGAGGAGAGAGTAGGGGGGGTAGGAGGAGGAGAGAGTAGTTTTCACTGGAGGTCTGACAAGAGCGTTTGAAGTCCAAAAGAAAGAGTGAAAACCGCCTAAAAACTACTAACACCTATATGAGCCAATAGCTCATTGGGTTAGAGCGCTAGTTTGAGGTTCTGAAGTCATGGGTTCAAATCTTATGAGATGTGTGGATTCTAAGGTCTCTGTCCAAAAGAAAGAGTGAAAACCACAAAGATATGACATGAAGACATGTGAGCCAATAGCTCATTGGGTTAGAGCGCTCCTTTGAGCTTCAGACGTCATGGGTTCAAACCCTGTGATGTCTTGGACTCTTCTGAGGTGTCTGTCCAAAAGAAGGAGTGTAAACTGCCAAGAACCGATCATGAGCTGCGTGAGCCAATAGCTCATTGTGTTAGAGTACTAGTTTGAGCTTCTGAAGTCATATGTTCAAATCTTATGAGAGCTGTGGATTTTAAGGTCTCTGTCCAAAAGAAAGAGTGAAAACCACAAGGACATTACCTTTAGCTATGTGAGCCAATAGCTCATTGGGTTAGAACGCTCTTTTGAGCTTCAGAAGTCATGGGTTCAAACCCTGTGATGTCTTGAACTCTTTTAAGGTGTCTGTCCAAAAGAAGTATAAACTGCCAAGAAACAATGGTGAGGTATGTAAGACAATAGCTCAATGGGTTAGAACACTAGTTTGAGATTCTGACGTCATGGGTTCAAACCTCAGGAGAGATGTGGAAAATTTTGACCACTGAAGTCTTACGGGGGATTGGATTGGATCCAAACGAAAGAGTGGAAACTACAGGTGATCAACTATGTGGACCTATAGCTCAGTTTGGTAGATGCGCCACCTGTAAGCAGTGAAGTTGTGGGTTTGAATCTTATGAGATGCACTGACTTTTGAGGTCTGCGTCCAAAAGGAAGAGTGTAAACTGCGAGAAAAAACATCTCCACCTGTGTCGGCCGATAGCTCACATTGGTAGAGCGCCGCTTCTAAGTCGAGAGGTTGTGAGTTCGAATCTTATGAGGTGCAGTTGGTTTTGAAGGCTGCGTCCAAAAGGAATAGTGCAAACTGCGAGAAAAAACATCTCCTCCTGTGTGGGCCGATAGCTCACATTGGTAGAGCGCCGCTTGGAGCTTCTGAAGTTGTGGGTTCGAATCTTATGAGGTGCAGTCCGTTTTGAAGGCCAACACCCAAAAGTTAGAGTTAAGAGCGCTCACGGTGAAGATCTCATTGGAGCTCACTGGATAGCTCAGTAGTTGATGCTGCTGACTTTGCCCCGGGTGATGCGTGTTCGAATCCAGGTGGAGAGCTGCCAGCCTCGGATACATGGATGCTTTGGAACATCATTGGGGCTAACCTAAATGTAAAATCTAATCTAAACAGTGTAAGTCCAGAATAGATGCGACTGGAAAGTGAAATCATATGCTACAGCTTCACGAGGTACAATAAATACGGCGAGGTTGACTGTCAGGTCTTTCGGGGGACATGAGTTAAATCATCCCCCAAATTAGATATTTGGGCCCCAAAAAATATGATATGATAGGTTTGTCAGGGAAGAGAGTGTAAGAGTAAAGTACCAAGTCCTGATGATAGTGTCATGATCGCAGTTTCCAGTCGGTAGGATAGGATAGTCAGACAGATAGGATAATAATCCCCAATGATGGGACAAGCAAACATGTCACTTTTATTTTTTTTCATTAACTCCTTACTTATTACACACTGAATATATATGTGTGTAAATAAAATGAAAAATTAAATGAAAAAATAAATTAAATGAAAAAAATAAAAGTGTCCCATCATCATGATGATGTTATCATCAGGACTTGGTACTTTACTCACTTCAAGTCCCTGACTAACCTAAGTCATATTCAGTATTCATTTACTCGTATGTTGGGGCTTGGTACCCAAAGATCTCGTTATATTTATGGGGGATAATTTAATCACCCCCCCTCAGACCTGTCCTGGCTCCCCCTTGCCGTAGCACATTTATTTATTGCACCTCCTGAATCTGTAGCATATGATTTCAGTTTCCGATCGCATCTATTGAACTCTGGACTAACGCTGTTTACAGGTTAGCCAGATGATGTTCCAAAGCATCCATGTATCCGAGGCTGGCAGCTCTCCACCTGGATTCGAACACGCATCACCCGGGGCAAAGTCAGCAGCATCAACTACTGAGCTATCCAGTGAGCTCCAATGAGATCTTCACCGTGAGCGCTCTTAACTCTAACTTTTGGGTGTTGGCCTTCAAAACCAACTGCACCTCATAAGATTCGAACCCACGACTATAGAAGCTCCAAGCGGCGCTCTACCAATGTGAGCTATCAGCCCACAGAAGAGGAGATGTTTTTTCTCGCAGTTTACACTCTTCCTTCTGCACGCAGCCTTCAAAACCAACTGCACCTCATAAGTTTCGAACTGACAACCTCTCGGCTTAGAAGCAGCGCTCTACCAATGTGAGCTATCAGCCCACACAGGTGGAGATGTTTTTTCTCGCAGCTTACACTCTTCCTTTTGGACGCAGCCCTCAAAAGGCTCTGCACCTCATAAGATTCGAACCCATGACTTCAGAAGCTCCAAGCGGCGCTCTACCACCCTGAGCTATTGTCTCACATAGGTGGAGATGTTTTTTCTCTGACTTTACACTCTTCCTTTTGGAAGCAGCCCTCAAAAGCCACTGCACCTCATAAGATTCAAACCCACGACTTTACCGCTTAGAGATCTACAGCCGTCTGCTGCTGCCGGTCCTTCGTAGCGGCGCTGTCAAAGCCTACGCTCACATCACAGGCGGCGGGCTGCTAGAGAACATCCCGCGGGTGCTGCCCCAGGAGCTGGCAGTCGACCTGGGTGAGTTGAAAGCACACGGACGCTTCGGTCCACAGCATGAGCAGATAAACCTGGAAAGCCGGCGTCTCTCTGGAGGAAGCTGCGTTTGCATTTAGGCAACGAGGTGAAAAGTTTGTGCACTCTCTTTCCCCGTGACTCAGATGCCTCTCGGTGGAGCATCCCTCCGGTGTTCTCCTGGCTGCACGAGGAGGGAGGTCTAAGTGAGGAGGAGATGGCCCGAACCTTCAACTGCGGCCTGGGGAGCGGTGCTGGTGGTGTCCCCTGTGGATGCTCAGAGGGTGCTACGCCAGCTTCAAGCACGCGATATTGCATAATTATTGCATTGGATGGTTAATTTAGCTCTTTATTACAGTTTGTAACACTGATATTTGCCTTTTTAATATCAGATACTTGCTGGTTTCACCTTCTCAGGCCTAAGTACAGGAGGTGAGTGATAATTTGGGACTGGTCCTTTTAACCCACATCGACTGAAAAGGATCAAATTCTCCTTTCTGATCAAAATAGCAGCTCGACAAACAAAGAAAATCACACGTGTGTCCACCAGGACACACATGAACGAGAGCCTACAAGCACTCACAAGCAAAACAAACACAGTGTACATTTACACACATGTACACAAACAGTAAACGTGTACAAAAACACACAAACAAGCAAATACACACTCAACTTCACACACACACACACGTGTGCGTGGGCCGTGGTGAGTCATCACCCCTGTCACCCTCCATCGCTCATCAAAACTAACACACACACACACACACACACACACACACACACGAGGGAGACACACGGTCGTCAGGCAAGTGATGTCACTGTTGTCATAGAGACAGCCAGGACGAGCTACGATTGGCCGAGAGCGTCTGACGGAGGGAGACCTTGTTTACGGTGCACTCTCGCTCTTCCTCTCTATTGTTTCGTTCACTTTCTCGATCCCTCGCTCTCTTGTCGTCTTTCTTTCTGCCGATGTGATGAATCACACACACACACACACACACACACACACACACACACACACACACAGGTATGACGACAACACATTACATCTTCAGAGAGAACAGATGACATATGACAGCTGTGTAAAGAAACTAAATGGGTTGTTTGATCAATGCAGTCTTACGTATTCATTTTAACACAGATTACAGATGTACGAACTAGTTTTTATTCCCAAGGTTCAGATGTTTAAGGGCACAAAACAGGTAGTTTTGTAGCTTGAAATCTCTCTAATCTGTTATAAAGTGTGAGTTGTCGCATGAGACTTGACGACAAAACTTAAATGCAAATTCAATTGAAAATCTGGAAGTTTGAGAACACAAAAAGGCATTATTTACATCTATTTTAAAGCAGTAATTCCAGATTCCAGATGTTTAAATCCAAAAATATCAAATTTAATATTCAAAATTCCCAGAAAAGCAGATTATAGACACTTGTCTTGTTAATGCTGGAATGTATTTATGAGTTTTTATCACAGATAAAATCATTTATATCTAATTTAATGTAAATATTCCAGACTACAGCTGTTAAAATACAAAAAAAATAGCATTTTTTTATAAATCCAGGTTGGAATTAAATATAATTTACTCAAATATTCCAGATTACAGATGTTTAAATATACAAAACGCCTCGTTTTCTGAGTGTAGTCTGGAATTTAATGGATTTTAAACGTGTATTTCTGATTATAGGACACGATCTTGAATCTAATTTGTTCTTCTAAAGTACACAACGACAGCACAGACGTCGTGAGACCTCTCTACGAATGTTCTCTCAACGTTCTTTGGAAACAGGAAACAAGACATCCTTAAGGAGAAACACACCGCCATCAATAATTCAGCTGCCTCTGAATGCTGGGACACACAGGTGCACGCTCACGCACGTGCACGCTCTTGTAATGACATCCTAACCATGTTTGAACAGACAGGAAGGAAACTGGAAACCGACTGAGGGATTATGGGCAGCGCCGTTAAAGACAGGCTGAGCCGTGACGGCGAACCGGCTCCTGACTGTTGATGATGGACGGGAGACAAGTCACAGGGTCCTGAAGCGTGCCGCTGCAGCCGGAGCCTGCTGGGATTGCTCGCCGTTGGCTGATTTTGTTTCTCGTCACACTGTATTCAGGGTACGGTAAATATGAGCTTCCTACGCGGTGGAAGAACGTATCCGTGTGCTTAAAACATCATGTTTTATAGATTATAACAGATTTGATAGGTGGGTTTAAAGGGCCAGTTCATGCAGTTTTTCACCTTTCTCAATAAAAGTCCAAATAAAAACTAAATGGAGGAAAATACAAGACGTTCATTTAGGCTTTTTTTGACTTCAGATGTCATTCTTTAAGCTTTAAACAGCCCAAATTTATTCCACTCAGCTCCATTTTATTGTTTATTATTAAACTTTTTCCAATTTTTCTAACTTAATAAACTCTTTCTGTAGATTTACTCTGTGAACTAAAGAAAAACAGACTTATTTTGGTGACTTGGGTGAACTGGACCTTTAAATAAAGAGAGCCTATGGCATAACAGTAAATACGAGAAATTAAATAAAAGTAGAGATACGTCATAAAGTTCAGAAACTGACTCATTAATGTCATTTACACCAGTGTTAGTTAACATGAGCCACCAAAAGCCCCCAATCAGAGTACTGTTAAAAGTCTGATTGTAATTGAGTCCTATAAGGGAAATGAGCCAACTTCTAACCTCAGTAAACAGTTTCCTCGTGAGTTTATGGGCTCCTTATCTAGTTTAAAGTCTTCTTCCATGTTCAGTTTATTAATTATGGTCCCATTTTGGGTAAAACAGACGACAAAGCCAGGTATGCTTTAGGGCGTGGCTACCTTTCTTTCTGAATATGTTTACTTCCGGCGACAGCATAAATCCCAAATGGTAGTCCATGAACCAACTTGACTACGTCCGCTTCTTTTATACAGTCTGTGGTCACACCAGAGTCTTTCTCTATGGGATCATTGATGCACAACATGGAAGCTGATAAGGTCAGTCGACCATGTTGGCTGTTGATGTTGTTGTCATGATCAATGTTCTCCAGATGATGGTTCTTACTGTAGTCGGTCCAAAGACGTACTAAACCAAAGACATCCCTGTTTACCTTCATTCCTTATCAGCATTCAGCTCAAAGCACCGCTGTCCGTCTTGTTTCTATCAAAGCTGTCTGTGGATTTTTTGCTTTCCTTCAGCAGAATCCGCCGCGAGGAAGACGCCACATCAAAGCTGAGCGCTTATGTGAGCGTCCTCCGGCCCATCGCATCAAGCTTTATATGGTCACGGCATAATAAATAATATTCTGTGTGTGTGTGTGGCTGCTTCGGTGAATTCAACACATGCATGCAGGATCATTCCTTCAGCTTTCACATGTGAAGAACGTGGCGTAACAGGTAAAACTCACCATCGTTGCACAGCTGATCTCTTGGACAGATCTTCCTTTCGAACAAACAACCTGCAAATAAACAAATACAGAAGAGTTAATTCAAGTAGAGCAAGAATTAAAGCTGCGAGCTCACCAAAAACAACCAGAGTCCCTAGAAATGCATTAAACACAACCTTTATGGTAAAGTTAATGAGTGTTAGGGTATCACAGAATATGTTTTTTATTATTTTATTCCATTTTTCAACACATCTTTGTCAGATTAAACATTTTAAAACTCTCTAAAATGACGTACAGATTCAATTTACTAAAGGACACGATGACAGAAATGGGTTAGGAAACCTCAACCAGAGCAGGTACACTGGACATCAAGCTTTTGTTGCTAAGTGATGGGAATATACTATGTGTGTGTGTGTGTGTGTGTGTGTGTGTGTGTGTGTGTGTGTGTGTGTGTTTGTGTGTGTGTTTGTGTGTTACATTGACCTTTTCCCAGGTCCTAATCTGTTGCGAGGCAGTAAACAGCAGCAGATGTGAAGCTGCTCGTCTCTGTTCTGTTTATTTATGCCTGTTTGCGTTGCCTTTTCATTAAGGATTTATACAACGCTGTGTATTATTCATGCATCCTGCGATAACTTAAGAAAACACACCTTATCCACCACAGTACTACCTGCACGATCATTGTTTCCACTCTGCTCTGTGTTAAAGGGTGATGTCAGAGCGCTCGTTAGGGGTGCTGTGACATCACTAACTTGGACGGGGACAAAGGAAAGAAAATATTAATCTTCATCTACAGCTGACAGACTATCACTGTGTTTGTACATGTTGGAAGATAGTCATCAAAAAGAGCTGGAAAATGAAGCCAAAGCCAAAAACTGCAGTTCCTCAAACGTCCACTTGAGGCTGGCTCCAGAAGTGAGTCAGTCTCCATAAGTCCCCATGTTTCACAGCAGAAATAAACATGTTTACAGCCTGGTACAAAAAACAGTTTTGGTCTCTGTAGCTAATTTCCCCGTTCATGACAACTGTACTGAGGGTGAATTTATATACAACTCACCTGTTCACATTATATTAAGGCTTAAAGTTATGCAGGATTAAGAGCGTGGACGCTTTGATTGACAGGTGGGAGGCTTGTTTGAGCAACCAGGCTTCATTTATGAATGTGTTAAGAGCCGTGTATCTCCTGCCTCACCTGAATTAGTGACGTCCTGTAACAGCACAGAGGAGAGCTACAGACAGAAATAGGTTGACAGGATTTAGGTGGAGGTGTTTTCCTCTCCTCTTTCATCCGTCTCGCTCTGCTTTTTTTTCCTCTTTCACCTGAAATCTAAGTCAGTCAGATTATCGACTACGCGACGACACAAACAAAGTGCCCGCGCAGCAGCTATCAGAGAGGGAATCTCCATTAAACAACAGAGCTGAGGGCGCTGCTAAACATAGTACAGAGAGATCCTCCATCCATCCATCCGCCCGTCCGCCGCCCCCCCCTCCATCCAAACTCCACATGATGACTAATCTCTGCTCTGTCCTCTCTCCTCCGCCCACGCATCCCCTCCTTCCCTCGTTATCTCTCCGTCCCTGTCCTCCCTCCTCGGCTGTCTGCCTCTACAAGATCTCACCTTCCTCAGACCGTTCATCATTGTCATCCGTCACCTCTTCCAACACACATTACCGATTAATTAGAAGAAAGCGTCAGTGTAATTGAGTAACTAATGAGCAGGCTGATAGATGCAAACAATGTTCATCCTGACCGGTATGTTGCATTTTTACTGCAGTAGATGTTTAAGGTTCAGCCCATTAAAACTTCTTTATATACAGTTGGCTTGCAATGCATCATGGCCTTTCAGATCATCATCATGCCGGCGTAGGTCAGCTCTGTGACGAAGCATTTTCCAGTTAATCTAAGAGCGTTTTTAAAGAGTTTAAGAGGCGTTTCTTGATGGGAAATATACGAGTTTGACCGTTATACGACGAAGTTCACCTGTCTGCATAAAGTTTATGGCATGAAACAAGCAAAAGAGGTTTCATGATTGATTCTTGGTGTATTCTTACCAATTTGCAAATTTGCAGTTGTGCCACAAACACCCAGAGTCCTCAGTTACATGGCGGATGCGGCAAAAGCTCTCTGATCTTCCCGTTTTAACACTTCATAAGTCTCCGTACTTTCAAGTTATTTCTGTACATAACTGAGTCCTGAAGTCTGTCAGCTTGGTGAGCATCAACAATCCACTTATCTCGAGAAGAAAAAGCATCAAACTTTATTTTAGAAACGACTTAGAGCCTCGTTTACAGACAAAAGTGACCATTAAGTTGGAGATTGTTTGTGGCAGAGCAGATTTATTTGCAGTCATAGAAACAGAAATAAGTTGAAACGATGAAAATAACTCAACTCAGAGGTGGTTTCAGCCTGCAGAAGGCCTTTATGCTCCTCAGGGGAAACTCCTCCAGCTTTTCGTCTTTCTGAGACTTAAACTAATAAAAGAAAGTGTAGCCACCGCCTGGCTCGTCCCTCCATCACATACAGGTTACGTACAGCACCGGCTCCATTTTGTGTTCAGCTCGAGCCTTTAAGCTTACATCATTTTAAATGTTGGTTTCACTGTAAATCATATACAGACACACACAGGTCGTTTCCTATCTGGCTTTGTTGTTTTTCATCCTCTCTCTCTCAAGGCCGCAACAACGTTTCAAATAAATCAGCCTTTTCCTTTCACTGGCTACAACAACATTCAGGAGTGGTTTTGAAGCATTAGCGATGATGTTCAAAGCAAAACCGGTTGTTATAAATATGCAAACATGCATCCAACACCATGGATTTTGGCCTCTTGGTCAAGTCTTCAACACTCGATGCTACAAACAGTGAATCTAACTGCTGTCATGATACTTTCATGTAATATCTTTTCATCTTTTGTATCATCGTAGTATTTCTTTAAGTCACGGGGCATGGGAGAATGCAGGGATTGGAGCCGATGTCGTGCCAGAACAGGAGCTGGACAGGAAGGCGTAAGAACATAACGACAGAGAAGGGGGCACTGATGGAGGAAACTGAAACTGGGGGGGGCGCTACATCACAAAAAATACCAATTTTTTACGAATCTTTCCCGATGGAAAGTGAAGTAAACTGCTGCCAACCGTAGTCGCTGTTAGCTCAGTTTGTTAGCCCGAACTGAAAAACAGGAGTGTTAGTGTTTGTACCACCACAGGAGCTTTGGACCACTTGGAAGAGGAAGAGGTTTTAAGGGGTGTTGTTGACCTTGCTTGAGAGATTTTGAACATACATCTTTACCACAGAGGGATCACACTACATCGACACTAAAGCTAAAGAAAGGACTGTGTCTTTAAGGAGTCTATGTATCCGGGTCCACTGTTGGTCTAACATGGCTTTTACATGACTCATCATCAGCTCAGAAACTGAACTCCAGCCTCCATCATCATCTGTGTCTCCGCGTCTCGCTTTTATCGTCCATTAACTACCCGCCAGATTGAATCCACCGTCATTTTCATAATGGTGCTGCTGGCATTTGTGGCCGCTGCTGTGTTTGAGTGTGAGCTCGGTCTGCCGGGCTGACAGGAGATATTTAAGGTGGAATGAGTCAGCCGGGATGCAGCAGAATAAACCCTGCGCGGTGTCGCTGAGCGGCAGCAGGGGCAGCGAGGTTATAACCCTCCTCGGCTCAGTTAACCTTTAACCTGATCGCTCTGACGGGAGCTCGCCGTGTCTCTTCTTCTTCTTCTAAGCAAACCAACAACAAACTGAAGTAATGTCAGCTTGATAAATCTTCTTCCTCTATTAGCACCACCCTGCTGCCACATATGTGGACTAATCCGCTGCTGAAAATAGTCCCCAACAAATGCAGTCGCTGTTTTAGGAGATTACTGCACCTTTTACGTCATTTACGTCGTCAGTAGGAACCAATGGGCTTGGAGCCACAGACAGGATGTCTGAGAGCTGCCTTTGATTTGAACCTGGACTAATCCATCAGATCTGAGAGGACTTTATTGGAGCTAAGATTTCACTGATGTACTCTGGCACCCGGCCACATAAAGCCTAAAGTCAGGAGTTTAAAATGGAGGCCCACATTTAAGACGTTCCTCTCTGACAGAGTTTATAATTCGGGCTGATCATTGGCAGACGTCCGTCCACCGTGAGTCAGGTTTTGCTCGAGGTTTCTGCCTCTTACAGATATTTCTCCTCTGTAGATCTTTAAATTTATATATTTATATTAGATTTCTAAGTTGTATTGTTGTGTTAAATAATGCTGCAGCCTTTTAAACTACGAACAGAGCGTACTGTTCCAGACCAGGACTGAAGTAGTCCATTATCTTCATTTTCAGACACATAACTATGTGGAAATGTCAGATTTCGTGCATTTTTTGCACATAATTCACCATTTAGGTCAAACAGTTGACTATAGGAAGACAACTGTATGAAGAATATTAAACCGGCACCGGTATAAAGCTTGTTTGGACACCCCCATCTGGACCTGCATCGACTACAAACCTGCACAGACTTGGATTAGACACATTTGGAAGGCAGCTGATCATCTATTCAATCAACTAATTGATCATTTTTAAATAAACTATCAAAAGTAGACAGTCACTTTCACTATTTCTAATGTAAAGCTCTTCAAATCTGTGTGAAAATATCACAGCAGTACCTTGAACAAACGACAAAACTCCAGATTTACAGGATATTTACAGAACAAACAGCTGATTCGTGGACGTGGCCGTCCGTGGTGCTGAAACACTGCCCGGCGTTTAGTGCATCACAGAGACAGGAAGCCATTGTAGTAACTGCGAGCAGACGGAGCCGAGAGGTCAGCCATGAGTCACAACTTTAATGTTGCTGTGATATTCCTGCAGGGATTTTAATTAAGGAGCTTTCGGTTGCAATTTAGAGACAAAAATCCTGTTTTATTTTTTCTCAGATGTGATCTAACAGCTATCTAAGATCATCACTGATTGGCTTTCACTCTTATTATGTTTCTTTTTATCAGCTGCTGGAGTGTGCAAACAACAAGACCTCCACCCAGATCAGTGTCAGATCCTTTATCCTAAAACAAACTCACTGTGAATGAAGTTTAATGAAACATTCCTCTCAGGATATCGAGGTTTTAATGGCGTTGTAACATTCAATGAAATCACTATAACCTTCCTCATTGGGATATCTCTGTGGTACCCAACTGTGGAAGTCGCAGAGCGCAGTAAAGATCCAAAGACTTATGTCACCTTGTATTTATTGCTCATATTCTCCAATAAAACAGGCCGAGCGCGTAATGTGAGGAAAATGAGTGTGTTTTCATTCATTACTCAACATAAACCTGGGAGAAGAGTTTAAACGTGTGTGGAGGAAATACTGAAGCTTAGTTAGGAGTTAAGTCTTACCTACTAAAATATCAAGCAAGTTGTTTTTTTGGTAGTTACGCGGTCGGTTTCACTCGTCTGCCATCGTCTCATGACCCAAAGGTTTGAATACTGACTGTAATCGACTGTCGCGTTTTTAATTAAATTAGTTTTTTTATCGCGTGGACGTGGCTCAGGTGGTAGAGCGACATGTTGCTCATTCGATTTCCGGACTCTTTTCCTCGCCTTAGCTTCCTCCGTCAACGTCACATCTTTTCGACTCCATCCATAGATCCATAGAACCTAGCTCCTGTTCTGGCACAACACCAGTGCTCTATGTATATTACCCATTTGGCACAACTCCGGCTTCACTCCCCAAACCTCCTCTTCTTCCCGGTGGCACCATCCGGGCAGCCCGACTAACAAACTGAGCCAACAGTAGCTAACAGCAGCTACAGTTGGTTACTTCACCAGGCGGAGCAGCCGGAGGACATCAAACTAGAAAACATTGTCTCCATAAAATATCCAGTTTCTCCAAAATCTGTGAAATAGTTGTGGGTGTGTGTGACTCAGTGCCGTAAAGTGTTACGTGCTCGTATCCGGAGCACAAAGTTACACAGTGTGAGAACAGACGTACGAATGACTGAGACACAAGTCACCATCTCACATATTGGCTCTACACAGGCTCAACCACAACAAACCAAACCTCTCCATCTCCATCTCCATCTCTCTCCATCCTTCTGTGTGTTTGTTGTTGTGGTTGCAGACTGTGCGAACGAAATGATTCATTCCTGCAGCCAGACACATCAGAGCGTCAGAGCATTTGCGTCAGTGACGCAATTTGAACAGCGGTGTAAACAGATCAGAGGCAGAGCTGGAAAGGCAACAAATCTAAGATGAAGTCCAGGCAGGTCGAATTGATCTTTAACGCTCCATCCATCATGAATGTTCCACCAAAATAAAACTCACTGTTCTCTTTTATTTGAAGCAAACATGGGAGGAACTTAAAGGCAACATTTTGTGCAGGATATTTTAGAGAAATGCAACCAAAAGCTGCAGATTTATTATAATAAATTTTTAAAAAGTGCTCCAAACTGGCTGCTAAGCACAGCAGCCACCACAGGAGCCCGGGCACCAGGGGCTCGTCATCGGGGAAGTCGTGATTTACGCGCCGCCCTGCCGCCTGGATGCAGCGAGTTCATTAACGGGGAAGTGAATCCGTCTCCATCAGTGCTGGATCAAGAGATTGGAGGCGTCTTACCGTGTCGGGAGGCCGCGCAGAGCCGGCAGGAGGCGGTGAGGAGGAGGCACAGAGCTGCCCAGAGCCGCGGAGACCTCATGGTACATCCAACAGCCACCGGAGCGGAGGAGGGGAGAGCGGCCGCTGCTGCTGCGCGTCTACCAGCTCTCCATGTCTGAGGAGAGGCTGCTGCTGCTGCTGCTGCTGCTGCTGATGGAGAGGAAGTGTGTGAGCATGTGTGTGTGTGTGTGTGTGTGTGAGAGAGAGAGGCGGATTGGTTGGAAAACCAGGAGGCGCCCCTGAGTCCTGAGCTCCTCACTGCTCCAGCGCTTAAACTGGAATAATAATAATCAGCGGTGGAAGAAGAATGTACTCGATTACAATTCATGTTTCCCAACCTCTGGGTCAGGTCCCTCCACAGGGTCACCAGATAAATCTTATTTATTCAGTTTGAGCTTCCTCCATCAGTGTCTCTGTCTTTATGCCCATACGCCTTCTCTGTCCAGCTCCTGTTCTGGCAGGACACCGGCTCACTTCAATATAAATATGATCTTTGATGACTTTTACACCTGTTTGTATCATCACTGCTGCTACTTCTGCAACTTTTAGTTTCCAGGTGGACAGTAATTTATGATTTGCTGCATGTTTGTTATTAACTTTATTGTTTTTTGTTGTGAACTTTCATTTTACATCTTGCTAAGTTGCTCAAAAAGACAAATTTCAGTGAGTTTTATCAACTCTGACACGTCTTAAGTTTTTACTGCAGCGTTCTTGTTTTGATATTTGATGATTTCTGTCATAAACCAGCTCCCTGATAAATGTATCCACCACTTTCTATCAGAAATTGGTTAATAAAAAGGATGAAAACAGGCATTTCTTGCAGAGTGGAGTAAATTCCCAGCGGCACATCTGGCTCCTGACAGTGTTCTTATTTAAATAATGAAATAAAACAACGATACCAGGAATACTTTAAAGTATTTTATTATTATCTAAACAATTTCATGTCATAAGAAAGATTTTATTGTGTATCTTTATGTCATTTCTTCTTTGGGAGGGGTGAAATTACAGCGAGTACAACTGAGAAATCAGTCATGAAGAGAGGATCTGTGAGATCTCTCGTTTTCCATCAGCTGTGACTCTTCAGGTTCTAGTCGAGGACCAGCGAGCTCCTCACCGAGGGGAAGAACTCGAAGAAAGCCTGCAGGAGGAAGAGAAAAAACAAAAACAATCGAGGCTGTTCAAAGAACCGGTGACTCATCTGGACCGAGACAAATGCTGAATATTTAAATCCCGAATCAGTCAAAGACGAAACATGTGTGATGCACAAGTGACAGGAAATACCAGGCGGCAGGAAGAAGGTAGCTGTGTTTCCAAAACATACACCAACGTGCACACAATGTTTTCTCAACTGACTGATTCGGGTTTAAAAATGTTGAGCAGAGGTCCAACGTGACGTCCACACCCCAAAGAGATTCAGATACCGACAGAGGACTAAAGAAACCAGAAATGATTCATATCTGACAGGCTGGAATCAGAGAGAACAGGGATATGGATTTGGATAAAGGTGAACCAAGACGATGTGCTCTAGGAGGGATGAAGGGATGAGAGGAGAAAACGGGGTCGTAGATGAACGGAGGAGTTCAGAAATGCCGTAGAGGACAAAATCTTTCACATTTGAGAAGCTGAAATCAAAGAATTTGTCCATTTTCTCTTAAAGAAACGACTCAAAACTGTTAATCTGTTATCAGAATAGTTGCAGATTAAATCAATAGATGACAACTAATCGATGAACTGACGAATCGCTGCAGCTCTCAGCGACTTTATGAAGTTAATCGTGACTTGTCGACTCTCTTGGAGGACAATCTGAGCTCGAGATAACATTTCTAAATGAATTCAAATGTCCTGAGAGAGAAGGAGGAGGTGTGTGCTTGCTTCACAGACCTTGAAGAGGGTGGTGCTCTGCAGGACGCTGGAGGTGCAGCACATCTCTCGGATGGAGTGCATGGAGAGCTGCGGGCCGCCGATGTCCGCCACGGGGATGCCGAGGCGGGCGGCGAGGATGGGTCCGATGGTGGTTCCACAGGGGCTGTCGTTACGGACCATGACATCCTGCGGGAGGAAGAAACAGTCTTTATACACGCTCCCCACAGCGCCTCCTGGCGGCTGGTAGGAGGCACTGCAGTGTCTCGTATCGATCTTTAATCCTCTTTTGTCTTTGTCAGTGATTCTGCAGGAACATGGTGCTGCTTCACCTTTTTATCTGCAGGTGATTTGTGTGTTTACATGCATATTTCATACAGATTTCTGCCCCTCTTCTAGTCTCTTCATGACTAAACATCAGATCTGATGAGTATTAAAGTCTTCATGACCGTCTTTACAGTCTTTCCTCGCGTGTTGCTTGTTTTTGTCCCCTCACACGTGAATTCTTCTCTTTCCCTCTCTCGTCGTCCAGCAGCTCGCCACGTTGCTAGGAGATCTGTGTGAGCTGCTGAGCCTCCAATTGTCTGCAAACAATTCATCCGTAATCACACACACACACACAAACACCGTACCTGCAGAGGCACCCCGACTTTGCTGGCGACCTCTCTGACGACGGAGGCGGTGACGGCTGTCGTGGCGTAGCGCTGGTTGCTGTTGAACTTGATCACCGGGCCCTGATTGGATGATTGGATACAGGTGAACGTTATTATCAATCGCCTCACATCACTTAGACTTTTCACGCCGACGGACAAATCTGTTCACCTTGTGGAAGGCCGGGCGATGGTTCTCCTCGTGCTTCTCCCTGAGAGGAAAATCGAGTTGAACGAACGAGAACGAACGCTACAATGAGAGTGTGTGTTTTTGTGTGTGTGTGTGTGTGGACACTGACTGGTAGTTGGGATGCACGGCGTGAGCCATGTCGGCGCTGATCATGAAGGAGAGCGGCGCCGCCTGTTGGAAGGCGGTGAGGTTGGAGGCGGAGGAGGACAGGCGGCTGAGGATGAGCTCCGTCAGGTTGGACTGAGCTCCCTGAGCGCTCTCTGATCCCACCTGCAGGACACACACACACAAAATACATAAATGAAACTTATTATTAATTAATCTGTCAATCATTTTTGGTTGTTGGGTCGATAAAATGTTGCTCAGTGTTTATTTTTTGTCCACAACCTGAAGATAAATTCAGTTTCTCATCAGAGAGAACTGAAGAAACCAGAAAATATCAAAGAATTTGGACACATTTCTTTAAAAAATATAAATCTTAAAACAGTCCAAACCACAAATATAAATCAGTTTATGAGCAAATAAAAGTGAGAAAAGCAGCAAATGTTTCATAAATCATGTTTCCAAAGTGCGATGCTGGGAGCGTCCCCTCAGGCAAAGCTTGGAAAGCAGCGTCTCCTCGCTTTACTTGCTTAGTCTCACTCGATTCCTGGATGTCATCTGACCCCAGAGATACAATATTTCAACTACAGCAAGTATAAACATCTTTTTTTTTTTTTAAGGCTTTGTCTCAACTCTCCCCTCGGGTCAGACGTTGGCTCATGAAAATCAGCCGATTGGTGATGGTGACATGACTTGACAGCAGTCTAAGTCACAGGCTGGATCTCACCTCTTCGTTGTCGTACAGCGTGATCATGCGTACGTTGGGATCTTTGGCGAGGGAGTCGCCTGAGCAGGACTCCATCAGTCCCTGAGACGACACATGTCAGACGAGGGAGAAAGACGTGAGACAGAGACAACAGAGGTCCTCAAGAAAAGACTTGGACAAGAAGAACAGAAGTCAGTGTGATCAGTCACCTGCAGGGCGCAGTAGCAGCTGTGGAGGTTGTCCAGACGAGGAGAGTAGATGAACTCTTCGTACACACCTCCCAGCGCCTGCAGGGAGACGAGAGGCAGCAGCACATGAGGGACAGATGAAATATGATTCAAACACAGACCAAACGTCGATTGGTGGCGATAAAGTCTTTATCAAACCCTTCAGTGGCTAAAACACTCTTTTTTTGATTGTACATTGACTTTACTCACCGCCGGCTGAGTGTCGGTCAGACACAGCTCAAAGTCCAGCAGAGCTTCGGGCTCGACGGCGAGCTCTGAACACAGCACCTTCACCAGCGCCGGGTGGTGTTTCTCCGCCTGAGGAGGAGAGACGACACAACACGACATCTTTCTCTGAAGACGTTTGTATTGCTGAAGCTGATAGAAATCGTTCTGATGTGTTCGTTTTTACCGTGTTGGTGGCACAGGCGGCGTCCGTGGCCGACACCGAGCCCGTCTCCAGCTCCTCCTGGACGGCGGTGGCGATGATGGGCACGCTGAGAGACACACATAAAAAAAAAAACACGTCACCGATTTTCCACAAACTTCTCTGCGAACATTCTGTGCGTCCGTTACTGACAGGTGGTTCTCCTTGTTGGGGCCGAAGGAGTCGTTGATGTCCCTCTGCAGGTGGATGGCGAGGTGGGGGATCCTGAGCAGAGGCCTGGGCACGTGGATGAGCCGCTGAACCAGCTTGCTGTCCTTCTGGAGGACGACAACACACACACACACACAGATGAAGAAGATGAAGACAAACAAGTCCAGACGTCAACAACGATCCTCGTACCTTGACCATGACGCGGCCGGCGATGGTCAGGTCGCGGTCGAACCAGGTGTTCCAGATGCCGCCGCCGTAGCACTCCACCCCGACCTGCAGGCAGCCCTGCTTCGTCCTCTTAGACCGCGGCTTCACCTGAAACACAAACGCGCTGTGACGCGAGCTTCTCTCGGGATGTGAGGAATGTGAAGACGGGCTCTCACCCTGAGGCAGGGGCTGTCTGTGTGCGCTCCGATCATGGAGAAGCCATTTCCAGGAAGGTAGCGTCCGCCCACAGCGAAGGCGATGAGGCTGGAGTAGTTCCTGGTCACAAAGTACTGAAGAGAGCAAACATGTTGAAGCCCTGTTCCTTTCTAAACGTTCATTCATCTGCAGAATTTTAAAGGACAAGGACTGACCTTGGAGGACGGCTTGATGTCCCACTGCTCCGCCTCCTTCAGCTCGATGAAGCCGGCCTCCAACAGACGCCGTCTGCATTCGTCAACAACTGCAGGACGAAAAAAACGAAAAGGAGAGATGAACGACAGGCAGCGTTTCTGTTCACTGTTCGGCCGTGCGCTGACATTTATTAGGGTTTTCTAAAAGTCAGAGTGATTCTTCTTCGAAGCTGCTGAGAGGCAATAAAAGGAATTTGATCTTGTTACCGACTCTAAGACTGAAGTCCATAAAATACCAGAAATATCCCTTTAAAAAAATGCATAAAGATACAAAATTTAAATACATATTCATGCTTTTTACTTATATTTTACAACCTACATGACATATACTATTTTCTACTTATTTTTGTCATTTATCCTCTTCCAGCTCTCCATGGTGAAGAGGATTCAAACATATTTTCATCTTTGTGCCATAAAATTTGATTTAATTCACCATCAAGATGCAATTTTTTTTTTTAATCCATGTAACTTTTATTCTATATTTTCTATTTTGATTTAAATCTTTTAGGCACATTTAAAGAATCACAGATTAAAATGTCTTATTGTTAATTATTTTGTTTTTATGAAGTCTCAACGTTGCCAGAGAGTGTGAGGTGGATCCGGTTTAAGTTCGTTTGTTGTCACATATTAACAAATTCAGGTTTAATTTTTATTGCACGCTCTGTGGGAGGTCAGAGGTCACAGTACAACGATCAGAGACGTTATGAAACATGAAGATGTTTTTCCATCTGCGGAGACTCTTCCTAATCTTATCTCAGGCTCAAAGTCGCCTCGTTCACCTGCACGCCGCCACGACCTGTTCACGCCGACACGTCTTCGTCCTCACACAGATAACTTTGTGTCAAATTCCAGCCGGCTGCAGGTTATTGCTGAGTTTATGATCAACCAGGTCTGAGGTGTCATTGTGTGTCCATTAGAAAAAATCCTGACTCTTGTGATGCGTTCAAGTCAAGTCAAGTCATATTTAGGCCCGAGCACGGCACGCTGTGTACTCGAAAACTCATGTAAATTTGCCTATCCCCCCTTTTTGAGGGTCCTGCACATGGACATACAAAAATGGCTCTACAGAGCCACCTAGATGTGTGTTTTCGGAGGGGCCCCTCGCCACGGTTTCATCCACGTGTACGAAATTTGGAGGGAGTATGTAACATACCAAGACACACAAAAAGTCTCTTGGTGACCCGGGCTACAGCGAAGCGTACGGCGTCCAATTAGTGTCAAAATTGGCCTTTTGGTGTTTTTGGGGTCATTTCCAGGGGTCGTATTTGAACAAACTCCTCTTAGGGATTTTTACCCGATGTGTTTGAAACTTGGCGTGTTTGTTCTCAAGGCCTCGACAATGAAGAGTTATCAAAATAGCAACTTTTCATCAGAGGGCGTGGCCGTGACGGGCGTCAAAGTCAACGGTGCTGATTTTTTAGAGAAAAAATGAGACTCCATTGACTTTTTGGCTGAAGTGTTGGGCTATCATACTTCCTCAGAGCTGAAACTTCTTGTGGTTATTAAGACTGATATTATAAAGACTGATATTATTTCACATTTCGACCATCGCTGCTTGCCTCTTTAATATTTTATATATTTTGTTTAATATAATCTATAAAATAAACTTTTTCTGCCACATCTGCAAACACAAATACTGGAATCATTTATACTGTTAATAACTGTTATAAATGCAAAATGTGTCTGTCACCCTTATTTACATATAAAAATGAGCATTTTTTTGAGTTTACCGTGATAGGGAGACACTCCTCTGTTGACAAAGTGCAGGAACTCTGTGGCTGCAGCGTGCACGGCCTCTTTGGAGCTCTTCATGATCAGCGACTGACAGAAAGGAACAGCAAAACAAAAAGATCAGCCACCCTGGTTCCAATATCGGACAGAGGTTTTAGCCTCTCTCTGCCTTCTGTTGGATACAAACAGAAACTTCTGGACTAACATATAACAGATATTAATATTAAACTCCTAAAGCGACAAACTGAGCTCAAACTTTTTAATAAATTCGTAAAAAGTCAGACTCGTCCGATAATGGGCGCACCACACTTAGCCAACCTCTGCTAGGTAACCTTCTTCTGCGCTCCTCTTCCTGTGCGAGTCAAAGCAGGTGTCAACACCTCCACCTGCCGCAGCGACACTGATCATGTTTATAGCACTCACCTGCATTAATCTGCACTTTGCACAGAAAGTCTGAAGAGATGAGACACGGGGACCGGAGGAGGGATCAGCTGACAGCGGCGAAGAGCGAAAGCAGCCGCAGCGACACACAGCGACACCCAGCGGCCAGGCGGTGCAATTACAACACATAATTTGAGCGAGTGATGGGAAGTTCGGTTCTTTTTAGGGAGTCGGGCTCTTTGAACCGGATCATCACATCACTAATTTGAGAATTTGCAGGCCTTAATCTGTCTTAAATTATAAAGATTTGTCTTATTTTTGTTTCTGAAATCATAGCTATGGCTATGATATGTTATTTTCTAGTCATTTGCCATCATTCGAGGAAGAAATGTTGCTTCTTACTGAGGTTAACATGTCAGTACATTAAAGAAATGCAGAGACTGAAGGAAGCTTAGTAAAAACTGACTGTCCTGACTGGAGCTTTTCTTTGAATTGCTACATTTGCAAATATACTTGTAACTGCCACTTGTTACAACATATACATTTGAGCTAGTGATGGGAAGTTCGGTTCTTTTTAGGGAGTCAGGCTCTTTGAACCAGATCATCACATAACTAATTTCAGAACTTGCAGGCTTAGACATGTTGTTTTTTCCGCCTTCATCTGTCTTAAATTATAAAGATTTGTCTTATTATTGTTTCTGAAATCATAGCTATGGCTATTTCCAGCTCGTGATGCCATCATTTGGGGAAGAAACGTTTCTTCTTACTGAGGTTAACTGACTGTCCTGACTAGAGTTTTTCTTTAAATTGCCACACTTGCAGATATACTTGTAACTGCCACTTGTAACTCTGTATGGAAGCTGCTCAGTGGTGCATCAAGCCAAAGAAATTTGATTTCCAGCTATAAAATTACCCAGATCTTCCACATATAGTTCCACATTGTGGGGCCCAAGGAGCATGCACACAGGACTGATTTAATCGTGCACTTCTTCTAGACTTTCAAATGTAATTGAACCGAGCATTACCTAATTTTCAACATATAGTATATCCAACAAGTGGCTGTGAAGTGAAGCCAACAAACTGCAATTCTGTTGGCTCCAGAAGTGAGTCAGTCTCCATAAGGTCTAAGCAACCAGGTGTCATTTGGTCCACCTCAGGTCCACCAACGATCCAGAGGGAGGCGGAAGAGACCGGACAACCAACACGGGCGGGTTAGGGTCCACCTTGCTCCACTCACTCATAAGTTTACTCTCTATCCTCCCCCCTGCAGCCATCTATCACTGTATCACCACAGGAACCGGCCTTATATAGTCCTGAATGACGAGGGAGGGGGTGAGGAGGGAGCGAGCGAGGGGGAGACTGAGCGGAGGGGAGTCAGAAAAACGATGATGTTTATATCAGCTGTCGGCTCACAGCATCACGCCTGCTCTTGAGGAAGCCCAGGGGAACTAACACACACACACACACACACACACAATGGACGTGTTCAGGCTCTATTAATAGACGTGAGAGCATCAGGCTCCATTAGAGGAGCACCAGTGGGACTGTTGAACATACAGGAATTTGTGTAAATACACTGCTGCTGTTCTGTGGTTATAATATGATATGGTAACTTTCGGTGAAATCTACAGACACAAAGAGACAAAGTGAAGTAAAATCAACACTTAAATGTTTATTCTGGATCCTGAAAGAAGAGACTGAGAAGGATTCTTGACAGAAATAACGTTTGAGTTGGCACCACTTGTTGATATTTTAAGTAGCCTAAGGTCTGCGTTCTCTCCAGTTGAAAGCTTGAAGTCTGTTGCACCTCTCACCACATCCAGCGTCACTGATGAGTGACGTCACAGCGTACCGGAGTACACTTTTACATCACTGCAGCAAGAAGATGTCAGCAAAAACAACAAATACTAACTAATGTTGCACACACTCCCTGTGAATTCTCCTTTAAAATACCGTACTGTATACCAGACAGCCTGTGTTAGGTGTTGTTGGTTGCATTATGGGAATTGTAGGATGCATCGTATTTGGAGCTTGATAGGATTTTGTGGGCGGTCCTTAAAGGGTGGCTCGATGACACGCGGAGGCCACCCTGAGCAGAGAGACTAGAGATGAATTCATCTCAGCTCAGAGTGCTTCAAAGTCAGTCATGTTCATTTTCTGAACTCATCTTCTATCTTCTATATGTCTAACAAAGTCAGAACACATTTATTCTGACTTTACACGGACTTGAAGCTTTAAAATGTTTTAATAAGATCACCAAACAAAGGCTTGCTGGAGTCACTTCTACTCTCAGAACAATAAAATTTGCTTTTAAAGTTCAAAAACCTTCTTCAGCTGTGCAACAAAGTGTTTAAATATGACTCCAGCGTGTCTGCTGGCAGAGGGAATCCTCCCTTTAAATCCACTTCACTGTTTCTTGATCATGAATGGCACAAATTGTTTGGGATCGTGGGCTTTCTCCTGCTCTGGGAGCGCCTCCCGTCTCTCGGGATGGGATAGTTTTCCTTTTTAAGGCAGGTTAGACAAAGCTCTTCCCCCACGGGCGCCGTCACTAACAACCTGCACCTCCTCACCATGTGAGGACGTCGCCGAGGTTTGAAAGCCTACCGTCCGTCTTTGCATCCTCACATCGTTATGTCGTGAGATCACAGGAGCAGACGGGGATTTTCTCATGACACAGTGTGACTCAAGAGGTTTTCTGGACTAAATACGGCCTTTCAAAACAACCTTTGTATGTGTTCACTAATCGTGAACAATGCAGAAGTGCCAAAAGCTGCAGTTCCTCTAACAGTCCACTTGAGGCTGGCTCCAGAAGTGAGTCAGTCTCCATAAGTCCCCATGTTTCACAGCAGAAATAAACATGTTTACAGCCTGGTACAAAAAACAGTTTTGGTCTCTGTAGCTAATTTCCCCGTTCATGACAACTGTACTGAGGGTGAATTTATATACAACTCACCTGTTCACATTATATTAAGGCTTAAAGTTATGCAGGATTAAGAGCGTGGACGCTTTGATTGACAGGTAGGTCGTTACGGGTAGCGCCACAGATTTTGAGTTCTTTGGAAACCTACTTCTTCTTCTTCTTGATACCATCAGTGACTGCAACACCAAATATGCCGATTAAATACCTCGATCATTTTCCAGAGTTGTAAAACACTCTGCACTGTTTTGGCTTTTGGTTGTCGAGACTGTTGCTGCAAAACAGAGACGAGAAGCAACAAAAGCCATTTTTAGTCTGATTGGGATCATTTTTGCCTTATCCAATGTTTACTGTCACTGTTGGGTTGATCTGATGTTAGGTGTTAAGAAAATTATTCAATAACCTTCAGGACGCCATCAGACTTTTAAGACAGATCATCTTACGCCCCTGCGGGGTCATACTACGTCATCTCAAAATGGAAAAATACTGAAAGCATAAAAGGATAATAACATTTTTCCAACACTGGGAAAACATGAGAAAGATGGAGAATGAAAATTGAGGGAGGAGGAGAAAGAGAAGACGACGGGGTAGATGGAGAAGAAGAGGAGGTAGGAAGACATATAGAGACACAGGGAGGGCAGTTTACAGGGAGGAGGGGGTAAAAAGCAAGGGAGGGGTAACTACAAATAGCCAGAGGCAGTAAGTTCTCCCTCAGAGCTTTCTTCTGCTGCAGCCGTCACCAGGCTCTCCTTGTCCTCCGACATGGCCTCCTACAGCTCCTCCGCCCAGACCGCCTCCTCCTACCGCCGTCACTTCGGCCACGGCACCTACGCCTCGCCCTCCCTCAACCGTTCGATGCTGGGCCAGGGCAGCGGTGGTGGTGGAGGCCGCGTCTCCTCCAGGGTCTACGAGGTGACCCGGACCAGCTCGACGCCGGCCTACCGGGTCGCTTCTAGCTACTATGGTAAGCCCCTATCAGCTTCCCGGGCCTCCGTCGGGCGCTCCTACGCTGGCATGGGCGAGACGCTGGACTTCAACCTGGCCGACGCCATCAACCAGGAGTTCATCACCACGCGGACCAACGAGAAGGCCGAGCTGCAGCACCTGAACGACCGCTTCGCCAGCTACATCGAGAAGGTCCGCTTCCTGGAGCAGCAGAACCAGGTGCTGTCGGTGGAGGTGGAGCGGCTGCGTGGCCGCGAGCCGACCCGCATCGCCGACCTGTACGAGGAGGAGATGAACGAGATGAGGAGGCAGATAGAGATCCTGACCAATCAGAGGTCACGCATAGAGGTGGAGCGGGACAACCTGGCCGACGACCTGGACAAGCTGAAACTCAGGTGGGAGGGGCATGACGGCGTGTGTGTTGCTTTAAGAAAAGGTGTGTGTGTGTCGAGCGAATCAATAAATATCTCCATGACGCTGACTGAGGGAGGTGGATGAATGGACGTGATGATGCACACACATGTAATATCACACCTGCTCCATTTAACTTTAATTTAGCCGTGTGGGAGATGAGTGAGTCTGTTTGTTGTGGTTACAGGAACCCTGATGAGCGTTCTTAAAGGACCACACCAGAGTTTCTGACATCATCATTATTTGCTTTAATACAGTTAAACTTATATAACAACATATATATGGATATATTCATTATTTTCAAGCTCCTAAGTTCTGTTTTTGCTTGTGGAAAAAAAGCCAACAATCAACGTTTCTAAGACTATTTTATGCAGTTTGAGTTTGAACCGAAGCTGCTGACGTCTCTGTGTCATGAAACAAACATCACAAAAAGGTACAAGAAGTTTATTTAAACTCGTCTATCAGCTCTGATACGTTGAGAAAAGCAGGTTTTTTTGTTTTGTTTTTGTGCTGTTTAAGGATTTTTGGGCGACTGAATGCAAAAAAAAAGGGGGTTATTATTTTGGTGGTTTGAAGAATGTTGTTATGTTTAATAATCAGCTTTTCTCCTACCTTTTTGTCCTCTTTATGTGGCCATCATTTGGGCTGTGTTAGTGCATATGGCACTTTTTTTTCTCTCTTGACAAATTTTTGAATTCAATTTTAGATTTTTAGAACACTGTAAAATAAATTTACTACCGTCTTAAGTCATTAAGGACAAAAGTGTCCACTTCAAAAAACTTAAGAATTAAAAAATATTAAAAATATTATAAATAAACTCATTTTTGGGGGATTTAAACCCTTGAAATTGATTATTTGATGTTATTGATTGAAAAAAGGGAAAATAACGCTTTAATTGTTTCCATAAATAACAACATCAAGTAATCAAACTGGCATTTAAAGGGTTAAAGTTCGGCGTCTGTCTTTCAGCCTTTTATTTCACCAAGCTCTCACCAATCACTAAAAGTCAGTCCCAGATTTACTCTTGTCCGGCGGCTTCTTGCTCGCTCACTCTCTCATTTCTCTTCTTAGCTTCCTCCGTCAGCGTCCTCTTCTTCACCTTTCCAACACCGCTCCCGTCAACATCCTCCAACCACCCCAAAACTCCTGTGGTACAAACACTAACACACCCCGGCGCCCTGAGCTCACAGTCCGGGCATCCCGGCTAACAAACTGAGCTAACAGCAGCTGCAGCTGGCAGCAGTTTACTTCACTGAAACTCTGTAAATCACAGAGAGATTACATGTTTCACCACTGTTGTTGAAGTCCAAAAACAGAAATGCCACTGCCGAGTCTGTTTCTAATCTGGAATATTATCTGTGATGTTCGACTGTAAAAATAATGGATGACTCTGTGTGTGTGTGTCTGAGCTCAGCACACACACACGCACACACACACACACACACACACACACACACACGCACACACACGCAGCGTGTTTACACTGCAGGCTTCTATAAAAGGAGAGGAAAGAGCTCCCACATATTTGCAGGATCTCCAATGATCTGTCCTTTCTCTCTCAAGTGCAGATACAGCGCAAGTTAAATATTAAAGTGGAACATCCTTCACAGGGATTTAGTCTGTTTCACTTAGAATAAAATATAAATGGATTTGCCTTTATCTCCCTTTATCGCTGTCAGCAGACTTCACATCTTTCATCTCATTCTTCTTCACTTTAAAAGACGATTTTCTGGCTTAATAAATAAAACGAACATCTGTACAGAGAGGATTGCAATAACATCGGGGGTTACGTGAGCTTTTAAACTTCCATATTTCAGCTCAGATGTTGTACGACAAAATCATTTTGTACCTCTGAGATTATGAAGCCATGTCTCTTGCACTGTTATGTGAGTTAAGGATAAGAAACTGTATTTTTACGTCTACTTTTGGGTCACAAAAATTTAATTTGCTAACAATTATAGTGAAACAGGGAAGTTTTGAGCACATGAAGTTGTTAAATTCCAGAGGAATTACTGCATTTTAATACAATTTGTAGGAAATGTATTTAACAAGCTTAAAGTTTATAGATAAAATATGAAAAATCACCTTCAAAATGAAACAATTTAGAGACTTTCCTCATTCTTTTGTTGTCTCTTGTCTCCTCCAGACTTCAGGAAGAGATTCTCCAAAAAGAGGAAGCAGAAAATAACTTGGCTGCTTTCAGGGCGGTGAGTCCTTCATGCTTTACTATATATTATATACAAGTACTGCAGTCATACTGTATTTGTTGAATGAGTTTGTATGATGAGAACACAGGATAAACTTTTAGAGTTCAGGGAAATTCGTTGGGTTTGACCAAATCTTGAAAAAGTCAAGAATGATCTTTAAAACTCTTCTCTCAGTTTTCACTAAATCACGAAATGTTTTGACCTCATGAACATTTGCTCTACTTGTTTTTTGCTGATTCACCAAACCGCTGCAGGACGTGGACGCCGCCACTCTGGCTCGTCTGGACCTGGAGAGACGCATCGAGACGCTGCAGGAGGAGATCGCCTTCCTGAAGAAGATCCACGAGGAGGTTCTCTCTCTTTCTGCCTCTTCTCGTTTGTGTCTCTCTGTTCATTTCTCAATGCTCTTTTATCTGGATGAGAAAACCGACTCTTCAAATATTAACAGTGCAAATGTCATGGTTTATTTAGTCATTCTGGGGCACAGATTAATTTGAGAGTGACATAAAGAGCAGAGAGGCGTCTTAGTGAGTTTGTTGTGTCTCTGTTTATATTCTGACTGATCTGTTAGCATCTGTTGTTACATCTGTGTGTGTGTGATGAGAAACAGGAGGATTCGGTGAGTGTACAGTTTCACACACAAAGCTTGTGAATTGGCAGCAGGCCTGTGCAGCGTCGCAGCACAGCGCTGAAATCTCCCACAGCAGATGTACGGCTAAAATTACTCTGTGTATCAGCAGCGGACGTCCACATCTCTGAACAGCAGAGGCTTGTAAGCTGAGATATGTGTGTGAGTGTGTGTGTGTGTGTGTGTGTGTGTTAGTCTGATAAGACTTGACTAGGTGATGGCTACAGGATGCCAAATCCAAGTTGGTGTTGGATGAGTTTGAGTTTAAAGCATGGTGCCAACTCTGCTCAACTCTTAGAGGCAAATATTGCACTTTTTACTTCACTACATTTGTCTGACAGCTTCAGTTTACAATTTTTCATTTTATATACAGCTAAATAAATTGTTGGGTTAACTGTAAAATCCATCGTCCAGCCATCCGTTCATTTTCTTCCGCTTAGTTTGCGGTGGCAGCAAGTTTAGTGCAACGCTCCAGACGTCCTTCTCTGCAGCAATGTATGGCAACTCCTCCTGGGGGATGACGAGGTTTTCCCAGGTTGGATGGGGTATATAGTCACTCTAGTGGGTTCTGGGTGTCCTCCGAGTTGGACGTGCCCTAAACACCTCCAAAGAAAGGTGCTCAGGCGGCATTATAGCCGGCCACCCGGCAAAGGAAGCTCATTTCGGCTGCTTGTATATGATCTCATTCTTTCGGTCACTACCCAAAACTTATGACCATAGTTGAGGGTTGGAACGTAGAGCACGTTGTCTTCCGAATCAATGTGGGGTGTATTGCCCCGTAATGTTCTGACTTGTGGGGTAAGCTGTAGTTCTTGGGGTGTTACTAACCTGAACTCCATCCTCCTTGTCCTGCAGGAGATCCGCGAGTTGCAGTCGCAGATGCAGGAAACTCAGGTGCAGATCCAGATGGACATGTCCAAGCCGGACCTGACGGCGGCGCTGAGAGACATCAGAGCTCAGTACGAGGGCATCGCTGCCAAGAACATCGCCGAGGCCGAGGACTGGTACAAGTCAAAGGTAAGAGATGGTCAACCAAAGTTGGCAGCGGTGCTTGGTAATCACAGTACCTGACTTTTGACCTTTGCCTCTGCAGGTGTCTGACCTGAACCAGGCCGTGAATAAGAACAACGAGGCACTGAAGCAGGCCCGACAGGAGACCATGGAGTTCAGACACCAGATCCAGTCCTATACCTGCGAGATCGACTCGCTCAAAGGCACCGTATGTCCCACACACTTACAGATTTTTAAGCTTGCGTTGTCCGAACTCTGTTTCACGTTGTCGTCTACTTCCCCCCTCAAATCCAGAATGAGTCTCTGATGAGGCAGATGAGGGACATGGAGGACCGTCACGGGCTGGAGGCCGGCGGCTTCCAGGACACCATCGCCCGACTGGAGGCGGAAATCGCCAACATGAAGGACGAGATGGCGCGCCACCTCCGCGAATACCAGGACCTGCTCAACGTGAAGATGGCGCTGGACGTGGAGATCGCCACCTACAGGAAGCTGCTCGAAGGGGAGGAGAGCAGGTGATGCCGGCGTCCAGGTTTTCTGATTGTATCTCCAGATTTAACCAGAACAAGCTGCTTCATTCATCGTCATAACTTGAACAGGATTTAGTCCTAAATATATGATGACTTCTTTGTGTCTTTGCAGGATCACCTTGCCTGTGCAGACCTACTCTACCCTGAGCTTCCGAGGTACAAACATACCTGCTGTTCCCTGAACACACCGCTAGATGGTGCCTGGAGTCTGGAGTCTATACTAACCCACTAACTGATCCATCCATTCATCAGAGAACAAGCTGAATAACTGATGACATTTGCTTAGATTAGATGAACTTTAAAATGTTAAAAGTATAACTTTAATAAACTAACTGCTCATTTTCTTGCTGTATTTAAACAGAGACCAGCCCTGAGCACCAGCGCTCCTCTGAGCTGCATTCAAAGAAAACTGTCCTCATCAAGACCATCGAAACCCGCGATGGGGAGGTAAAACTCTAAAACCCTAAAACTAATGGGCTTACATTGATATTGATCCGTATTTAGACTGGGTCAGTGATCACTTTTAGTTAATTCTGCTCTAAATAGCCAAAGCACTTTACCTCTTTACCCTAGTTTGAGGCGAAGGCTTTGGTTTTATACGATTCCTGAAGCCAAATGAACACCCATGACCTTTGCTCTCGATAAAATAAGGATCTGGTGTCAGTTTTTAAAGGTTTTAAAAGCACACTGCACGACATTGTGACGTCTTTTCACCTTATTCATCAAGATTTCAACTAAACACACCTACACACACATGCAGCGACTAGTTCAACCAACGTGTGCAAGAGAAACATCCGGTCCAACCCCCCAAAGAGTGGAAACACGGTACACCTGCAGCTTTGTGGGGCAAACACACGTCCCAGGCGTGTTAAGACAAGTTTTTTTCACTAAAATCGCTTCATCTTGTATCTTCATTTTCTGCAGGTTGAAGGACGGCATGCAGTGAACGTGACAAAACACTTCTGAGTTGCCTTCAGGGCTTTCTGTTTGTCTCCCATGTGCAACCAAAAGTCAATGTTGAGTTATTGAATGAAGCTAACCACACTGTGACTGAAAACTATTCTATAATATTCTGAAGCAGAAACAACAGCATACAACGTCATGAAAGTTTTGCAAATCTAGGGTTACCATCTAAACACGACCAGAACAACGGTCAATGGTCAATTAGGACTCTTTTATTTTGAAATAAAACATTTTTTCATACAGAGAACCCCCGTGCTGTCTCTCATGTCTCTCTTCAAGTATATTTTTATATCTTTAAACTGTCTCTCGTGTGTTTCTGTCCTGCAGGTTGTCAGCGAGTCGACGCAGCACCAGCAAGACGTCATGTAACGATGTGCAAAAGAAAAAAGAAGAAAGCAAACAAGCAGACAAAACTAAGTAAAAAAGACTTTACAAACTCACGATTATGGCCTGAAATGTTCTTGTTTTAAAGTTCCTGTGAGGTGTGAATTTAAAACTTTATAAGGGTTTATTTATCTCTGCTTAGTGGTGTGTTTTAGCTGGGGAAAAAAGTAATTTCTGTGGAATTGACTCCTAGAAATGTTATTTTCTTTAAAGAAATGTATCTGTATCTTGAAGAAAAAAGAAAGAATAAGGCAGGCAAACAAGAAAAGGACACAATTACAGATACAGACTTAATAAGACGAATATTTTTAAATAATAGCAGCGTTTTTACACCTGAAAGAGGCTGCAAAAGGGTAAAAATACTGATGCTGTATAGGCTTCCTTCAGTTAATCTCACAGATAATCTTTTTCACATTAACCGACCAAATCCTCTGCCAACGTTTCACCACAAAAAGATCCAAATCGACACTGAAAATGCAGCATTACTGATTTCTTTTCATAGCATCATGATTCTTCTTCCGTTTCTTTCCTCTATACACACACACACAGAAGCTTATCTCGTCTTTCCTCAAGGTCAGAGTCACTGTTTTGTCCCCCATCAGGAGCATTAATGAGAACGAGGCGAACTGTATGTGTGTGGTTTTTTTGTGCTTATCGATAAAGGACGGACGAAAAAAAGAAGAAGATGGAAGGAGGCGATTACGAGGCGTCTGGAGATGGGAGGAAAGAGGTCGTGCGAGGTAGAAAATACAGGAACGATAGAAAGAGAGAGAGAGAGAGGAGAGATAATCCCCTTGTGACTTTGAAATTTGCTAATAAAAGTAAAGTGGATTTCATGTTACAGCTGATTGATGTCTGTATGTCCTTGAATTAAAAAGATGACTCGCACACATTGATCGTATACAGGCCCGTAGGAACACATGCTTTAATAATCATAGTCATAATTCAATTATTTTTTTAAATAAAAAAAAAAAAAAAGCATTGAGTTACTGGCCTACAGTGATGACATTGCACTCTCCTTTACAAGAACGGCTCGAGAAATAAATAAATCAGCAAATAAATACATCCCCACTGGAAAAGAACAATTAAATTAGACTCCTAAGAAATGAAAAAAAAACGTTTAAAAATGGTAAAAATAACAACAAAAACAGGAGTTAGTAAGTGCTGTGTTTTATGTACAAATTCCACATCGATGCACATGAGAAGGGTGGAGGTGGAGGTGGAGGCAAAAAGAAGCCACGCAGGGCGGATCGGGGTGGACAGGACGGAGGGGTAAGATCATGCATTTTCCCACAGATGGATACAAAACGTACCACACACCTCCCCCCCAATCCCCCCACATCTGCTTTTAAGACGATGAGTTATTATTCACATTTTCACTGGTGACAAGTAAAATAAAGAAAATCAATGCACACGATGGAAGGAGTTGTGTTGTTGTTGTCTAAGTACAAGTTGGTATAGCCACGAGTCCACTGGTTTCAGTCCCCGAGCCTCATTCACACTGGCATCTCAGTCTGGTTTGTTAAAAGGTGCTTATCAAAAGTGAGACTGACTCACTTCTGGAGCCAGCCTCAAGTTAGGGACGAGCTGCTCTGCTTAGCAGTGTAAGTAATCTCTTGGAGGGTGAACAGGTTGCACTGCAGGGATGAAATTTCAGGTTGCAAAATAATCCCAGATTGTGGTTTTCCTACGTTGTGTGTAAAATCTCAGACGAGGTGCCAGTGTAAATGTGGCTTCCTTGCTGTCGGCTAAAAACAAATCCTCCTCATGTATCCGGGCATCTGTGAAGACAACAAGCTCCACTCCACTCCCGGATTCTTTTACCCTGCTTATCGTAGCTCCCATTGGAAATTCCTTCTGTGATCACATTTAATGCAAAAACAAGCCATTGATAGGAGATCTGCCAGTAACCCCCCTCCTGTTGCTGAATGGTACAGTCCACGGAGGGGCAAGGCACCCGTTAAAAACAGATTCCCCGGCCATCAAAGAGCAGTTTTGACGCTTGAAGAAGAGTATCGTCCAGCACCAAGGGTGACGAAGGGTTTCCCTCCTTTAAAAACGACATTAAAGACGTCTCTCCCCATTTCAGGGGACGATAGTCCACATGGCACAGAAAGCAAATAAAAGATTGCGGTTTGCATTTAAGGGCCCTCACTTCCCTTATGGATGATCTTCGTTGGACATTTAAGAAGCCTACAGGCTGAGGAACTTCTGCACCATCAGCTGAAAAAACGACAACAGCAGTAGAAACAGCACGCCGAACGTGGGCGAAGTTGTATTTAGATTTTTTATACAATGCCTGTGTTTGAACCTGAGGCGGGTTTGCACTGAAACTGTGATCCCTGATCGGTATTGATTTGTGACGGCGGCGTACAGGCTGCAGCCGAGTACGGCAGGTTTCTTCAGGTTTCCACGTCTACCTTTAGGATTGTAGCTGCGGTCTGTGTTTGTGGAAGTGCATGCATGCGTTTGTGCACTTGAATCTACTGCAAAAACAGTGAAAAGAGGTCAACCGAACCTCTGCACCACACTGATGGCTCTGGCAAGTAGCCAGGAGAACAGAAATGTATTCAGTAAAGGGTTAAACATATTTTGCATTTTGGGTAAACCCAGCCCTAAATATATTTTCATCCTTTTAGGGATTTGGCTAAACCCAGATAATGTTTGAACCCAGAAACTTTGCATTTTTTTCAAGCACAGATGGGGTAGTGATTGTAGACTCATGTATCTCCCTGGTTAAGGGGTGTGGTCAGGCTTCTGAGAGGTGGAGGAGTGATCAGACCCGTAATGAAGGTCCAGCAGCTCCAGTGAGAGGTGTAGTCGAGCCACAATCGTAGCCCACATCCACCACGGCGTGGGGCCCGCCAACCATTCGGCTCGGGAAGGGCTGCGCCTGCACCTGCCGTTCTCTGAAACTCTGGATGTAGCTCTGGTTGGGACACAGAAAGACTTTGGTTGGACAGGCATTAAGAAACACAGCAGAATACGGAAAAAATCGCAGAAACAATGAAATGATAAATGACAGAAAGTTGGTTCCACACCGGCGAGAGGACATCGGTGTCGTAGCGGCGGATAGGGTTGGGTTTGCGGCGGTAGGCGGGCTCAGTGTGAAGTTGCTTGGCCTGGTGGTGGGAGGAGGAGCCATGCTGCTGCTTCTTCTTCTTCTTGCGATAGCGGTCGTCCCGCTGACGAATCCGCATCACCTGCATCCTCCTTTGCTGCCGGCTGATGATTACTGCAGAGGACAGAGGAAGGTCGATAAGAAGAGGCTAACGGCCTAAAGCAAGTGGCTCTCCAAGTAGTCCTTCCTTACGAGGAACCGTACTTCCTGGGTGTACCCCACCTCTCGCCCAAAGTAAACTGGGATCGGTTCCTAGCACCCCACAACCCTGATGAGTCTAAATGGATGGATGGTGGAAATGCTCAACAGTAGTCAGTTTTACTCACCCTTGGTATGGGAGTATCCTTCAGCAGTCACCTTCCACTGGACAATGACACCCAGTAGGGTGAGGGCAGGCCATACCCCAAGCACCACCCACGTCAGCCAGCACACAGGCTTTCCAGGTGCTGCTTTCATTCGCTCGTACATGTAAAGCACGAGAGCAAAGAGCTCCACAAAGTAGTCCAGCGCCACAGTGATGACCTGCTGCACCAAACATCGCTGTGGACAACGTGGTAAAGAGGCGCTGCCACTGCAGGGTGAGCACAGCGAACAGCATGCCCAGGCCAAGCAGCACGCCCAGGGGCACCCAGACGGAGCGTGGCGGGCTGTCGGAAAGCTCCTCCATGCCCACCAGGGTGGCCACGGCCACCAGCAGGCCGAGCAGCAGGCCCACCATAAAGAGGCCTACGCTGCGAACCAGCATGGTGACCAGGCCGCAGAGCGTGCCGATGCCGAGGCCGATGCCCACCGAGGCCTCCACGCTCAGCTGGGTGTCCAGAACGCGCTCCTTGTAGCAGAGCATGAAGATGACGACGGAGCCAAACATCAGGCCCGTCAGGAACATCACCGCTTTGAAGCAGCGATAGCCTGATGAAGAGAAACAAACCGTGCTGTAAGTGAGCAAATCAATCACACAGGACATCGTCCAACTAAATTATTTCAGTTTTCCAACTCACCAAAGAAGCAGTAAATGATGCCGAAGAGGCAGCACATGGAGCAAACAACAGAGGGAACCACCATGTAGCGACCACCAACATCCTCGCAGCCATTCAGTGGCTCGGGGTACTGAAACTGGTCTGGCTGGGCCAGCAGCGTCTCCAGGGTGGTCGTCATGGTGTACGGGAGCAGAGAGGAGGTAGACAGGAGAGCTGATCAGGTGGGAGGCGAGGAACAGGGGAGGTTAGGGCACACCACCCAACCACATGGTTTCACCTGTGGGTATAGAAGAGAAGAAAGGGTTAGATATCAACACTACTATGTGAACTCGTGACAAACTTTTGACTTCCGATGATGCAGCGTCCTTGAATGCACCACCATGAAAAGGTTTCATAAAATTCGATGCTTGCACCTCATTTATCTCAACCAAGTTTTAAAATCTGCATGTCGATTTTAAGAAAAAGTAACTAAAGGTTGCCTGGATGGTTAGAAATCAATCATAAGTCTAATTTTGGTAGTTGGTTTTAATGGGCTTATTCATGAAATTAACCCTGTTAATAAAGTGGCTTTCAAATCTGCAGCAGTGTAAAACACGTTTTGTTTTGTGTCCACACACACACACACACACACACATGGTTTGGCATTCCTTGATGGCGGAAACAGTGGATAATAATAACTCAGATGACAGCGGGTGTTCGAGCTGGGCGGACGAGGCCAATCAAAGCCTCCCGCTCTCTGTGTTTGATCAGGAGCCATTTAAGGGGAACAAGACCTAACGTCCTCGAGCACAAAGCAAACATTTTCTTTTCAATGGTTCCTTTTTCAGCAATGCAATATTTCATCAATCATTCAACCCATACTTCCTGCGTAAGGTCTAATCTGAAATATGAGATCCAAGAGAGCGGGGTTCCTCTTTGTGTTTTAAGCTACCTCAGCTCTCACCACGTGAGCCATTTCTTTATTTCCCTGCAGCCTTTTCTTAATGAGCACACATCATCTGCATTTTATGCTTTACTTCTAGCTATGCAGCCATCTATCTGTATTTCTGTGCTATCTCAGCTCTCACCAAACAAGTCATTCTTCTGCTTATGTTCTTCCCTGCAGCATTTTACATTTACATTTAGTGGACTCTTATTCAAAGTGACTTGCAAAGGACATGTTAGTGCAGCAATAAGTACTGTTCACATAAAATCAAGGCCCATTTGTAGAGGGGGGAAGGTTAAGCATGTGCAGGTGTTGGTAGTGCTCGGAGATGAAGTACTCTGGGTCTTCAGGAGGTTTTTGAAGGTAGAGAGGAACCTGATCTGGTAGGAACTGGTAGGCTACCTCAGCTCTCACTGTAGGAGCACTTTATTTTGTTTTCTTCTATGCAGCCTTTTTTTTTGCCTGCAACCACGAGTGTCCTTATATTTTTTTTATGCCAATGCATCGTACCACACTGTATTGTTAAGTGTTCAGCATTTCATCTTATCCCTCTGTTTATACTTCCTGAGTTATCTCAGCTCTCACGCGAGCCATTCCTTTCGCCTCCTTTCCCGTAGCCTCATCTGTATTCCAGTCGTGTCCTTTGTTAACAGCACTTGGTAAATAAATTTGCCTTGACTTTCTCCCTCTTTGAGTCTGACCTTGTTTGTTTTTTCTGTATTTTTTTTTCCAACGTCTGCCCTGTGTATACCTGTCAGGGACCTGCAACAAGAACGGCGATTCCTCCTGACATCCCTTCTAGATCTCACCTTGACTCTCACCTCGTTCTCCTGCTGCCTTCAGCGTTCAAATCTCTTTCTGTTCCTGTTCTCCTTCACATCCTTCCCAACCTCTCGTCAGTCTGTTTTACTCTCAAATATTCATGAGTTTCAGGGTCAATCATCAAACATTCCTCAATTTTTCCAGGACTTAAGATACCGAAACAAACACACTGGACTGGACAAAAGCGCAGTGCTAAAGGGGATGCATGCATCGTGGATATAAAACTACATAAAAACTAATGAAAGTCTTTCAATCGTTTCCTCTTTAACCTTATTCCCATGCCTCCTCTGTCCTCCGCCTCTGGTTGTTTTCATTCTCGTCTTCTCCGGGTGAGTTCAGTCCGACTGTGGAAGGTTTGTGGGTCAGAGGTGCTTATGCAACTCCTGTCTGGGGAACTTTGCTTTGATATTCATGAGCTTCTCCCCAACCAAACCTCTCCACTTTTGTTGCCAAGTTCTTCCCAACATACTAAATCTTCCTTCTCTTCACATTTACCCTATGTTACCTTCTCACCCAGAAGTTTCCAAAGAGCTGTTGTGAAGCTCAGTCTGGTGGCTATGTTGGTTGTCCTGCCTCTGCAATCTAAGACCTGGAACATTGACACTGTCAATCAAAGCGTCCACGCTTTGACCTTGCTGAAGACAAATCGTGTTTGTGGAGCACAGAGTGTGTTTGAGGCAGAAGCATTTGCATTTGAATAGAGCCATAATTCAGCTGGGAGAGGCTGACGAGTAGTACATGTTCATCCAGACGTCACATTAATAATCATCTTTTGCTGGAGGATTAGCAGGTTGCAGCAGCAGAGTGACCCTGTGTGTGTGTGGAAACATTAAGCCGCAGATCAAAACGTGCAGACAGACCATCCTTCATCCATCCACAGAGAGAAATAAACGACACAGAGGAGTTTCTTCTTCTGCCGTCTGAATCAGCAGCGACAGCGACGACGACAACAACAACGAGGTTCTCCTCCTCCTGCCCGCCCCGCTTCCTGTCTGTTGCTATAACGACGGAGGGATGCTGACAAGCAGCCAGCAGTTGGCCCCGGCCTGAAACCTGACCAATGGAGGAGCAGCTTAAACTGCCATAGCAACAGCATCAGAGCCAATCAGTGGCCCCGTCTGTTCCCTCTGAATGTGTTGATATGTCTCATCAGCTTGTTTTCAAAAAGACACTAAACATTTTAAAGTCCAGACAGTTTAATAATTTAATAATTAATGGAAATAATAAAATAAATATAAATGTTAAGTTAAAAAAATGTGAAAATTTATGAGAACGATTGGTTCAAATTGTGTTTTCCGTCTGACAGGCAGAAAAACAAATGAATTTGAATTTAAGACGCACTAACGAGTAAATGTCATTTTGGATAACGGGTAAATGACTTAAGATAATTATCGTAAGTTAAGCTTTAACTGACTGATGAAATGAAAATATTCAAAATCATTAGAAAGAAACAACATTTCCAAAAGTGTCCCGTTGGAGTCCCATACAATATTTATCTGAATAAATTAAGCTGTTTCCACTTTAGATCTGTGCTCGTACATCTGCTGCTTGTGCCAAGCTGTGGCTACCTGCCCATCTCACTAATCCTCATCAAGCAGACGACCCTGCTGTGCCAAAGAAAAGCAAAAGAGACACACAGGGAGACTGAGTCATCATCAGATTTCTTTTTTTTTTTCACTGGCTGACATTGTGTGCAAACAAAGCAGATTAAAAAGGTTCCAGTAACAAATGTATGGCCTGGCTCGGGGTGAATCCTTTGTATGACATGAACAAATACAGATAATGGAGACAATGCGACCGCAGAAGTCTGTCTGACATTACACTACGGGAAATCAACTCATCTCCGCCCGCTCTAAAACAGCTTTTCAACGGGACGCTGCCCCCAAAAACAAAACTCTGCAGCATCCCCCAGTTCAAGTCCTGCAGCCCTTTGTTAGAGTTAGACTTTATCTTGAAACAACTTGGTTCCAATCCTGAAATGTTGCCTCAGTTTCAGATTAGATTTGATCAGATTAGACCTCTTCAATCTCTCCATTAAAGGTTGCTGGCATGAAAAAGAGACCGAGCCAATTGAAACGTTGTGCTAACCGATCCTAAAAACCTTTCCCGTAGCGTCTGCGTCGCCTAAAACCAAAACTAGAAACATGAAGACGTTGTTAGACTAATAATTAATAACAGTAATAAAACAACTTAATCTGATTTTACTCTGAAAATCTCCTCTGCAGTGTCAGCCTAAAATAAAATGAAATCTGCTCTGCATGCAGCTCTCACTGGAATAAAATCATATTTTTTTCTCACCCAGCTCTGCCCTCGTCGCCTCACTAATGATTCATCAACGTCTGGCCTAAAACAAACAGAAAGTTCAACACGGTTCAAACTTCGTGGATCAGCGAGTGCGACCCAGACATACTGACACAGATGTGCTGAGCATGAACTCGGCGGCCGCGGAGACACAAAGCCTTTTCATGAATAAACAAAACGCCGTCTATTAATACACGGAGTACGCCGTGCTGCATCAGCTCTGACCTACATGTTTGACGTCCACGTTACAGCTCAGCTCTTTTATTTTAAACACTCATTAAAAAAGGTTTTTACTGGGAAACAGATCGTCTGAAAGTTGCTGAGTCGATGCAACTTAACTTTGAGAACACAGGACCTGAAAAGGGCAACACACCACACAGTGCTGAAAAGCTCGCATCAGGTTACATCACTGTCCGACAACCAAGCAACCATGCTTATTAAACTTTATACAGACAGTATAAAACATGGACGTGGACCTGAATGACTTTCAGGTTGACTTCTTTTCACAACCATGGAAGTTGCTGCTTGGTTGGAAGTTGCTTTAGCACTTTGAGTGTTTCCCAGTTTAAATTTAAAAAGGACTCTGCAGGACAGACTTAAGAAATGTCACATAAGACCATCTGCATGAAGCAACAAGTGTATCAGCTGTTGATGTGTCACGCAACAACACGGAAAAAAGGCGACGAGAAACATCGTGACCGCTCTGTGTCATCACAGTCATGACTGACGCCAAAGCCTCGATGGAGGTGACACAACAACCGACTGTTCGCATGACTGTTCCTGGACCTGCTGCTGTGAGAGGATTCGACTGTGCCAACAAAAAGACGACGACTACAAAGAGTAGAGTTTAGTTTGGCTGTCAGGTGTCAGACGTTCACAGGTGGAAACAGGAAAGAAACTGCTGCTACGTTATCGGAACGTTGGAGGAAAGTTTCCACAAAGGAAATACTCAAAGTATCTAAATCGGAAATGTGGCAGCGTTCCAGCTAAAATGTGTTTCCGTTAAAGATTCTGAGACATTCAAAATCATATTTTAAGCCCTGAAACACAATGTTCTTTCTCCCAACCTCCCACAAACCATCACTGATATTTTATCCGTCCCTTGGTAGAGATGAAATTAGTGCTGTGTTTTATTTTTTTTTTTGTCTGATGGGGGTTTGAAGCATGTACGACAGCTGAGAAGCTGAGCACGAGCAGCAGGAGGAGGAGGAGGAGGAGGAGGAGGAGGAGGAAGGCAAAACTGGGAAAAAAGGAGAGGTAAAGGGAGAGAACAGAAAAAAATGCCAGCGGCCTTCTCACCATGTCGTGTTACATAACGGCCTCATAATGCGTTACTCACCGCACTTCAGCTCCGTCCCTGTGTCGCTTTGAAAGAACGATTCCCGTGATTGAATACGAGGAAAATTGCAAAGTGTCTGCGCAGGTGTAACGTGAAAAAGACGGAGAAAGACGTTCATGAAAACATGCGGACTCTTCCTTTAAAGTTCAGATTGATGCTACTTAACTTTCATTATTGATTAATCTCACTAATATTTTATGTTTTAAACCTCTTGTGGGAAAAGTTCCTCAAACGTCCACTTGAGGCTGGCTCCAGAAGTGAGTCAGTCTCCATAAGTCCCCATGTTTCACAGCAGAAATAAACATGTTTACAGCCTGGTACAAAAAACAGTTTTGGTCTTTGTAGCTAATTTCCCCGTTCATGACAACTGTACTGAGGGTGAATTTATATACAACTCACCTGTTCACATTATATTAAGGCTTAAAGTTATGCAGGATTAAGAGCGTGGACGCTTTGATTGACAGGTGGATGCTGTTACAGGTGCAGTCAATTAATCAATTAACTGAGAATCAAACATTCTCTAGTTCCAGCTTCATCTTATGTGACAATAAACTAAATATCTTCAGGTTTGTTTGACAAAAATGATATTTTATAGGCCAAACAATGAATCAAGAACCTTCGATAATGAAGATTATTGCTACCTGCAGCCACAAAATTCCCGAAGGACAAAAATATTTACATGTATTCACAATAACTAAGTCCCAAACATAAGGACATTCAGGCACAGTTGTGCAAAATCACATTAAATTGTGTTTCCAGCCATTAAGGATGTTTTACGACAAACTAAACATTAATCTGGACAACAAGATTCCACTGAAAGCTGATCGATCATACATCACCACAAAGACACAATCTGATCTCAGTCCAACAGACTTTAAATCTGCTCCTCGCTCCATCACTGACCTGAGAATTCTGCAGCATGCCCTCTGCCTGTAAACCTCTCTCCCCTCCTCACAGTGTCTGAATGCCGGCAGCGTAATGAGAAAATGAGCCGGAGCACATGATGCAGACAGACCTCTCTCTGTCTCTCGGTGTTGTTCATGAGCCATCCAAGGTAACAGGCTGCCGGGGAGAGCTGCCAAAAAAAACAGGCCTGCTCATGACGAGCTCAGAGCGAGCTGCCAACGTCCCGCCGCTCGCAACGGAAGACCGAGTGTGTCACCGGTTTACATGTCAGCTTCCGGGAGAGAGACAAAGAGAGACAGAGAGAGAGGTTGTTGTCGTCAATCGCACTGCCAATAACTTGTCATCCCTCTGCACATGTCGATCAATACCGGCCGGTGGGGGGGGGGGTTTGCAGGGGAAACGTGTTTGTATGGGCGGCATCACGTGTCAGACAGGTTAGGACATGACAGGACAGCGAAGGAGACACGGCAGAGGAATTCTGCTTTCCAGGGAATGCTGCAAGGTTGGAATTAAAAACACAGTTTCAACTTCTGCAGTTTTCAAGCCAGTTCACGCAGGAAGTGATGCACAAACTGAGTTTTTATGTCATTCGCCACCGTTGCACCAAAACAATATTCTGTCCTAATTTCCTAGAGAGTTACACGAGAAGACTCTCATGTCTGAACGGTAAACCGGAGCCAGCGTCCGGTTAACTCAGCTTAGTATAAAGACTGGAAAGCCCGGCTCCACTCAGAGGTGACAAAATCAAACATCATCGTGTCTTTTTGGTTTAATACAAAAGCAGGAATGTAAAACCAGAGGCATTACGTTCAGGTTTATCTGTTACCAATCTTTATATCTCTATTCAGCTCCTTTTGCAGGGTGTATTTACTGATTTTTGAATTATGGAAACAATTTTTTAAGTAAGTTACTGTAACAAAAAAGAAAAAAGAAATGAGAGAAGTGACTGTAAAGTAAAATATCATAAATCAAACATATTCGCAGTCAAGTTTTGCAGAGAAACACAGATTTTCACTCAATGCGCTTTTATAACATCCGTTATTTTACAGTCTTTTTTAAAAAAAAAACGCAGAAAACTACTGTGAAAGTTGAGTTATTTTCATACACTTCCACTTATTTAAGACAGTATTTACACATTTTCTCTGAATTATTAACTACTGTCCACTCGTTTTACAGATGTCTCTCAGTTTTGCACAGTTTTGCAGTGTTTTACAGAAAACTACTGTGAAACTATTATTTTCCATAAATTTATTACAGTATGAAAATATAATTTGTTGCTGCGACTTTAATACTGGAAACTTTTCGACTTTGATCCCTGAAATAAAATGTTAGAAATCATTATTAAGAAAAACAACAAACAGAAAATGTGACGATGAGATGATGAAGGTGTTTAAAGACCAACATCTTCTTTCACTTTGAGAAAAGATCTAGAGCCAAGCCTTTCCATGAAACTATTTGTGGAAACTGTTGCAAGTAAAGTCTCTTCATTGGAAGAAGGTGACTCACAGGTGACTCAACACCTCGCACTATTTTTTTTCTACAGAACAACAACCACGTTACGTGACTCGTGCAGAGGAGTTTTATTTGCAGCGGTTGGCGTCTCTCACCCACAGTCACCGGCACGATCGGGCACGACCACGAGGCTCCGAGAGGCCGAGGCGTTCTCACACCTCCTCCAGACTCTCGCTGAGCAGCTTACGTAAGGCTCGGAGTGAATGGGCTGCTCCTGTTATAAAAGCTGCTGTCATCTCCTCTGATTGGGCAGAATGTGGAGAATCTGCTGATGGTTAGGCGAAGAGGAGGAGGAGGAGGAGGAGGAGGAGGAGGAGGAGGGCTCTGTTTTTATTATCCACACAAACTATTTTAGTCTTTAAAATGTCCAAAAATAATATGGTAAAAATAAAAGGGTGTATAAACAAAAAACACCAAATCTGGATTTTAGTTTGGAAGGTCCTGGTCGTCACTCACAGGTCAGATAACCTGAAATTTGTTGAAATGTTCGACTTTAGGTTTGAGCTCAGGGTGCTGACTTAACGTGAGCGCCTCTGGAGGCGCCGGTCAAAATCCGACTTTCCGGAGACGCTTTGCAACTCGTTCCCTCAAGACTCAGTCCTCGCAGAACGCCGCCCTCTATTTCAAAACTAATCAGATCCCCATGAATTCAACAGAGGACCAGGCACTCGAGGATATCCTGACTTGAAACTGAAGTGCTGCACAGAAAGTTTAAAGTGCAACTCTTATCCTTACTTGGACTGTACTGTGTCTGTCCTGTTTTTCCATGAAACAATCATCATCATATCAGAGTTTCAGGTTTAAAAACGGTCCACGTTAAACAGCATTTTCCTTCAATCTAAGTCACCAAATCCAGACTAGAAACTCACCAACAAAAGAACAAAAGTATATACTTAGTTTTCATCTCTCTCCTCAGATGTTTGTCTGACTTACTAAAGATCTGAGCTAAAAGGCATCAGTCAGTTGTTAATCCTCACATCTGTGTCGTCTGTTCGCCGCAGACACAGAGATAATGAGATTCGACTGAATGTTGTTGCGAGGTCGGGCGAGCTCTGGAATTATCAGCAGGACAATCCATCAGTACGTCGGCTCTTTGTTCGTTTTTTGACCTGCAGGTTCCTCTCAGGTGTCATCAGACCTGCAGCGGCACGTTCGAGGAGATTTGCGTAACTTCAACCCCCTGCAGCAATAACGACTTTTCTTTCTCACAGCATCTTTTCCTGCTGCTCAGTATGACTGAACGGCCCCAAGAACTGCTCACAGTGTTCACTGTCCGCTGCCGCCGCCGCCCAGAGGGAGCCGCTCCAGAATATCAATGATGTTTGTTCCCATGGAGGAAAAACCAAACGCAGGGTTAGAGCTCGACTGTTAGCAGAACCACACAGGAGGAAGAAACAGCTGCATCTCTCTCTTCAAATCTGTGAGGAAGAACGGCGCTGTAGAACGGATGTAGAGAATTCAGTTTGGCAGATTTAAAAGCTCTGTTTGTTCAAAGGATGGGAGGAATATCTCCCTTTCTGTCCGTCGCCAGCCCCATTGTGATTGATTTGGTTGGACGAAACAGCTCATTTCCCCAACAGAGCATTGGTTTGAGGACAAAAACATACAGATAAAAGTGTACACCTAGAGGAAAACAGCGCTCTCCTTGCAGATGAGAAGAAAGGAACCCACCTCTCTTGATGTCGGTGTCAGGTGCAACGTGCTATGCCAACCGTGACCAATCTTTTTCAAGCATAAATGTAAAATGTTTGATGGTTTAAGGCTCTCAGAAGTGAGGATTTACTACTTTCCTTGGTCTTACATGAGAGCAAATTGAATGTCTTTGGGTTGGAGGCATATAAGGACCTAATCACTCGGGCCCCCAGGTTTAGATCACTGTTCTCTGACGTTCTGTTCAGAAAATAACTGGAAGATTGGTTGTGTAGTTGCAGTAAACCTGTCTGGACGTCACTGCGTTGGCACTGTGTGAGTTTCATGAGCTCGTTTTGTTGCGCTGGACCAGAAACTCATCAGAAAACTGTAATGTGTTATAGTTTGTCCCTTATACTCATACAGTCGACATCCATTTCCCCAAATCTGGCTCTAAATGATCCTTCAAAAGACCAAAACTGCCAAATCCAAACAACCTATCGTCAACATTTTCCAACACCAGCCAATAAACCATCACCAGGACTCTGTGATCAGTGGTTGCAGTCATTAATTACACTGCCGTGATTGGAATAACCCGTGACTCTCTCTTCGATTGGTTGCCGCCTCCAATAACAGCCCAGCACGTGTTAGCACACTATCGATGCAGCTTTTCCACTCGTCATCGGCATTTTTCAGCTCTGTACGATACATTCAACTCTTCTGTGTCCACATCTTTGTGGTCGGTCGCACAAAAACAAAGTATTTGAAGACGCCGTGGACTCTTTTTCTATTTCAGGTTAAATAAACGTATCAGTAATAAAGTTAATCCTTACATAACACACAGGGTATTTGATGAGGTGTAAAGATGAATCAACTAAACTACTATTTTGATAAAGTATCAGCAGTCTAACACCCCAAAATATTCAAAGTCACTGTGATATAAAACTAAAGCTGTAAATACTCTGATCTAATGTAATCTGCTCCCCACGACACACCATGATAATTTCAACAGCCACATCTGAGAAGAAACCGAAGCTGTGGTGTCGTTTTCTGTAACGTGAGCTGGACGTCTGCACAAACTCCTCCATGCTTTACTTACTCGGCCTCGTCTCGGTCGGGCAGGGTTGTCACCAAATCGCCTGATTTATTCGTTAACATCATTACCGTGAGTGGATGTTAAAAAAAAAAAACTGCTTCAAATGCAGCTCGACTCATTTCTAATTTTCGTTTTGCTGTTAACGGCTGTCACCCCTCCAAGAAAGCGACTGATGGAGAGGGAAGAGAAGTTTTGGCTGTCTCGCTGAGACGGCGGCCAAATCTTCTGTAATAAAATTTGGCTTCGCGAACCACAAAACGGCGTCCAGAAGACGACACGCAGCAGTCTGCAAATCCTGCAATTCAACACTTGCTGAGATTAAAGTTAGCGTATGCTAGATTCTGTCTCGTCTCTGATCTCGGTCTCAACTCGCGCCGTGACTCGCGGACTTCCATACTTTTGCTATGTCGAGTACAGTCGAGACACTTCTCGTCCTCAACGGTCGCCGAAGGCCGAAGAGGCTTGCTGGAGCTGAAGCGGTGAATACTGCAATGTACAAATGTAAGATCTACGTATGATTTAGATTTTAGCAGTGAAATGTTGGCGCCGACTCTCTGCACGTCAGTGAAGAATAAGAAGCCATAAAATGTTGCGATTGTCAACAGCCAATAACATTAGTGGACTGATATATCAGTCAGGCTCTTCCAGATTTACTGCGGCTATACAGCGGTGCCGCTTGTAGAACCGGATGTGCGGTTTGTAGTTCATGTCGTTTCTTTAATATTTTGGAGGTTTGCATTAATTTAATAATGTTCCAGAGTCCCTGGTTCTAGCAGGACTGAGCCACAGGTGTTTTTCTGAAGCCTTCAGACTCGAAACATCTGGCCGCCACCAGCCTGCAGCTCTCTCACCGTCTGAGACCGAACACTAATTAGCTCACGTCGTCTGTGCACCTATCACCACTGCTGGACCCTGAACGCCTCGTGGCAAACATGCGTGTGCGTTTTACATCAGCACATCTGGTCAGTCCACATGAATGACGGAGGAATATGGGAACATGTTACTGACGCTGCAGGTTGCAAACGAACAGGATGCAAATATCATCAGAGAGTGTTGAGGCAGTGACACAGCAGGTAAAACTCTAAAGAGTTTAAAGAGGAGGATTATTCTGGAAGCAGCACGAGCGCGGCTGCTAATCGATGTGTTGCTGTGGACGGAGGCAGCAACAAATCGTGTTTGAAGCGTGCACTATATTTAGAGCAGTCTTACCACTTCACCTTCAACCAGTAACTAAAACATTTATCGATCTCTGCTCTCTTCAAACCCTCCAGACTGAAAACAAATGCAATTTTACCTCGCAGAACTCAGGAGTCGCTCGTCCAGCGCTGCTTCGATCGGTCATTGTGCAACTTTGGGTTTTTAGACCAACGTTAGTCGCTGCAGATCGAGGCAGCAACAACTCCTGTATTCCTTTTGTCAAACGGAGTCTGGCGGCTTTGAAGAGATGTCAATACAGCTTGTCAAAAAACTGGATGTCTTTATAAAGTGAAGAGTTGGAAATCGGCCCAGATTCAGCAACGTTAACAACAATAACCCACAACCAAAACTTCTCACTGCAGGAAAACCATCGTGAATAAAACATCAGTTCATTGGCAGCTGGTAGATTTTTCATCCCTAATGCAATCTTTAACTCAACTAGATTCACTTATATTGCAACCATAGACAGATCTAAAACAACTACAAATAACCAATCAGCAAGCAGCCCGGTATCTTTAAAGGTCCAGTGTGTGGGATTTAACGCCATCTAGTGGTCTTCACGGCTATACGGATATATAATTCTCTAAGGCAACAAAAACACAACGATAGTTAGTTTTAGGTGATTTTACACTAATGAAGATTAGATTGTGCAAACCGAGCGTCCTAAATCTGACGCACTGGACCTTTAAGTGGTCATGATGCAATCAAACAGGACAAATTTAACCATCAATGCAAAGAGGGATGATTCATTAAGAGGCACAAGCTGCAGCTGGACCTGCACAGCAGCCTGAATGTTTATTAGATGACCGATCAGCCTACATCAGACTCAGGCAGGAGGGGGCGAGGGAGGATGCGAGCAGCACCATGCCAGAGCTGTTGACCCACTAGCGGATCTGAAGCGACGTGTTGTGGCATTTTCATTCTCCCGGCGGGGCTGCAGAGCTCGAGTCGTGCCGCCTGACTGCCCAGATAAGACGGCGGTCTGATGCACCGTGAATACACAAAGATCTCAGTGGGCCACGTTCAAGGTCTGCAGGGTTTTATTTAAAGCAGAGTGTGTCTGCTCACAGTTTTAGAGCTTCAGTCTGTACGCTCAAAACACATCCCAAAACAGTCTTTAACCTGTCTGCTGCAGTTTGCCTACACTTCCCAGAATGCTTTTCTAGTTTGAAGGCTGCCTTTAAAATGAAACTAACGTGTTGCACCTTCAGTCTGGGAACTTAAATATTGTCTGTATTAAATGATTTTAGGTTGCTGGCTGACACCGAATAGTCAAAGGTATTTTTTCTTTTTACTGTGTTTATTTGATTCCTCAATCAAAAAACTAGTGCACGGTCTGTTAGCTCAATGCTAACACATAATGGGGACTTCTATTAACTTGCTAACTGGAATTAGCATTGAGATTGCGGTATTTACACAAATGATCCATTTCTGTGGAAGCAAACTGCAAGAAATCAAAATCTGAAGAGTTTTGTTGAGGACCCTGATGATGTCAGAGTGATGTCATCAGGGTTATCTCCGATTGGCTGAGCTGCATTATGGGAAATGTAGGAGTCAAGTGTTTTGAGCAACACTAGAGACTAAACGTCGGGATATCTCGCTCTGCGCTCCTTTAATTTTCATTTCTCCATCAGATCCTCCAACATTACGGAATAATTCCCATGTAACTGTGAACACACCGGAGATTTAGGCAGTTTCTCACTTCAAATTAATAAAAATCAAACTCATCACTCAGGGACGACCCATGGGTGTCTCCAACCTCCTCACACATTTCCATGAAGCAAAAATAGAAACACATTAAAAGTTCATCCAGGGCGTTCTCTCTCTTTTTTTTATATCAACTAAAGATCATTTCTTTATCGCTGTTTCAAGAAATCTGAATATATTCAAATTACAGCTACACAAAAACAGAGGAGAGGCAAATCATCTCATGTTTGACAATTGTTGTCGGCCAGATTAGATTAGGCGACAGTAATGGCTTCTTAATTCCGGATTTGAGGGGTTTTAATCAGCCAAATTATCCAGATAAATCCAGATTAAAGCTGAGCTGTGGATGGAAAAACAGCCACTGGAAGAGACTTTAATTATTCCTGCTAAACTGGTTTGTTTGGGACCCCTTCAGGGACCCGTGGGGGATCTCAAACTAATCCACACATACCTCTACATCATCTCTTCATCCTATCCATCTGCTATAATGACAAACGATTGACTCTGAGCGGATGATCGACCCTGATGCAGACATCACCGACCTCAGCATCCATCACACGGAGCCGGCTGACCTCAATTAAAGCCCCGCAGGTTGAACACAGCTCTGTGTGGCCTCCTGCACCTCAGCTGGACTTCAGGTTTGACAGCAGGTGTGTGTGTGTGTGTGTGTGTGTGTGTGTGTGTGTGTGTGTGTGTGCGTCTTAGACAAAAGAGACGCACCGCGTGCGTAAAAATCGGAAACTCACCATCATCCCCGACAGGTTGACGCGCTTCATCCGCGTTCACATGACGGCAAAATGAGCCCGAGACACCACCGACCATTTTCAACGATTTCCTCCGGTCGGTGTGGAGCTCCGACTCTTCCCGGCAGCCTGCAGGGCGGTGCATCCACCGACAGCACCACCACCACCACCACTACTGCTCCTCCATGAGGTGGGGGGGAAAAGACGCACATACACCGGACTGAATAAAAGCACAAGTGTGCGTGCAAATTAGAGATGAGGTTGTTGGAGCATCCGGGGTCTGGATGGATGGATGGATGGATGGATGGATACGGAGCCTCAGTCACGGTGCGTCGGGTGAAGAAGGTGGCCTCCGCTGCAAAAAATGACGATCCAGAGGATTTACTGACTTCTGATGGGAGGAAAATAAAAGTCAGGGAATTCCGCAGCGGCTCCCAGAGGCTGAGATATTAAATACATCATAAAATATCAACAAACAACACTCTGAAATATTTATTTTTAATAATATAGGAAGGTCTGTTTGTGCGTTTTAGACCCGTTTTTACACTTATATTTAATTTCTAGTTTGTTTTTCATTCATCATCACATATATACACTAATATTATATTTTCCATGTGTAATACGAGTATTTTGTGCTGTACTGTATTTCTAATGTGTTTATTTCCTCTCTCTTCTCTTCTTTGTTGCTATTTTTCCTCTCTAAATGATAAAAATGTGTGTTTTTTTTGCAGTGCACCGACGTCCTCACGCACAAGCGGCGTCAAGCTGGTCTAAATTAGATATGATACAGGAAGTGGCATGCTCAACCTTCAAAATAATAGTGAGAAACCTGCTGCAAAAACAAGAAATATGCAAGTTTTATTTAGAGAATACAGAACTTTCCTTTGCAACAGCAACCACTGTGGGTCAAAACTCCAAAAAACTAAATAAAACATGAACATCTGAATCCCAAAATTAAAAAACAAAACAAATAGTAACAGATTACTCTTAGAAAACAGTTATGAAGTGTCTCTCTTTGGCTCTGGAGGAGCTTCGTTGAGTCTCTCTTGGAGGGTGAGCCAGATGGAGACACACTGGACCTTTAAGTGTACAAATACCGTGCTGATTATACAGTGTGTGTAGTATTTAAGGCTTCACTGAAACATCCAGGTGATCAGGTTTCCAGGTGAGCACGCAGCCAAGAAAACTCACCTAAAGTTGCTTCACACATCTACAATGAGTGAGCCAGAGAAAACATAACCACTTGCTACCACTTCAACACTGACAGTCCTGCATTCTTATGTAATCTGAGGCCAGGTTTTATACAAGAATGGACTGAAAACAACAGATTCATTCGGCCGTGTTGTTCTGAGCCGTCTGACTGGATCTGCAGGAGCTGAACTGCTTAGCAAACTAAAAGTGTCCAGCAGGAGGCTGCAGAGAAACAATCGACCTACTTTGAGTCGTCCAACATACACAACACTTCAGTGTCGGCTCCGAGGAAGAATAAAACACTGCTTGCATTCCACCTCCGTTACAACATCTCTTTATTTAGTTAAGAAACGAGGCCACACAGAAGCACACTGAACAGCGTTTAACAAGGACCAAGAGCATCGTTAAGTGTTGAAATACATTTTCCAAGATTGTTTCTTACAAAACTACACATGAAGGAATATTAATGATATTCTGTGAGAATATTTAGTGAAGATTTATTACAATAAACTTCTGAGTATGAGAGATAATGTTTCAGGAATATTACAGACTAACGTAGGAACAGTAAAAACTTATTTTAAACCACTGTTAAACTCTTATATATTTTTCTACAAGTCACCTTCAATCAGCTACGAACACAAACGCTATGAAGACTCTTTAAAGTCGAGATATTAAGCCTGAAAACCTCCTTTGCTTCCCTTCCTCCGTCCTTCATTCCTTCACAGTCTTTTTGTTTCCTTCCCTGCCTCCTCCAACCTCCTTAGAACTTGAATTCTACGTTTAAAAGGTGAATAAATTCAACAAAATGAGAGCTGGTTACAACATAAACTGTCTTCGAGGTCATCATCAGGTCGTCATCTAGTGTGTCACGTCAGCTCCTGACTCACCGGATTGTTTAAAGATAAAATAAACCTGAATAACTTGGCAAGTAAAGTGTCCGTGAGACAGCAAACTTGTGCCAAGTCAATATTAGCACAGCTAAGGTGTTAATATATTAGGTGATCTCATATAACCCAGGAGGGAAGGAGGAAGGATTACATGTCATTCACAATGATCAGTATATCATGTGCGGAACATACTTAAAGGGAAGTGGGTGCAATTCAAATCACTTCCCAAATCAGGAAAATAGTGACCCTGGTAAGAAAGATGGAGTTCTGGGTAAAGATGACACACCAGATTTTCCCTTAAATTAGCAATTTATACCGTTATTCTCCAACTGTGCAGACGCTTGCAGCTGAAATACTTAGACAACCACGATACAGAGAGTAACGACAGACTTGCATCATACACGACTAATTCTTTGGAGCCTGTGCAAAGTGTTAAACTTGAGTCCCGGCGCCGTCATCAGTCCCGGGACAGGAAGCGCAGGTTGATGGGCTTTGCGGGGATGAGCAGGGTTCGTGTTTTAGGCTCGATGACCGGTGCGCCTTCTTCATGCTGGACCTTGTAGTGCTGGATTAACTGCAAGATGACACAAAGACGAAATGTATGAAATGTACGATTACCTTCTCTGCCCAGGAGACTACCAGGATTTTAGTAGCAGAGCAATTCAATGGAACAATTAATTTGACGGCAGATGGGCGTCCACCATGAGCCGGGTTCTGCTCAAGGTTTCTGCCTCTTAAAGGAAGTTTTTCCTTGCCGCTGTTGCCAAGTGCTTGCTCATGGTGGAAGTTGTTGGGTCATGTGTCACGAGATAACTTCTGCTTTCATTCGGCGCTAAAGGCTCGCCCGGAAGCTTGAAAAGATCCTCCAACATCTTAAAACATGGTTGAAACTCACTCACCCTGGACAGAGCAAAGTACAGCTCCATCTCCGCCAACCTCTTCCCAACACAGGCCCGCACCCCGACACCGAAGGGGATGAAGCTGTACGGGTGATGCCGGTAGTAGCTGGTATTCGACGGCCTACCGCAGATGCTGCCGGGCTCCCTGGTACGGATCCAGCGCTCCGGGATGAAGAGCTCTGCGTCTACAAACTCAGCCTCATCATGATAGGTTACGTAATGACACAGATGGAACTGAGTCTGCAAAGAAAGAATGACTCGTTATTGGGCAACTTTGGGGAAAGTTGCACAAATTGAATTTTGTGTTGCTCGCGGTTTTGCTTTCTTACCTTTTTTGGGAACCAGTAGTTGGCCACAACTACCTCACTTTCTGAAACAAAGCGCCCATTTCCGGGTACGACGGGGTAAAGGCTGAGAAGCAGACAGACAACAGACAGGGTTTAGACTACGTGAACATGAGCTGCAGTGTGTACATGTTGCTGTTTCCTCTTTGAAAACCACAAGAGGTGTTTTCGGCTGTGCTTCACATCTGTTGCAGCAGATGAGGAGGACAAGATAAGCAACAAGTGTTGCTTAGAAAAACTGTTCTCTCATGCTACTGCACACAGATCAGCCAGCAGCTGTAAATGTTTTCACGACAGCAGCACCATTTGTTGATATCTGTCTTTCTCTTTGCATAGCGGAGTTTGGACTTTTTAATGCAGCGACGGGTGAACCACCACAGACATTTATTGCTGGATTTGGCTCAAGTTCTCTGCCATGGGGTCGCTGTGTTTGTTGTTGGCAAATGAATGTGCTAAGAATTACTCATCTCAATGAGGAATCTGGACGGTTCAATGAAGAGTTGGACGACCCAAGCAGCGCTGGAAACCACTATTTCTAAATTACAGTGTCTTATTGACAAAGAGAAAAACAAATCTGAAAGGTATTTCCTTCTCGGGGAAACTCCCCAGAACAGTTTGCTCTGTTGGCATTCCATCCATGTTGTTTGTGGCTCCTGTTCAAACTTTGTAGGAAAGTTCTGCAGTCTTTGTACCTTATGATTACTTCTGCATTGACATGTAAGCAGCACTTAAATGTGTTTATCAAGGCTCAAAGTGCAGCTGATTTGAACTACTATATTATAATGTGCTCTGGTGCTGGGTGTGTTGTTTTTCCTTCTGCTCTCTCCTGTGTTTTCTGTTGCCCTGCCCTTCCTTGCAGCCTCAGTGTTGAGAGGTTTGTTTGCACGGCGCTGGCGCTACGATACGTCTCTAAGCGATGTTGTCCCCGTCTGACTTATTATTCTGTTTTTTCAGGGTCAGCTCACCGTAACGTCTCTTTTATAACCGCTTTCATGTACGGCATCTTGCTCAGGTTGTCTGTGGTTGGCTCTCGTCTGTCCGGACTAACAGAGTTGACCTCGTTGTACAGTCGTTCCTGAGCCTTGGGGTCCCTCGCTAGATGGTACAACGCCCACGACAGGGTGTTGGAGGTCTGACATCAGACAGGAGAAGAGAGAGAACAGAGGAGGAAAAGGAGAAATCAGTCTCATATCTTACGCATAGCTCTTTGAAGTAAATGCTAACAACTGACACTATTGTGCAGCGTGTAACAATAAAAAAATGACGATTTATTTCGCTTTCTGACAACCGGCGCTCCCTCTCCTCAGTCATCCTCTATGTTGCTCAACAAGAACGAACGGACACAAACCAGAGGAAACTTTTTGGTGTCACTATTTTGCAGCACAGACTCCAATGAACTCCAGTGAACTCAAAAAAACAACGTCATGCTCTTCTTGCACTCATGAAGGTTCACTATCTACAATCTGGAAACCCTCATGAACTCTCCAATGTTTTTATTTTTTTTAGTGCAGTGCCCATTTTAGCCTTTAGAGGGGGTAGTGTTGCATATTGCTGGGTACAGAGGTCTAGTCGTAGGGGACATCGATGCAGCCTGTTATTTTTGTGAGTTGTTTTTGAACGACGATGATATTCTTTACTTCAGTGCAAAATAAGTCAAGCTCATCATGCTGTTGAAAAAGTACCTGATTTCTAATCTAACTAAATGAACCTTAGCCTCGAGTCAGGATAGAGGTGAGATAACTCTAAGATTTCACAGACCGCCAGCGTGTTGCAAAAACAATGGCAACAAGCCTCAGCCCCACCTGAGAATGCTGCCAAGCGAGCTCTGCCCATGCATGCAAGAAGAAAGCTGTGATAATCACTGCACTTGAGTGTGTTTTTTATTGTTGGGGGTTAAATCTGTTGGAGGCCAAAGTTCACGATTGCCCTGCAGGCAGCAGAGTGATTCAAGGGTATAAATTTCCTGCTCAATAAGATAAGATAATAAGATTTTGCCACATCTTTGCTCATGCAACACTCGTTGTAGGAAATTCATGGAGACATTTCACAGCATGGAGAAAATGATTGCATGATTTGTGCAGATGTGCGGACAGATTTACGACGAAGACATCAAAACTATGACATAACACGTAGCCACGTCTTGCGTTGATGCCAGCTTTGCACACTCGTGGCATTTTCAGCTTAATGAGTAACTCACCTGGAATGAATTTTGAAAAAAGCCTTGGCATCTACAACTGTGTTGACTGAATGCATGTATCAACTGGTACCATCACTCCCCTGCTCACCGTGTCGACTCCTCCCAGCAGCAGCTCCATGACGGTGATGTAGACCTCGGCTCTGCTCAGCTCAGAAGACAGCAGGTAGGTCAGGTACATCCCTTCTACCTGCTCACCTCTGGACACCTGAGCTTCAATTTGAGCCATTCTCCTGTCAATGAGGATCTTGGCTGCCATAAGAAAACACAATAAAACACAATACAATTTACAACCTAGTAAGTGAATCTGAAATTTGGACCCCAAATGTTTAGTTTTGTTCCGTTCTTTTGCTGCATACCTACGTCATAGAGGTCATCCCAGGCCTGAATGAAGCGTTTCCAGAAGGGGAGAATGTTGCGGGTCCAGCGAGGGAAGAGGGGCACAGTCATGGAAAGCGTCAGCATGTCGTTGGTTGCGCTGATGAAGCGCAGCGTGTCTTTGGGAATCTCCTCTTGCAGGCAGCCCAACCTGGTCTCAAATAAGATGGAGGATATACCTACAGGAGGTCAAATTTGGGGTAAAATTAAAAAATAATCAAAAAGCGTGCCCCTAACCTCGGGCTCTGTCATTACAGAAGTAACTCCCACCTTCGAAGCCGAACTTGTAGAACTCAGTAGTGATATCTGAAACTGTGACCTGGTCCTGGCTACGACTTCGGAGGAGCTTGATGCGTTGCAGCAGATCTCCAACCACCTCATGGATGATGGGGGCGTAGGCTGACACCTCCTGTAACTTCAGCATCTTGGGGTTCAGGACACTGCGGAGTCTGTACCACTCAGGTCCTGTGCTAGAAAGTAAAAGAGCATCGGTGGTCCTTCAGATTAAAAACTCGAGGGGCACCACGAAGGAGCCCTGAGGAACTCCTTTATAATGGATTCATGAAATCGGACTCCAAATACATTATCTTTAGCAGTTTAAGGGATTCTTTCAGGGATATTTAATACAGAGCCTTGCTCATAAAACTTTCTACAGGGGCTCAAAAAGAGTTTAGGTTGTAAAGGTCATTGTCACGCCTAAACTGAGAGTTTCTTGTTAAAACCACATCAGCATTTGTCTCCACTCACTCCACATGCAGACCGTAGGCGTATCCTCTCATGTCCCGGTGCTCCTTCCAGTGAGGCAGCTCTGCTCGGACCGGGTGTCGGCCCTCCTGTCGGATTACCTCAGCGATGAGCTCCGGCGTCGCCACATTGACGATGTCCATCGGGCCGAACTTGGTGCGCCAGATGGGTCCATAGATACTCTTCTGCAGACCCTAGAAAATAATGCCAGTGTGCAAAATTAAAAGTGGGAATTGGAGTTTAAAGTAAGTAAGTAAGTTTAGGACCATTTTGAGGTACTTGTCCAGTGGTTGAGTACTTCTATTTCATTAAAATCAATCAGCTCCGAGCTTTACAGATTAAACTACACAAGAGTTCTGCAGAGAGAGAGGAGTTCTGCATAATGAGTACTTTTACACAGTCATTTTTCATACTTCAACTACACTTCTTTGCATAAGCGCCCTGCAGCAATTAATAAATTACAAACAAAGGTAAGTCTGTACACTTACAAATTGACAGACACGGATGCATGACTATAAAATGTGTTGATCTTCCTCTGGGCTTCCCTGCGGCTCCCTATCCTCGATCCTCTGTCCTCAGCATCTCCCATATTTTCTACCATGTGTGGTAGAAATATACTTTTATACGGATCATAAAACTTTTGTCACAGATTTTTGTTTTGTTTAAATTCACAATAAAATGAGGCAATTTCTACATTTTAATAAAAGTTTCTGGGGGTGTGGTTCTAACATAATTATACCCATTGGAAATTATACAAAAAATGCACATATGTGTGCTTAAATGTATATAAACTTGCTTTAAAGCAAAGCTAGTCGATTTTAGAGCCTTGCTTTTGTTCTTACAGGTCAGATATTAGTTAAATAACTATAAAACAGTCTTACCTGCAGTAAGTGGCTCTTGTCTGCATATCCTTTGACAAACATCCAGTACAGATTGGTGGACAAACTGGGCCCGGGTAAATCATCGATGGTCTTCAGCTTCCCAGCCACAGTCGTGGCGTGAACGTTCAGGTTTCTTCTTTGCGCCACGTCCGCACAGGCTCGGAGCTCCGCACCGGTCCGAGCCGCCGGCAGCGTCCGGGCGCGGTGCGCAGCGAGCCGAAGGGCCTGTGATGAAACTGCCGTGGAGCTCATGGAGGAGTGTCTGTGTGTGTGTGTGTGTGTGTGTTTCTTCTAGTATAGACGTGTGCTCACCCCTCTGCAGGGAGTTTTCAGCCCTGCCTTTCAGTCAGTTATTACCCTATGTTAAATGGGTGAATAATTATCTAATTTGATCTAATGTACAGATATTAATTGGAGTCCTTTATTAATCATGCAGTGTCTGAACATGAAGCCAACATTATGCTTCATATCAGATGTAAAACATTGAAAAACAACGTATGAAAAACACAAAATCTGCACACACAGGTGGACTAAAGTTTAATTTTTTACATACAGTGTTACTGAGTTTTCTGGGTTTTTCTTTAAAGGAGCTCTGTGGTGTAATGTTGACATAATGTAGAGATTATAGTACAATAATGTTGTTTGCATGAGAGCTTAAAAGAAATATGCTGCAACCTCAGAGGTTGGCTGAAGGAAACACTTTGTACAGACTTAAAACCGCACTTGTGTGTTTGAGGAAGTCCTTATGTCTGAACTTTACTGTTTATTAATAACACAACCTGTTGACAGACTGGTTTCTTAAAAAGCTCTTAAAGCAGCTGTTGATTTGTATTTGTACATTTAATCATATTTCAGGTATTGTACGATGAGCCGTTGACTTCATCTATTCTTCTTCTGTTAACCAAAACAAACAAAAAAAGAGAGACTGCTTTGAATAGTTTCGCATTAGGGAGGATTATGTACAAATAAGGAGACGATGGATGGATTTCACCACCAGAAAAAAAGCTGAGGGTTTATCTCAGCTGAGGGAGCTTGGACTCGAAGCACTTTGAGACAAATGGTCTGATATACAAAATTTTAATGAATAAAATGAATAATTGCCACTCTAAATGAACTTCTGCCTCCCTCTTGTGATGCTTTCACAGCTTTGTAATTGACTTGACTTTACTGTCCTCTGGTGGTCATATACTTTAACTTCATCACTGAAGTTCAAGGTTTTATTTTGAAAGCGTGTACAGGAAGTGTTCGTCTTTACACCTGATAGATCTGAGTTATGTTTATTTACCTGCCATCCCATTTTCACATAGCTCAACCACTCTTTTTTCAAAGTTAGACACTTTGAAAAAAAGTTGGTGGAAGCCTACAGACTGGAGAATACAGGCGTCCGGCACAAGACCGGTCAAAGTGGACGGTCAACAAGCTGGTCAAAGAGGCTCTGTCCTGGACGGCTCCTCGCACGAGATTGTGGAGGTCTCAAACGGCTCCTTCAGCAGCTACGAATACTGTGAAGGAAACGAGTGAGAGTTCAGAAAATCAACAAGATCTGAAGCAGACACACTTGCTGGATTTGGCCTGATTCGACATTCAGTGGACTTTGTTCGTCGTAATGAAGGAACATGTGCAACAATGAAGTTGCTTGGTAGTGGGGTGGCGTCGTCAAGCACCACGCTTGTCCTTTAAACGATGGCCAGATCCACCCAAGCTGTGTTTTGTCCACTTTTAAAAAAGGCAGAAAAGCATCCATGTGGGTCAAAGTCGTCTTGTCCACTTGCTTAAGAAACCTGAGGTCCTTTGGAGCGTGCAGGACTTTGACACTGTTGGGGAGGGTCAAAAGGTCGCTAGACTCCAGAGAGGAAGAAGTGGTGGAGAGCAGCAACAAACTTCAGCAATAAACCCTAAAAGGTCCGGTGTCCTGGGATTTGGTGACACCTAGTGGCGAAGATGCAGACTGCAACCAAGAATACAAGCTGGGGGAAAAAAAAAAAAAAACAACCAACACTCTGATGTGAAATAAATATCTTTTATTGTTTTCATCATCATCATAATCGTTTTTAATTATGAACACAGAGCTGTCGCAATACTCCAGAATCGTTTTTTTTTTTTTTTTGCCAAAAAACAGCAACCATTCGACGGCACCGCTGCGTCTCTCAGGACCCAACCATGCATAAAATCTCCCATTTTTAAAAAAAAGTAAAATAAAAAATATATATTAAAAAATTATGCGTACCACTGATATACAGATCTGATATAAACAGGCGTATTGGTCACAAACCAATTAGAATTATAAACATGGCTTCTTTTACAATACACAGACCAAACATGTGGGATATAAGTGGACTTTTCTTTTTTTTTAAAAAAGGTACATTTCTTTTTTTACTTTTTTAATTTTTTTACATTTGTACATGATTTTTTTTTTTTATTATTATCATTTTAATGTTCTCACCCTTTACAGTCAGAATGCTCAAGGCATTTCGGGCGCAGTGTCCAAAGATCACAAATTGCAGTAAATGCACGTTTACACACACACACACACACACACACACACACACACACACACACACACTTTCAGGAGTGGCAGCAGTGGCTTTAGACACGAAAAGAGAACTACAGGTGTATCTTGGCGTTTGCAGGTGACAAATACTGGTACCGAAGAGTTCATCATCTACGGCGGTAAACGAGGCCATCTGACGGTAAAATAAGATTAAAAAAAATAAAAAAAAGAGACGTTACATTCATGTATTGAGTCATCACTAACACACACACACACACACACACACACACACACACAATCATACTTGTGTAAAAATAAAAAATAAAATGTGCAAAGAAAAAGGTCGCTGAGCCGAGCTGGAGGCTGGCGAGGGGGTCGTGAAGAAGCGTCAGTGAATGGTAGATAGTGCATAATGGTCGTGCGGGTCAAGGTTCACCAGTGAGGGCGGCGTTTCCACGCGGTTTTACCGTGAGCCGCCTCAGACTCGACACAACCACTAATGTTTCTCTCGACACGAGGCAGATTTCTTTTCTGCAGCTTCGTCTGGACACGTACCTTTTTTTATTTTATTAATTTTTTTTTTTGTTTAAATCAAGTGAAGGGACAAAGATGAGAAGCTTCCACAACCCGCGTGGATCCATCGACTGATCGCCGGACTCAAGACTGCAGCTGAAAATTTAGCACGGAGCAGCCGAAGCCTGAATCTTTCAGTCTAATAAGTGCTAACAGAGAAAATCATCAGTAAAGTTGATTAATGAGGCGAAGACACAATTTTTACTCTTGCTTAAAAAAAAAAAAGGTGCAATCAGTAAAACACGAGGCCTCTGCAGGGAACGACGACAGCAGCAAACAGAACTACTCGATTTGGTTTGAAAGAAGTGCTCTATTATTTTCAAATGTACATTCTGCAGAGCTCAGCAGTGTATAATTATTATTTTAAACAAGTTGCACCAATTTGTACCAAGTACCAAAAACATATCGAACCCTTTTCCAGCACTAGTTAACGAGCTTGCAGTTAAATGGGTTCGGGTGAACAAACGAGGACAGTGGACGCACGTTCTGATTATTGCTCGTCTGCATGCGTGTTCGTACCGTCCGACGCGTTTTGAAGAATCTAAACCACGACGGAGTAAAGTTGGGTCTGGTGAAATATTACTGATTGCACCTTTAACGAAGCGACCTGCTTCCCGTCTGATTTCAATACGAGCTTACAGATACTTTTTAAAATCTCATTAAATATGCAGCTGCAGCTCCGCCAACGAGCAACGTCTCTGCTGCGTTAGGTAACATCCAGCGGACTCGTACACGCACACCAAGGGTCGGATTATTCGGTTACGTTAACGTCGTAACGTATACGTGATAAAGACATCATTATTACGTCTGTTTGGGTGCTCGACAGCATCATTCAATATCATCAATACCCTCTACTCTGATTCTGATTGGCTTACCCTAACCCAAACCAATCTCACTCAACCCAACGAAAGCAACGAGTACTAGCCAATCAGAGTCGTCGTAGGTTACGGGTCAACCTCTGCTTAAGGTAAGTGTACTGTTAGCCGGGTATCTGAATAATTTCTGTAGCTGGTAAAATCATATTAAAAATGTATTTTACAACCTCAAAATGATCAAAAAACTGAGCAGAATTAGGCGCGTCAGTGATTGTTATCGAGTACTTCATTAATCTGGTCTTTGGTGCGCATGTACGAGTTCTGCTATGGTGGGACACGGAGTCAAAGTCGCGTATGATTGGTTGCTGACAGAGCTGCCCAATAAGATCACCGCTGGTCATCAGCCGAGGTGTTGCTGGTTGTAGAAAACGTACGCGGTGAGTTTACAGCTTACTGGTGCATAGTTATGGAGCCGGTGCTACGCATCAGTCATTGTTCAATACACGGATGTTATGAGGAGCTCAGCCCGGGAGGAGACCGTGACGGGAGCCAAGCGGGAACACGACACATGTCGCAAAGGAGCATTTGTGGTTTGGCTAAAGTGACGAGTTGACTTCGATGCATTGGATTTGGCAACAGCGGGCGTCCGTGGCGCCGGTTGTTGTGCAAGGAAACGAAGCTGTGAGATACTGTAAACGTCTTCAAGTGTGTGTCTGAACTGGAGGAGTGCACGTGAGGCCGAAGACCCATGAAAGCACAACAAGAGCGCTCTGATATGGCACGGCGATGCCTCGGCGGGAAAACAAAAGAAAGAAAAAAGAAGGTACCGATTGCAGCAGCAGAGCAAATGAGGAGACACGTCGCCGTCTGTAAATTGTACCGGTTCGATGATGGTGAGCAGCTCGTGAGACAGCTGGAAATACCCGGGGCTTCTTGTCGTACGCTTTAGTTTGAAATAAAACTGACACCAGCGTCATACAGCCAGACGTCTGGCCAATCAGCTGTGAGCTTGTGGCCTCTCCTGCTTCACCGCTTCAAGTAAAATCACTTGGCGTGTCATGGCAGAACGTTTTTTTCAACACCGTCCACGCGACGGCTCTTTCCAGCGTCGATACTTTAAAAGTACCAAATGAGAGCAATGCTTCTACTCTCATTAATAGTACGTGTATGTTTGGTGAAGATGCTTCGTGTACCTGCATAGATGTGTGTTTTTTATTTTGCTTTAAAAATAACCGGATTCATCCTCTAATTATTTCTGCTTTGGTGGATTTAGTTCTGTATTTTTAATCTAGGGGAAGTTCTCGCATGACTTCTGCATGATTTCTGCAGAAAGACGTGTGCATGTTGTTGTATTTGAAGAACTACAAAAGTCAATGTCGTGACTGCAGCGCTGAAATTAAACATTCTGCTCACCACTCGGCCGTCCACTTGTAAAAGACTTCCAGAACGTGAGCTGCAGTACCAGTGGCGTACCGGTAAACTGAGTTTCTGGTGGCAGATAATCCACGTGACACTGCCATGACAAGAGTTCGACCAATCTGCCAGGTGAATACTCCGAGAAGCAGGAGGCAGAGAGGGTGCATCTGAGGAGGAAAACCATCTTGCCGTCTCTGAAGCGAGAGAACAAGCGCGGCGAGGTTTTCACAACGGAAAGAAGTCTGAAGGATGTTTGAATACCAGCCCAGAGCGGGGGGCAGGTAGAGCAGGCTGGCCAACCAAGCGAGCCGAGGTGAGATCAACACCCCGAGTCCTCGTTACGGGAAAAAAAAGGCAGAAACAGGACAGAACGGCTGAACTGAGATCAGCTGGATTTGGGTTAACGGTGCGAAGGCAGTTTATCCGGGAGGCAGAAGACGACACTGAGGGACTTTTCGGCGAAGAACAACAGAGATTATCCATGAACCCAAGACTCTGACACTGCGTTTAAAAAACAGAAAAGGCACACGGCGAAGATGGTAGAGGAAGAGGAAGGAAGGTAGTTTACAGACGAAAGCAGAGAGACGAGAGAGACGGAGGACGAGTGGAAACCGTTTTCGGGGAGTGTTCTCTGCATCTGGGGTTTAGTTTCGTCTATAGCAGCGGGCCCAGGTCTTCACCATCGCTCTGGGTTTTGGAAGGAGACTACATTCTGGGGGTCAGCGATGAGAGGGGGTGGTGGTGGGTGGGAGGACAGGGCCACTCGAGAGTCAGACATCACCTCCTGTAGGTCCACGACGACGACGACGACGACGACACTATCCCAACTCCAAAACGTTTGAAGAGAGGAACCGTACAAACATTTAAAAAAAAGTTGTTTTTCATCGCTTCAAGAGGAAGTGCTCGACCACTCCTCGTTTGAGAAATTAAGGTGCAACTTGCGGGGAAAAAATAAAGTTCCATGTCCTTTATGGCAGTCTCATACAAACAGAGACAGGAGGAGCAGGTACGAGCCCCCGCCCACCCCTGCCAACACACCTCACCTTCTTCCAGCCAGTTCCTTCTGGTCCAATGTGGTTTCAGCGTGGAGGTGGAGAGGGCGGGGTCAGAGGCAAGGACGCCCTATCAGGTAAGGCCGTATCTGGCAGTTCGGCAGGCAGGCAGGGAGTGGAAGGGGGCGGCGGGGCAGGGGGTGGTTAAAGGTCCAAGGGTCGGGTTAATGTACAAAGATGTGCCTCAGTAGCTCATCAGCAGACGGACGCTGCTTGGTCTCTACGAAGATCCGTTTGAGGAACTCTCGGCAGTGGTCCGACACGTGGGCAGGTAGCACGGGATTGGTGGGCTGAGTGGCAATCTTGAAGATGGCCGCCATGGCCTCGAACTCGGCCCATGGGGGCCGCTGCGTCAGCATCTCCACCACGGTGCAGCCGACGCTCCTGAGAGCAAAACAACACGTTAAGTCACATTTCTACGAAACCCAGAAATCCACGACAGGCGTAATTATCAAAAAGATCTCACCAGATGTCGGCTTTCCGTCCGTAGCCCTCGCCACTGATCACTTCTGGGCTCATCCAGTAGGGGGTGCCGGTCACCGACATGATGCCTGTTCCCGACAGACAGATCGTCTGCAGCCGCCGGCTGGCGCCGAAGTCTCCCAGCTTCACGTTGCCCACCGAGTCACGGAGGATGTTGGCGCCTGAACAAAGAAGACGAAGGTGATCATCTTTTGAATATTTCTGACCAGCTTTAACGCCAAGCGACACCTGAAGACAAAATAAATCACCTTTGATGTCTCTGTGGACAATCATGTTGCTGTGCAGGTAGGAAACCCCCTCCAGGATCTGCCGGGTGTAGCGGCGCGTCACGTTTTCCGTCAGCGCTCCGTACGACTTCAGCTGGTCCTTGATGGAGCCCTTTAGTGCCACACAAATGAAACATGCCAAATCTCGTTTTTAAAATATAATTTACTTGATTTTAACTCCACGGTGAAAAGTAAGCGAGCACTCACGCCAGGCATGTACTCCATGAAGATGGAGAGCGTTCGCTCCATCGTGTCTCGCAGGCAGCCGTAGTACTGGACGATACGCTCGTTGCACAAGTTCTTCAGGAGCTGGATTTCACACTCCAACGCGTTCACCTCCTACATAACGAACGAATTCAGACATGCTCAGTATCTCATAAACACTCCTACATATCTAAGAAACTACAGAACAACTCTCACCTTGCTCGTCTCCGGACTCTCTGGGTCAAACTGAACCTGTTTGACCGCCAGTTCCCGTCCAGTATCCGCATCATAACAGAGGAAAACCCGTCCGAAGGCCCCCTGGCCCAGGAGCTTTCCGAGCCGCCAGTTGGTTGGGGCGCGTGGAGCTGGAAGCGTCAAACAAACATCAGATACAATCTAAATCACTGAAAGACTAAAACGTGTTCGATAAAATCAACGTCCGACTCACAGCGGCTGGGCGGGCTGATGTCCATAACAGACAGGGTTGGAGCAGCAGTTGGGTTGGGGTTGGGTTCGATGTCGCTTCCCCTCCGCGGCCTCCTGGCCGGCCCTGGGGCCTCCTCGAGGTCAGGGGTGAAGACGCTGCTGCCACTGCTGGTGCTGGGCGACTGCTCAGTCGGGCTGAAGCTGACTGGCGAGCGGAAACCGTGAACCTGCGTTCGGCGAGCTCGAGGGAAAGTCTTCCTCCCTGCCAGGCAGAAGAAGATGAGGAGGAGGAACAGTGTGAATATGATCAGCTGTGTTGTTTGGGCATCATTAAGTAAAAAAAATTACCCACCATCGCTGTAATCTTGAAGGCCGAAGGGAATGCCGTATCGTCGCGGGTACGTCCCACCTTTCCCCGACTTCTCAAAAACCGGGATGTCGTACTCTAGAGAGACGAAGATGAGGCCGATGAAGAACCCAGAACAACAACAGAACCCGGCTCAAATGTAGCTTTTTAGTCGGCCTGTAAATAGTTTTTTTTTCCTTTTTCATTCATAGGCTATTAAAACGTTTCTTGATTCAGAGTGAGACGGTTTTGAAACCACGACACAAACGTCCACGTTCTGCTTTTCTTGTACCGGGGTAAATATACACACACATGTACTCGAATTAAAAGATTAAACGGTGCGCTGATATCGTTCAAATGAAATCAGGTTTGTCTGTTGATTTAAATTTAATCTTACTCACAACTCTTCTTGTTTAAACCAACTGTTCTTGGTATGTTTACCTGGAAAGTCCTGATGGTTGTCTGGGTAGCTCTGTGCTCGAGGCATCCTGGACTTCGGGTAGTCACTGCACAACATGAAAACATTTAAAAGAAACACGGTATGTCTACCTGCATCATTTACAACGATCAATCACAAACACAAAGGTGGATAGAGTGTCTGATGTTCCCTTCAGTATATTGTTGTATGAATACAATCATTGAGGTCCTGACCTGTCCAGCGGGCTGTCTAAAGAGGGACAACTTCCAGACGCCGAGTTTTCCGGGCTGCTCATGGACAGCGGGTCCAGCATCTTCAGGAAAGAAACAAAAGAAACTCACAATCTTCCAGTCATCACATCCTCTTCTGTGCAGGACTCAATAAAGCAGCTGGTGTAAATAGTAAAGTCAGCACTCGCACCTGGTCCATGCTCTCAGGGATGAACTCTCCCTCGCTGTTGATGCTGGTGAAGGAGCCGTTCCTCGCCACCTGCTGGAGCGCGTCGGGAATGTATCCTGGAGGAGGCGAGCTGCGGTCGGTCGAATGCGAGCCTGAGGTTGGCGGAGACATTCTGGATGAAGCTGTGCACTGTCTACATTTATTCTGGGGTAAAATCACGTCCTGTCATTACTCACCACCTATCAAAGCCAGCATGTTCTTCTTGTCAGGCCTGAATTCTGTGTTGTCCAGATCCTCGTGGGACGGCAATAGGTCCATATTGGAGGAAGAGTTCTGGAAGAAACAAAACAGGTTAAACAAACATTTTCTAAAAGCGGGAAACTCAAAATCAAGGTGGAGGAAGGAACGTGAGAGCTGCTGACCTGAGAGGACATCTGGAGCACCAGGAGGATCTTCAGGCTTTTCATGTGAACGCTGCGATCCAGCAGCTCCACGGCCTTGTCGAGGTCGTCCTGAGTGGTCAGCGGAATCACCAACTGCAAGACGAAAACACAACTTCAGTCTTCATACCCATTTTGTTTAAAAGTAGGTGCAGGCCTGTGAAGTCTCACCTCGTTGTTGGTGTAGTGAAGGTCCATCGTTTGACCGAAAGCCACCTTAGCTTTCGCCTTCAGGTCGTCCAGCTTGACGGGTCGAGGGAACTGCAGGATCCTGCAGAGGAGGAGAGAGGTCAGAGGTCAGGAGGGAACATTAGAGGTCTGCACTGACAAGATTAATGCGTTAAACCTGGTTCAAGCCTCACCTCTTCTCCCCTTTGAACTCGAACTTCACTCTGACATCGTTCTGTTGGAAAGACATGAGATTTAGCAACAGGACAACGTTTCATTGAGTCTTTATTGCCCAGCATTAGGTTTATGTCTATCAGAGCGGTCACCTGGTTCTTGGGCGACGAGGCTTTGGGTTTGCCCAGATCCGTCAGGAACGTGGCAGGACGGCTGGAGCGGTGCAGTTCAGCCAGGTCCTGCATGATCGAGTTCAGCGCCTCCTGCTCATCTGAGTGACGACAACGTTTCAGATTATTTAACGGATTTTGTTGATTAAAACAAAAAAAGAAACGACTTCATAAAAACTGGACGAAAGCTAAATGACTTCACAAAAACAAATACTTGAATATAAACAGTTAACAGAGATCTGCAGACACGCAGCTGTCACGTGTCAAATGCTACTTGCACTGAAATACATAACACAAGGGATTACTGTGAGACAAGGATGTCAAAGAAACACTGCTCGAGGAGGAAAAACATTCTTCGGGGTTGCAGGTCTGACAAAAGACAAAGCTGGCTTGCAGCCAGACAGTAACACTATCTTAAAAACACACACACCCATACGTACCCATCATCATGGCACGGCGATTGACCCAGGAGGCCAGGAAAGAGGATTCTCCCATCAAAGGGATTCCTTTCTCCTGCAACAGCAAAGGGACAACATAAATCCTCAAGTGCGGCTGATGAGGACACAAGTTAAGAGTCTGGAGACTGATCAGCAGATCTGTGAGCAACACAGACGCTCCTTTTTCAAGAACACTGCTTTTATCATGACGCACTCACATGCACTTTATTAGATCCATGAGGCTAAATATAAGTCTGATAAGCAACCCTACAATAAATCCTATCATCGTGAAGGTTATGACGCTGTTTTTAAGAGGTGCTGATTCACATTCACGATCATTTTATAGGCTGAATTCACGGTGCGCTTTGAGTGAACTGTGCTGCGTCCGTATATATAAATAAAACTGTGGTACAAGCACCACTGGTGTCACACAAAAGCATCTCTAAGATGTCATGTATACAATTAATACCATCAATACTGCAAGAATCTGAATGAAAACACTCAGGTCAGGTCACGTTCGTGCAGGTTGCGTGTCGTGTGCTTACATCCACGATTAGTTACGAGGTCAGATGTGACGGGAGGTGAAATAAATGGTTCAGAAACAGCACGATCGGGAGCAGCTCCGGTGGCTGAACTGGTTTTGTTCAGGATCCAACGACAGTCAGCGATAAAAAATGTCTTTGGCTGAACAGTGTCATATTTTATCGTCTGTTTTTTGTGGCGCTACTCGAAGAGCTGAATATATTCTGAGGTGGTAAAGTTTGAGGATTTTATTCACCTCAGTGATGCAAAGAGTCATTTTCTTTATTGATACTGTCGTAAAAGTAGAAGTATGTGCAGAAACTTACTCACTATATCATATTTTTGGATTAATATAATTGATGCAGCAACGTGGAGAGCAGATTAAAACTTTATAATTTACTAATAAAAGATTTTTGATTAGATTATACTTCATCAGTCATTGTAATTCGTTTGTTTTGATTTGTCCTGTACACTGCATCTTCGACCAATACCGTGCCTGACTAGGCATAACCCTGAAAGAGACGTTGTGTTGATTTGTTCTGTACACATGACATCTATTGCACGTTGATCCTGGGAGAGGGATTCCTCCTCTGTGGCTCTTCCTGAGGTTTCTCCCACCTTTTTTCCCTGTTCAAGTTTTTCCTCACTCGAACCGAGGGTCTAAGGACAGAGGGTGTCACTCCCTGTACAGATTGTAAAGCCCTCAGAGGCAAATGTACTTTGTGACTTTGAGCTATACAAATAAAATCTGATCTGATTTGATTTATTTATCCCACAACGGGGGAAGTTCGCTCGTAACAGCAGCAGAAAATGTGTAATACACACGACAGAAGTAACAACAGACAGTTTGTGTGCAGACGTGCAAAAACGAGTACTAGAAGTACAGTGGGCATGATGTAAATATTATAAACACAGATCAAATAATACATAATAAAATAAGTATAAAAGCTAGTGAGTGAGTAGTAGGAACAGAAACTACAACATGATCAGGTTTACATGCAAAATATGATCAAAGTAAATCAGCAAACTGCAGCCAAAATGATCATTAATGCAGCCAGAGAAACACCAGAAATACGAGTGATTGTAAACTGTTGTTGCTCGTCCTGCCAGATTGTGTTTTGTCTTTTTATCTTGTTTCGAGAAAAATGGTTAAAGACAGATCT
>JAFMOB010000023.1:3206140-3370769 GCA_018985215.1 Larimichthys polyactis
CTATCTGTCACGAGGGAATAGTGTTGAAAACTAAACGCCGTGGTCTTTTGCCTCCTCGTCATCGCTTTGTTTTTGTTTTGTTTTTCTGGCCACAGGACAGCAGCGAAATCCACTTTAAGGTGAAAATGACGACACATCTGAAGAAGCTGAAGGAGTCTTACAGCCAGAGACAGGTACGAGGAGACAAAGCCGCTCCCCGTCAGTCTGCAGCCAGAAATAAACAGGAGTTAGAAAGCACAGAGTGATAATTGAGACAGATGTCGTCATGTCTGATCCGTCTTCTTCCCGCAGGGCGTCCCGGCGAGCACGCTAAGGTTTCTGTTCGAGGGACAGAGAATCGCAGACAACCAAACTCCGAAAGAGGTAAAACCTGTCCGTCCGTCTCGTCGTCTGTTAATGCAGCTCGTATGTGAAAAGCTGTGACTCTCTTACTAACACGCGTCTCTCCTCTTGCTGTGTGTTCACATCAGCTGGGCATGGAGGACGAGGACGTCATCGAGGTGTATCAAGAACAGACCGGTGGACTTTGGAACGATTAAACCTCCTGCATTTCTAAAATTTTTATTTTTGTTTCTTCTTCTTCTTTTTTTTTTTTTGTATTTTATTTTGTATGTACGTATTTTTTGTTCCGTTTCAAACCATCTGGATCAAAAAACGACTTTTATCAGGGCTTCCATGTGTGAGGGCGGGGAGGGTGGACGGACTGAGGTAAGGACGAAGCGGGTCTCTGAAGTTGCTCACGTCGTCGAGCAATAGCATTCAACGCAACCGTTGCACCCAAATTTACACCCTCCGGAAAACTTTAGTTTGTTTAGTTTTGTCTGCAGATGCACATAAGGAACACTCTGCTTTGAAAAGGGACAGTTCGCCCAAGAAAGGTCCTGTTTCGTGAACACGTTTTTTAATCTTTTAGAGCTTTTAAAAGCCAGAAACGAATGACGGAAAACGTCTGCAAACCACTCCTGTAATTTCGGCTTGTGTCCAGAGGACTCACACCTCATTTTGCACAGCTGGTGTCGTCGCTGTCGCTCATTTTCGGGCAACCATTGTCACCATTGTCACTTGAGAAGCTCATTTCTTTTGTCGTTAATGAGCGGCGCTGTCGACGATATCGGCGGTGACGGCATGAGTCGTAAAAAGGTGCAGCAAGGCGCTTCATCTCGGTGCTTTCCTGCCAGAAAAAACACACCACAGACACAAAAACATGAATATTTACTGGTTTATCTTCTAGATTTTTTTTAGTTGTCGCTCTGCACCCCCTGTTCTGGACGTTGCCTGACAAGATGCGGCGTCTTCTATGCAGCTTACAAGCAAAACTGGAGGTGCATTTTTGGGGGAGGGTGGGGATTCTTGACCAGGTGAATCATCCTGAAATATTTGATGGAGGAGGCTAGATTTTTGGATGCACTGTTCCTTTTTTTGTTTTGTTTTTTAAATCAGTGACTGAAAACTGGCATCTATTTATCGTTTTGGTTTTAAAAAAAAACAAAAAAGTCTGCAGAGGAGTTGGGCGCACCAAGTCAGACGTCTAAAGACGCGGTTACGTCCACGTAAATCTACCATGTGTGAGACGTTCAGGGCCGGAGGGTTTGACTTGGACACAGTGTGTGCTCATAAACGGCTGGATCACTGCACGGTCTCTCATTATCTCGACGTTTTGTTTCTGTACTGCCACAATCGGACGAAGTGCACCCTCGTGAAAAATTGTAAAATCGAGATAATTGAGCTGATATGGTGAGATTTAAAAAAAAACACATTTTAAATAATTGTGCTTTACTTGTATATGTTGTATTCAGTATTAGAGTGTGTTTGAATGATATGCCATGTTGTATCTCCAGTGTCGTCTTTTATTTATACTTGAGGGATTCATTCTGTGATGTATCTGAATATATACGCTGACAGTCGCACGGTGTTCCTAGATCAGACAGATGACGTGTGGCTTTGTTTATAACGCTTCTTCTTCTTCTTGTGTTTGGAATGCTACTTTTTAAATCTGTATGAAGTTCCTCGAGAAGGTTGAGATCATCAGCAGCCCCCCTGATTGGATTTGAACTCCCCGAAGGATGAAACAACCAACAAGTTGATGTCTGTTGTTGTGAGTTTGGTTGTTTCCGCCTTCGTGGATGCAGCAGTGGACGATGGTTGAACTGTGGCCGTCTCTACTGTTTGTCAAGGCTTTAAAGGAAGTTTTTTTTATAATAAAACAAAGCTCACCTCAATTGGATTTTTCCTCAAACTGGCCGACTGTAACCGTCTTTCCTTTGTGCATCGGTGAACTCCACCCAAACCCCCCCCCCAGACAGACAGACAGGTAGACAGACAGGTGATATGAGCCATAACACTGATCTATCAGTGAGGTGATGGGACTGTTCATCATTAGAGGAACGTTGATACAGATGGTTTGAAATTCTGGAGATGAGTTTTTTTGGTTTTTTTGAATAAAATATTTAAGAAAAGTGTTTGGGAGTTTCTTTTTTAATCGCTTCATGTTCTAACAGCTACAGATCCCGCAGTTTGTGTTCACACAGTGAAGTGTAAATTCATTTAAAAAGACAACATGATAACTTTTAAAGATACTTAGTTCCTTTAAATTCCCAAGAAAATGGGAATAAACCAAATCTCCATCTACCAACGGTGGAGAGAATGTTGAGTTTAGAAGCTGGATCAAGAGTCAAAACATTGTAAATTCTGGAAAACAGAGCATGAAATGTTACAGAAGATACTAGGATGTGATATTCCTATGAACTGCCTTGTATCTGTGAGACATATCTTGTCAAAATTCTGTTATTAGCCTGTAAAAAAACATTGACGACAGAGGAGGACTGCAGCTAAATTTGTTGACCTCTACGTAGATTTTCAACCTCCACCCCAAGAAAATGATCTTTTAGATTTATATCTTCTAGTTTTATATCTTTCCTATATTTTAATTTAATGTTTGCTATGCTCCAAAACACCAAGACAAACTCCTTGTATGTGAAAATCTACTTGATATACAGTGCCTTAAGAGATTAAACGGAGGATTGTCAGCCTCATTTTGTACTAAAACATTCAAAGCTTGTAAATTTAAAGAGTCACAAAGTGCGAAAACCTCCAGAGAATACGACCGTGTTGTTTCCCCCAATTAGAGGCTCCGAAGGTGCTGAGTGAGGAGAAAGGAGCTGGCAAACAATCTGCATTCACACCACAGTGCTTTAAAGGTGTTTCACTCAAACAGAAATCAAGTTTAGTAGAGAGCAAAGTAAGAAAGATCAGATTTCAGCACAGCTTCGCAGTAAACTCGTTTTATTGCAGCTGAACACCTGAACAAAAAGAGACTTTGGTTTAATTGCTGTCAAGTGATGAGTCATTCACTTCATCCTCCTCCAGGTCTTCAAATTAGATGAGTCACCAAAGCGATGATAAAATCAAATCAATCACATATATAGCTGCTGGATCACGGAGCGGAAGCTGATACAGAAAGTTTTTTTTACATGAGTCAAACTCATCACAAGTGAGACTCAAACGCGAGGTTCTCTACCCCCCTGGAGCTTGTTAAAGCCCCCTGGTTGCTGGTCCCAGGTGAGTCCAGGTGAACCTCTTCTCTCACAGACCTCGCAGGTAACCTGTGCATGCAAAAAGTGATCCCAGAGACGATCATCAGGATGGCCTCCGATCATCCCGACTGAGATGCCGGACCCCACGTGCTGAGCATCAGGAGCCCTGGGCATTTTAAACTCAGGCGGGAACTCAATTGTCTGATTGGTCACCACCGAGTTTAGGTTCCACACGAGAGGTATGAGTGACATCGCGGCGGCCAACAGGCAAAGCATCCCGCTTGTGAGGAACGCCAAACGGATCCCGGAGTTCTTCATCCCAAAAGTGACGTTCCTCAAGGCGTAAACGCCGCCAGCGTTCCCACAAAGCCCCACGAGCAGAGACAGGAGCATGAGAACCTGACCTGCCACGATCTCCGGCGGCGTGAAGGCCTCCGTCAGGCTGATGTACTTGCAGTGCATGACCCTAAAGCCTGGGGTCACCACGGTGTGGCTGTTGAAGCACGTCCGCCAGATGCCCACCCAGGCCACCCCCGAGCTGATGACCTCCGTGTCAAACACCAGCCAAACCCTCCACTGGATGAGTCCCAGGGCCACGGCGGTGAGCGTCCAGCCAAGGCAGCTCAGCCACAGGGCGCAGAGCTGGGCATGGGCGGTGTGAGTGAGGTAGGCCATAGCAGTGGAGGCGTTACCGAGGAAGACCTGACCCCGCCATCATCAGGAGATCACGGTGAAAGTCGCACTTCATCTCTGTGGCTGCGGCTCCCTCGCCGTCCTCTTCTGTCACCTGGGTTACCTGGCAAACACCTGTATCTCCCTCTGGGAGCAAAGAGACACAGACAGGTGTTCAGGAGCAGAAACAACATGACCTGAAACACACAAGAGCAATGATCTGATTCATCTGTTGTCTGAGTTAGTCTGACAAATCCTGCGACCTTTCAATCGTGGGAAAACATTTATATAGTTTCCAGGTGCGTCTGGACAATATGAGACCATCACGAGTAAAGATTTATGATGTTATGACGAACGTACAATATTGTGACTTCAGCTAAAATAGTTTATTTTATATATTTACCAGCAGAAGTAGAAAATACTTTTCTTATTCTAACCTGAGGGGAATAAACCACAGGAGACGAACTTTCTCAACAACTACTCCAGTGTTTTATGTCAAAATCATATCATATCACGAGTTAAATGTCTTAATTCAAGCAGAAAATATCATATATCATTAGCATTTTTCCACACACACACGAGAAAAAACATCAGATAACTCATATTTTTCTCTAAAACTATATAAAACTATATAATATAAACACTTTTCATTACTTAATCTTTTAGAAACTGCAGGTTTTAGAGTCAACCTACCTGTGTGCCGCTCTGTTGAGTCGCCTGACTGAACAGGAAGCGTTCTTTTTTTATGACAGATGCAGCTGCATGCAAACTCTTCCTCATCCTGCCATCAATAACCTAGTTACACAACCTAGTTCCTCTGTCATATCATAACTGTAAATGATTGATCGGCTCTGATGTAGAGACAGGGCACTATTGTCAGTCATTTAGTTTTTTAAGAGCCTCGACTGTATAGAAATATGCAGTCCATGGCTTCAAAATGCAGCTATTACAGCATGTTTGTCTTCAGATTTATTTATATTCCAAATTAAATTCATCATTACAGTTGTTTTTCTTATTAAACTGACTTTGAAGTGACGCCTTACAGACTTGTTTCACTGTAAAAATGTGTTGAAAGCTGCAACAGGCTTGTAATAGGACAAAACTTAGAAGTTCATCATTCAAATGATAGAAAATACATCTAAAAAATCCCAAAAATTTCTGACAAAGCATTAGAAGAACATGTTTTTACGGTAAAAGGATATTACTGTTGATTTCACGTTTAAGGTTGGTGTTTTATTCCATATTTTACCATATAAATACAAGATTTCCATCAAAAGAAATCATGTTTGGCCATAAAATTGACATGAAAATACCGAATAAAATAAAAGTTTTGCCATGAAAGATTACAGTGCTTTACCGTACAAAAATACTATTTTATTCTGCATAAAAAACCCTTTAAATGCTCTAAAAAATACCTTTTTTGCCATGAAATGTGACTGTGTTGTGCACATTTGTGACTTATCGACGCTGTGATTGGTGGAAATTGTGATATATTCAAATGCGTAGGGATGGGGGAACGATAACAACACGAGAAATGACTCTTCACGCGGCGATTCAGGAGGATATTTTAGTCAGCTTCCTTCTGAACACAAAGGACAGAGTCATGGCTCAGTAGAGAAGAGGAACTTTGGATAAAAGTGCAGCATGTTAAAACATCAGATGTATCAGTCTAGTGTCAGGTGATCTGACGTCATTGCATTGTAAACCAGAAATGCTGAGAATAGCTACATATCCAAGCTGTTCAAGAGTATATACGTCTATAAAGAGATGGAAATCAACTGTGATCATCTCAACAGAGCTGTCGTCTCTTTGCACTCCGACCCTGCCCAACCCAAGCAAACAGTATAAACACTCTCTACTTCTGCCTGGCTCAAAGGTCGCAGCACTGTGCAACTAAAAGTGGTGGGCGCATTACGCATTCGAAAATTAACATTTTATTTTATTACATTGCAGACTGAGATATGGCGCGTCGCATCCTGCCTCTCGTCTCCTCGCAGCTAATCTAAAAATAGGTACAGATATGGATCGTCTGACTAAATGACGCCTGGTCCACGCTCCTTATCCTGCATAACTTTAAGCCTTAATATAATGTGAACAGGTGAGTTGTATATAAATTCACCCTCAGTACAGTTGTCATGAACGGGGAAATTAGCTACAGAGACCAAAACTGTTTTTTGTACCAGGCTGTAAACATGTTTATTTCTGCTGTGAAACATGGGGACTTATGGAGACTGACTCACTTCTGGAGCCAGCCTCAAGTGGATGATTGAGGAACTGCAGTATTAGCACGTTCCAGCGTCTGCTCCTCTTCTCCTCTTTGCTTTCTTAGCCTGGCTAAGCACAAAAGACAGTTAAACACACACTGTAAAACATGTCTTTGGTATTTTACGGTGGAAAGCTGCGAAATCACGACAGTAAAAGACCGTAAAATATGCCGTATAGTATGACGTCATGTTTCAAAACTTTTATTCCAACGCCATTTTAGGGGAATGTATACAGAATAAAACAGTATTTTATATTAGAGACTGTTAATTATGCAGTAAAACACTGTGATATTTACTTTTACTGTCATGGTTTGACAGTTTTTCACTGTAAAATCTACAGACATTTTAAAATATGGAATAAAATGCTAATCTTATACATGAAATCAACAGTACGTAATATTAGAAAGTATTTATTACGGCAACCAACGCTGACAGATTTTTACCGTAAAGACAACTGCTGTGTCTTATTTATAACTTTTAGGGTGTTGTTAAGGTTCCACTATCACACAATGACTGACATATACAGTTAGATATAATGAAGAAACACTAGGTCTCTCAGATTTATTGTTTTATTGCTCAGTTTTATTTCTTGAAGTCAGTGAGAGTGCACTGCATACATGAAGCGTGCGTGGGCCGTACACGGCGCCCTGGTGCACGCCCTCATCAGTCCATGCAGTTCACAGTGGTGAGGTGCTACAGTAGGCACGTCTTCAATAAATATATATATATATATATAGTCCACTGAAAGCGAAGAGTAAAGTGCTAACTTTTCGAACTCCAGTTGTGCCTCAGTCCAGATCAGTCAGGACCGTGCTGGGTTTTTGTTTGTTTGTGTGTCTGAGCTTCAGCTAAAAGCACCAAAGTGTGAATAAAAACCTGTGAGGTTACAGGAAATAATATTAGGAGTGTATTATCGTATAGTAAACAAGTAGGAGCAATGCGTGTACAGCTGGAACAAGTCAGCGTCGTCTTTATGAGAATAAAGCTAAATCAGATTCACCTCTTATTCTAGCATAAATTAAAGATCTTCACTCCAAAATGAGGATATTATGTAAAAGTGACATCTACCTTTATATAATAATACACTACACAAAGGAACAATGGTTTGTTGTAAAAGCAGGAGCTTAATAACGTGATATTATGGCTGATAAAAAGATGATAAAGCAGATTTATAGCATACTGAAATAAAAAAAATCAAAATAAATTACCGAAGTTTTCAAAAAAGGCTACAATAAATTACTAAAAAATACTTTTAAAACACACGTGATGATGATTAAATACAGACAGCGGGAGAGCGAGTTCATGATGCGACTTAAACACAACACAGATAATAAAAAGAGAGAGAGAGAGAGAGACTGGAAACGCTGCGAGATGAAGACGCGACGACATAGTAACGGTAAATACGTGTGAATCTTTGAATCCCTGCAGTGTTTCGCTTCACTTCACTTTCCCGTCTTCGTCATTAGGGGGCGTTTAGGTACAGATACATACAGGGCTCCATCCAGCTGTGACCAGCTTATACAGGGATAAATAAGTTATTATATAACTGTATTATAACTTTAATAGTGGCACTGAAACATGAGTAAATACCTTGATTCGATGATTGTAATCGTATTGGTCAGAGCTCAAAGAAGCTGTTTTTCCCCTCAGTTATCCTGTCTGATTGACTAATCTCCGGATATGTTGCACCCGGTATACTCTGGGATTAAAACAACCTCCAACGTGGAAAAATGCGGCCAAATCTTAAGTCTCAAACTCGTGCTAGACGGATCTTGCACGAGTTTTCCCGAGACAATCTCTACAAGATCTTGAGTATATGTGTGAAACTTGTTTCCGTTCAGTTGACTTGTGCTTGTTAGAGATCTCGTCTCGTTTTGTGGGTCAGGCAAACATCAGTATTCCCAACTATCAACTTAGTTCCTTAAACTATTTGGTCAAGAAGGGCCACATGGGAACTGTAGTATTCATTTTGAGAAACAATAACACCACTGGTATGAAACAGAGGCTTGAAATTGTCTCTCGCAATCTAACGTTATCATTAAACGCTTGTCGCCCAGCATGAGCGTCAGAACAGCGGCCTCTGCTCCAGCGGCAGACTGTCCACCAGGCACTTCAGCTGCTCCTCGCCCAGCTTGATCTTGTCCTCCAGTTTGCGCTGCTCGATGATGAGGGCCGACTTCATCTTCACAAAGTGGCGGTAGTCGTCCAGGCTCTCTGCGTCCAGGTGGGCCTCCATGATGCCGGAAACCAGCCGCTCGCGGCGGTCCAGGTTCTCCTTCAGCTCCTTGGCGTCCTCGTGCTGCCGCATCAGCAGCTTGCGCTTCTCGGTCAGCGTTCGCTGATGACGGATGGATATTTTTTGATCATTCAGGAGCTCAGGTGTTGATCTCATTTATTTATTTATTATCTAAAACAGATTACCTTCTCCTCTGGCGGGGCTTCTTCCTCCAGGCTGTTGAGAGCGTTCTCCACCCGGGCGAGCCGCCCCGACAGCGACAGCAGCAGGCTCACCACCTTGTCCAGGTCGCCCACGAACATGCGGAACTTGTCGAGCTGGTTGGGCTGACAGAGGCGCTGCACGGTGGCCTCCACCTCGCGGCCCAGAGCCTCGTTGTCCTCCACGTCCTCCTGCAGGCTGTGCCGGGCCTCACGCAGCACCTCGAGCTTCCCCGCCAGGCTGGAGATCAGCTCTTGCTGGAGAGCACGAAGACGACAGACAGACGGAGAATTAAACGTTTTCATCGACGGAGCTGATTAGCCGTCGTCTGCGCGAGTTTTACCTTTTTGCTGGCGAGGTCGACGTCCAGCTCGTCCTCAGAGTCCTGCTCCTCCAGCTGCTCCTGCATGTCCTTCATCTTGATGAGGAGCTCGGCTTTGGGAGCCGACGTGTTGTAGTAGGAGGAGCTGGGGACGAGGGAGGCCGCTGCTGATACAGACACGTCGTCCTCCTCCCTCCTGATAAACAGAAAAAACAGCTGAGCCGAGGCCACACAAGGGAGACAGTCAGGTGAACTACAGAACAGGTTGTAGTTCTGGATGGAGGAGATAACTGTAATGGGACGTCTGTCCAGCAGGTGGCAGGCTGAGTGAGGGTTGAACATTGAGAATTGGTACACTGTGTTTTCTGACTTTAAAGTTGGAGTTAAAGTGAGTTAGTGGGAGACATATTTAATAAAATCATCGAGCTCGGATGCAGGTTCAGTGTCTTGCACAAACAAACTTGGATAGATACTCAAGGAAACAGCAGGATTGGTACCTAAAGTGTCATTTTTAGCCATCATATCTAACCAGCAGAGAGCTTTTAATGTTTTAAAGTTTCATTTTAATCAGTGTTTTCTCTAAAGTAGTGGGGGTCTCTTCATATATCTGGGTTACAAGATGGTGAGATGATTAATTGGCGTCTAAAGTATCCAAATCAAACAATGTTTGTTGCTTCCCACCTCTCCATGCTCCTCGGGGATGAGTTGGGCAGCCTGGACGTCCTGCGTTGGAGGGCCCCCTCAAGGATCTGCTCCTCCTGGGGGAAGAGTCCTTCCATCAGGTCCATGGTGGTCATCCTCCCACTCTGGTCCAAGATATCCACCAGAGACTTGTCTTTACCCATGATGTCCCTGGCCAGCTCCTCTCTCTTGGCGTCCTCCTCCGAGCGCAGAGACCCCGCTGGATTCAACTCAGGGGCTGCCTCCACCGGAGCCTGAGGCAGATCCTGGCGGGTGTAGGCGCTGAACAGGGACGAGGCCGGGCGCTCTGTGGTGCTCAGGGAGGGCGGCGGCGGCGGTGTTGGCTCGAAGGCGCTGCAGGTGTCGCTGCTCTGAGGCAGGTAAGCTCTGCCCTCTCGCTCCGAGCTGCTCTCGGCATGGACGATCCTCACGGGGACTTTCCTCACCGGACTCTTAACGTCCATCGCAGATGGGAGCTTCAAATCATCGTCTGACCTGAACGGGAAACAATATGAACGCCTGAAATTAATAATTAAAATATGCACTATGTTTTAAATTCCACACTTAAGTTGGAAGAAGAAAGAGAAGAGGTAGATACAGGTGGAGTTTCACATATTTCCAGTACAGGTATGTGAACTTTGGATAGAGCCAGCTGTTGACATGTTAATGCTGTGGTTCGATCACTGGCTCCTGTGTCCTCGAGCAAAATACCCAACCCCAAATGACTCGATTACTCGATGAAACTGATGAGCAGAGTTGTCAGAAGACTAGAAAAGGCATTATATGACTTCATAAATCAGTAAATACTGTCAACAAGCCACAAGAATAACACAATTTTCTCCATGTTTTTATGAATCGAATGTATAAATCAGACTCTGAATGACACGATATAAACAAAGGAATCAAACTGGAAGGTCTGGCGTCTGTAGGTTGAGATTTGTGGCTCAAAAAACATTTTGAGACACTACAGGTGAAGAGAAACACCATGAAACTTGACAACAACACAGTTCTCTGATATTTTATGTTTAAATATGCAAATGACAGCAGACAAAATGAGGTCAAATAAACTCTGTCGTACAACATAAAACCAGGCCGGTCAGCTATAAAAAAACATCTTAAGCATGAAGCATGGAAACACTCTTTTTGTAATAAACATCATAGCTTCGTCCTAATTAAAGGACGGCTCGTGCTGTGAGAGCTGCGATGGAAAGCGGAGGTCACAGCAGCCGCGTGGCTTTAACTTTAAAACTTCTAATTACAGCCTCCGGTTCGATTTGTTTCAGGCCGCAGAGGAAATCGACTACAAGCCCAATCAAACTGTGATCCTCCTCTCTGCGGCCACATTTGACTTTTCAGCAGCTGACAGAAGAATCGGCACTTGTCTGACTTTCTTCCATCCTCAACTTGTTTACCTAAAGTTGTTGCTCTGCTCGTAAAGCCTTACATAACGAGGGGGGGCGGCGGTGAGGAGACCTGAGAGACTTTGGCTAAGCTGCTTACCTGAGCGGTGAGTCATCCTGCACGAACACAGCCGGCGGTTGGTCCGTCAGTCTCAGCGGCGCAAACTGTGGCGAGGGAGAGCGCGCTCGATCCGCGGGGAGCGATAAAGCGCCCGTCCAGGAGGAGAACAGGGACGAAGAGGAAGGTGGTGGCTGCGGTTGCTCTCTTGCCTCCTCGTTTTCTACACCTCCGGACGTCGCGCTGAGGTGAGGGGAGCTGGCGTTCCGGCGCTGGGTGTCATATCCCGAGCTGGACAGAGGCTGGAGCGTTGCCGGGTCTGCCTGGGCGCCAGCGAGGAATTCCTGGGAGGAGGATGTGGTTTCTGGACCTAAAAGGGGCCTGGGCGGCGGCAGGAGGACCTTAGTTTGTGGAAGCTGGGACGGGTGATGAGAGCCAGGGTTGGGGCTGAGGCTACGAGGGCCCGAGGAGTGAGTGGTGTGGGAGGGACTGGCAGCATCTGGTTTGGTCCTGTGGTCAGTGAGGCCTGGGACCGGGCCCTCGTTTCTGGAGACCAACTGTGGGCTGTGGTCGGGCTGATACTGCAGCCTGCTCTCAGTTTTTCCTCTAGAGGTCAAAATAAAGACACATCAGTACCGAAACAACAATACATCGATTCTGCTGCTAACAATAACAATATTTATGTTTAAAACTGTTTCAAAGCTTTGTTTAGGGTGCAAGAACTCTTGTAATGATATGTATGAGTTTAGAAGAGCTTTGATGAGATGTTTAGTGTGTTAATATCTTTGAAAATATATATTTTAAAACATATATGAACATATAGAACAGATACTTTAAGAAAAGTCTGGTATTTGTGTTTTTCTGTAGTACCGGGAAGAAAATGGGCATCAAGACAGCATGAGTCAGAAGTAGTTTTTTGGCTGGTTGAACCACAGCTCGGTTTGTAACTCTGGCGGTTTATCTACAAAAAAAACAACTTTTATTTTGAAATTCTGTGGGTAGATTTTGTAAAATAAAGATGTTCAGGAAGTCGTTTACCCGGCTAAACCACCGCCGCGTTCACTCCACTAACTAATCTTGATTGGTTTATTTGAAACACTGTTGGCTGGGAGGTTTGGGGGATTTAGAGGTGTGTCGTCTGTTCACGGTGAGTGTGTGTTACACTTCAGGAAACTTGAGTGTGAAAACCAAACACACAGGTTGGATTACACGTGAGCAGACAGAGAGACAAAGAAAGATCTAAATAAAGTGATTGCAAAATCTAACAGTGTTGTATTCGAGATCGGTTTTCTGGAAAGTCTCAGACACAGAGGACTTTTATTTCCAGAGCGGTCACGACCACCAGCTTGCAGAGATAATCACTGAACTGCCTGTGATTTATTTGTTCTCATTACTGTGGTTAGATGTGAAACTTGTTGCTGTGAATTTAAATAAATAACTTGAGTCACGTCTCATTTGGAAATGTTTGGTGTGTTTTCTTCTGTTAAAAAAATGTGGCGACCTCAACCTCAAAGACTTCATTTGCAAAACCAGCGGCCAAAGAACACAAATATTTCACTATCTAAGTAGGTTTATATACGGTCTTGGTCTTGTTTTGGTATCGATACACTCTGCAAGACCAAGACCAAGTCATGACTAAGGACCAGAGTTTATCAAGACTGAGACTTTGCGAGACCAAGACCAAAGTCTTCTCTCGGTCTTGATAAAATCTGGTCTCAGTCATGACTTGGTCTGGTCTCCACAAAGTCTTGGTCTTGTATGCAGTCTTGATAAACTCTGGTCTTGGTCTTTACCTCAAAGTCTTGGTCTTATCTCAGTCTTGATACACTCTGATCTCAGTCATGACTTGGTCTAATCTCGCAAAGTCTTGGTCTTGTCTCAGTCTTGATAAACTGGTCTTAGTCTTGGTCTACAAGTCTGTCATGACTTGGTCTCGGTCTTATCTGGTCATGACTAGTCTTGGTCATGACTTGGTCCTGGTCTTGGTCATCAGTAGTCTTGCTTTAGGAGGTCTTGACTACAACAAATTGAAACTACACAGAAACATTGTTTCTCTTTTTTAATAATCAGATTACTTTTGCCTCTCTAAACTTAAACTAACCATCCTGCTGCCAAAGGTTAAGTAACTTTCAACACATTTAGCAGACATGGCTGCAGAAATAATTCCCTTAGTTTGAAAGATAAAGAGACATTAAATGGGTCTCAGCAGACTGAGAAACAAAACCAACACTTTGGAGTTTCATTTGATGTTGTAAGAGTGAAAATCATGTAACTTTTACGACAAAAGAAGAATGAAGAATGTGGGAAAACAAAACTGTGAGAATCACCACTGACTTCAGTGGTTGGACATTTTTATCTTGTTCAAACATCACCCACTGAAAAGGTGCATGAAGTAACACAAGAACTAAAGAAACTGAGCAACACCTCAGCGAGGATATCTCAGTGTAAGGTCTGTTGACACTTGTGGATGAATGTCATATTTCTTGGAAGGTGTTTATGTCCCTTATTACGCACAAGCAGCACATCGACAAAAGGAGCAACCGGTGCGGATTAATTTCACCATTTAGCCACGAAAGTGATCACGTACACAGCTGAAGGACAAAGTGATCCACTCGCTGTAAATCACCTGTAATTGCACAGACACTTTTGTGAATGTGGGTGTAGTTTGCCACAGGAGAGTCGAGGAGATACTGTTCACATCAACATGAGCTCCAACAACACGAGATAAGGCTGGGGAAGAGATCTAGTGTGACAGAAGATGATAGATTTTTTTCTTTCGGCTCATGAAATGAGAAACTGAGACGTGTCCTCTCTCTCTCTCTCTCTCTCTCTCTCTCACCCTGAAATCTCACCACTCCAACACATTCCACAGTCACAAGAAACTTACACAAGCGTTTCTTTTTTGCCGGATGTTACGGAAGCATTCGACACTTTGGAAAGTGTGTCACATTTCTGACTCGACAAACATCCTGCTCGCCTTCAGGTGCTCGGATATTTGTTAGACTGAATACTTAGATATTCAGAGGAGCAGCAACGATCCATTAAAAAAGATTGAGTTAAAGTCCAAATTAAAAATCCAGTCATGTCCAAACTGTATATCAACAAAGGAACAATGACCAAGACGAAACTATATGATGGTGATGAACAACTCAAACTATATACACATGTTTTGGCTCCTACATTCAGAGCACAAGTCTTTTTTTGACAAGAATAAGTTGTTTTATACGTAAAAACATTGTCAACTTTAATCCTACCTGTTGGTGTAACTGCTCGGTTCGTTGTGAGCGTCTCTCCACGGTGAAGAATTCTGTAAAAGAAAGAAGAAATAGTATAACAATAACAGCAAAAACTCATGGATGTCTAAAGTGAGCCAAACCTGCAGTCCTCAAACTTCCACTTGAGGCTGGCTCCAGAAGTGAGTCGGTCTCCGTAAGTCTGATTGACAAAAAAACAATTATACAACAGCCACATACTCAGGTCTTCTCACCTGTGTATTGAAGTCTGCAGAGGGAGAAGATCGGATCGTTCGTGGATGCACACAGCCTTCTCCTCAGCTCTGCATCCAAGATGTCTCCGCTGAGTGATACCTCCCTTGCTTCTTGTCCTCTGAAGATTTCTTCTGCTGGTTCCACGTGGCCTGGTACTCAGCGAAAGTCCCAAGCCTCTTGCTGCTCTAGTAAGCACCTGCTTATGTCCAGGACTGAGATGGTTGGGGTCTGCGGATCCGTGATCCTCCTCAGGTGTCTCTTTGGATTTGCCTGTCTCTCCAAGGTCTGCGTTCAAGTTTGTGCCCTGACTGGACTTCAGCACAGGCCTGGAAAAAGTCGGTTTGCCCTCAAAGAACTTCCTTCGCTCTCCAAAAGACCCTGCTTGAGGTTCTCCCTCCACTCCCACTTTGTCTATCTTGTCAGGCTCTGAGTAGGAGTGCATCTTTTTGGCCAGTGGAAAGCGCTTACGTCCTCTAATGCGTCCGTTGGGTGCTTTAACTACCGGCGGCTCCGGCCCAGGCGGCTCAAGATCTCGTCTTTGGAAGGAGGTAGCCTGCAGGACCCTGGCCTGCGCCTCTTTCAGGTGGTCTTTGTAGGTGTTGGAGAAGGAGACCCCAGAAGATGTAGAAGTCTTTGTGGATCTCCAATCTTCTACCTCCTCCTCCTCTACCTCGCAGGACAGGGTTGCAGCACTGCGGCTCTTTTGCAGCTGGGCTCGCTTCTGCTGGATCTCGTTGCGGAGGGTGGTCGCGTAACGGTCACTGCGTCGGTTAGTTTTTCCGCTGTTGGCAGCCATGATGTCACTGACATCTTGGGGTGACATCACACATGTGGTCATAGCTGCCGGTTGCCTGTCAGCAAGAGTCCTACTCTCCTGGGCCAGGGAGTGGAGTAGTGGAGTTTTCAGGGGTGATATCCGGTGATCTTCTTGAGGCACCCATGGGTCTTGTTGCCTTGAAAAACTGACCTTATGATCTGTTGGGAAGTGTCTCTTCATGTCATTTGAGTGTCCTTCACTTCTCTTTGCAGTTTCCTCTGGGCTGCAGCTTCGTATAGGAAGTTCAGAGGTCTGGTGGTCATAATGCAGACCATTCCCAAGATGGGAATTGCCATTGCGCTCCTTATTTTCTCTGTGAGGCATCTGCAGCTGAGGTAGGGAGTACTTTCCCTTGATGTTCGACTTTGAGGAACTTGGGAAGCCTTGTTCATTGCTGCTTACCCAGTGGAGATTCTCTGTTTCCCCCCTTCGACCCTCTGCTTTGCCCTGCCTGGCCTGAAACTCACCAGTCTGAACTGAATGCTTGCTTGCCAGGCTGTGGTACCTGTTGGGAGCCCCATTCTCCTGGTTTGAGCTTGCTGTAGAGCTGTGCCGGACCTGTTTGCGGCTGAAGGCGTTTGTTGGCAAATCTTGGAGGCTGCGATAGTAGCTTCCTACGCTCTGAATCTTGGTGGGAGGAGCTGACCTGGTCTGCAGGTAGAGGGGGCTTTCATCGCTGTACTGCCTCTGGTGGGCAGGTAGTTGGGTGTAATGAGACTGCCTGACATCGCTGCTGGACAGGGAGAAGAGTTTGTTGGTGTGCAGCTGGTTGTGGTTGTGGTCAGCTGCCATGTTTGGATGGAGAAAGTCTTTGCTGGGTAGGGGGTTAAAGCTATGTCTGGCATCTGAGGTTTTCTCCTGGTGAGATCTGAGACTGTTCTGCTCGTTATTTTCTGTCAGTTTTTCAAACGACCTGCCTTTGCTCTTCGCCGGACCACTAAGCCCCTCAGAGTAAGGGAACACCTTTGTGGCAGCAAAACTGTCACTGCGCAGGGGTGGAGGCGGGGGAGGAGGAGACTGGGACTTCTTCTTCTCTGGTACTTGCCACACTGGTCCAAAGCTGGGTCTTCCTGAAGTGGACACTCTAGAGGCAGGCTGGTCTTCCGTCCGTGACCCCTCCCAGCCTCCATTCCCCAGTGTTGGCTGTAGGTACCTGGGGCGTTCGCCTTCTCCCTGAAGGCCTTTGAAGAAAATGTTTTCAGTGCTGGTACCCTTCCGACCAGATGTGCTAGAGTCATGAACTGGAGGGCTGGAGCCACTGGAGAAACAGCTCAACCCGGAGTCTCTTTTGCCTCCTGGTGCACAGAGCGGCTCAGTGCTGCCGATGTATTTAGTCGGTGAAAGACGATGAGAGGGACGCTCCAGTCTCTCCATGTTGTTCGCTGAGCTGAACTGGCTGGTTAGCTGATGCTGGGTGTCCTGGTCCTCTTGAGCCGATGACTCTTTGGGCCTGATATGTTACAAAATAAATAAAATGAATGCTTGAATTTGAAGTGATCAGGTCACCATCTGATCAGACAAGCCAAAGACTCACCTTGCTTCATGTTTTGGCTGCCAGACTGGCGCTGGAGTGGCCTCTCTCTTGGCGGGCGCCGACTCCTCTTCTGTCAACTTGGAGGAGTGCCAGGAATGGGGCCGTGAGCCCGGATCATTCTTCCTGCAACAAAAACACCTCACACAATCACAAAAGAGTATCTGACATTTCAGCGTTGAGTTTTCCAAACCCATGACAAGACAGACAGTGGGATGATTTTAGGGCAATAGTTTAACACTGGGCAAGATTAGATCTTCAAACAACCAACCCAACAATCGCAGACAAATTTACAAAATGGTTTCTCCATCGTTTAATGTTGGGAACTCTTTCAATAAGGATTGAATGACAAACATCTTCAAGTATGTTTGTGTTGACATGTTAATTAAATACTATTAAATACATTTCTAGATATTTCTGATTAGCTTTTAAAATCTTTTGACCTGCAAATCAATTTAATTTCTCATATGTTCTTATAATATCATCCAAACCTTGGAACTACTCCAGAAAGATAAACTGATTATTGCACATACCCTTGCCTGAAGCGGTTTTTCCTGGAGAGCATGTTGACAAAGAAAAGAGTTACAAATGTTAAACAGATAAACTAATTTTCCACAACATATTGAACCAGAGAAACATCTATAACTTCATCTAAACATGACAAAACCAAATAACAGGACATAAGGTGACTGATTATAAGTGTGCTTAGGACAAAAATAAACAAACACAAATGTACAAATTATATCTAAAGATGTTCTGGGAAACTAGCACCACACGTAATACACAGCGCAAACTACTACGAGGAACACAAAGCACCAGATATCACCAAAGGTTCACCAAAAACTACCAGGAAACACAACGGGACGTGGCTTGCTGATGGTACCTCATAGAGCTTCGCAAAATCTTGGTGAGAAAGCTCCTGGCCACATGCACCTCGGTTTCTGACGGCATTGTGCGTGGCGTTACAACATCAACCATTTTAGCCTTGATGGGTGACGCAAGGAGAAAAAAAAAGGAAAAGGAGGAGGAGACGTCGGCATCAAACTTTAACAAAAGAGATGACACATCATCATACAAAGCTTATTTCTGCAGCAGTAATACTTGTGGGATGCCACAGACCCAGTGGCATCCCAACTCTCTCTCAACTTCCCAAAAACACTACAGACCGTCTGCAAAAATTTCGGCGTGAATGACAATGCATGCACCCAAAGAGGGTTGGGAGCAAGACAAACCATCTCTCTAACCCCACATCTGGTATGAGGCTGGTATAGCTCATGGATTGATGGATGCTTTGTTAGGACAGTTGTAGTGGCGTTTCACACTTTGCACCAAACCATGGAGCGGACTTCCATCCAGAATGTCCAAGCAGTCAGGGTATTTAGTACCTTGCCCAACATCTACTTCATATATGTTGTTGGGTGGAACCTGTGACCCCTCTTATTGTGAAGGGCTTTCACAATAAGAGGGGAGGGAGACAGATCTGTCACCGCCATATGGTCCAGACGGCGCTTAGCTGCTTAGAAAAATTAGACGAATGTGGATCCAGAGGTTGTCCCCAAATGACCATAACCGCCAAGTTATAATGTGCAGCAAGTAATAAAAATATAAAAAGGTTAGGAGGACAAACTATATGCATTTTCAAATATTTTAAAAGATTGTTTTCAAGGTTCCCAAGTTCAAATATCAGGCCGGAGTGAAATATCTCAGTCAAATGAGACTTGAGTCACCTTGACTGAAACTTTAACCTCGCCAGGCCACGATGGAGACGCCGCATTCTTTCAAGCACAGGAATGCAGGGAGGCCGTACCCTCGCTTCAACTGGGACATCTATATTAGCCATCTCCCAGGAGTCTACGAGTGTGACGCCTTCTTTGTGGCTTTCTAACAATGCTTCACCTGGCTCTGATTTCTGTCTGCTGTTGCTGGCTTGTTGCGTGTAATCCCTCAGGAGTTAATCCAGAAAAATTAGGGGGGTGAAAGGGAAACACAGCAAAGGTCAAAGTCCTGGTCGAAGATGACGTTTATTTAAGCCCCTAGTCACAAGAGGAAAGACAAGCAGCTAAAACATAAGATAGTGTTGTTTCCACAAAGCACTGGGGCGACTTGGCGCCTGTGTTTTCAGTTTAAAAGCCGGAATAAGAGGAATTTTCAATCAATCTTTAGTTACTCTTTCACTAATTCAAGTTTCCATATTGATTTCTTGGAGCCGCCCTGTGAATTTATAGCTCCATGCATGTTCTCAACAAACCAACGTGGTGTTTAATCACAACTTCAAAATCCTCTCTGCCTCTGCAAAAAGTGAGAGTTGCGTCGCCTCCAAACAAACTCCCGCACAACAATTGAAATGCAAATGTCTCTTTTTCTAAAGCGTTGAGGGTCTATTGTCCGGGGATACAGCCGGTCTGTCACAGATATTCCACAGGGGAGGAGACGCCACCGTTCTCAGCCAGGGATATACGAGCCAAACTAAGTTCATTCAAAGGCGTGAAACTGAAACACAGCTGACCCAGTTGGCTGCGAGTGCGCCCGTCATCGAGAGCAGTGCAAGAAAAATGGTTTAATATGAATTCAACAGCAGGTGGCTGTAAGAACTCAGCAAAAACCTCCATCTTAACAAGTCATTTCTGTCTATAATTAAGCACCAGCAGGTGAAATAACCTCCCGCTGCAGTAGGAAAACTTCAACATGCAACAAGCTGACTAACAGGTTGACATAAGGAGAGTTTTTGTTTGGGTGTGAAACAACAAGACAACAAAACATTACAACTTACTTGCGTGCACGTTGTCTTGCACAAACTCTCCAGGACAGAAAAGAAAGATGCACTTTGACACCACGACTCCCACCAGTCTGACTCTGAGGAATCTGCCTCCTCCACCTCCACCTCCTCCTCCCAGTATGAACACACTCACAAACACACTCCACCTTGTGCTGCGGAGGAGATTTCCTTGGGGATTATAAAGGGGGATTTGAGACGAGAGGGGAGGAGTTATTGGCGTCCTTGCTGTAATCTAGTGTTTGCACTACAAGCGGCAGAGAGTGCTGGAAAACAGACTCAACTCAATTGGACCTGTGCACCACAAAGTCAGCTAATTTCATGCCCATCCATTGAATAGTTATTGGGATACTTCACCATTAGCATGGCTAAAAGAGTCAATATACTTATATATACACACTTGTTCATGTCAGTGAAAGGAGTACACATAGTACCATAGTAATATTTGTTGATGCTAGTAGAGTCAGAGAGACTTAAAGATGCATTTCACTTGCAGACGAAGAACTTTCCAAACTAAAGGTAGCCCAATTAAATAGTGTGCTTGGAAATAAACCTGGACCGCCCTGATATCTTGCTGTACATACAACCCTGTTTTTTTTTGTTGAAGATCTACTTCAGTGTACTTGTCAGGAAGGAAACATAGCACAGACAGGAATGTTTGGCCCGGGCCCACGTCTGTTTTGAGAGATACCAGCCAATGTCAGGATGAGGGGGAGGACGGACGGAGGCTGATACTGAGAGACGACTCCACCATGGAGAGACTCCTCCACCAGGGAGTAGAGGCTGCAACCTCTTAAAAACACAAATCATGTGTGTCTGAAGGCAACTTACTGATCGTATTAACCCATCAAACAGCTGGCAAAGGACCTAAAATCACTCAAAATGTGAAATTTGGTTGCTGTAAGTGTGAAGAGAAAATAAATATTAACAAAACTTGTGTGAATTTTTTGGGGAAAATCCAAAAAATGTATCTTGTCCTTTCCTTATCATCGTCTATCACTCCCTAAATCAGACAGCTCACTGGTGACACATCTTGCTGATTCACCAGCTTACTGGTGTTACCGCAGCCCACAACAACAGCAGCAGCAGCATCACCAGCCGCGCTGTGGGGGCCGATCTCGCCTCGCTGAGCTCTAAACACGACGGCGGCAACGACGACTGCGACGACACAATAGAAAGTGCCAGCGTCATCACAGCTGGGCTTATCCGTGTATCGCTGCCTGCACGGCAACAAAAAAAATAAAAAGAGAAAGAGAGACAGCGAAACTTTGACACAATGCAGACCTGAGGATGAGCAACAGCTGGAACATCTGGCTCTGTTATAACCTATAGCTGCAAATAACAATTATTAACAGTGAAAATGTCTCATGTTTACACATTTCAGCTGCTCCAACAGCGAAAAAACCCCAAAATATTCAGTCAAAATGATTCAAAACTGCCAATATTTACATCTGAGACGCTGGAACAAGTGATATTTTATGAATTCTGTCTTCATCTGAGCTCACATTTGTTTACTCATCGCTCATTCATATCAAACACAAGGATTCGCCCTGTATGAAAGAGCCTAAAAAGAGCTGCCTTTAAAATTCCATATTAGCCGAACAATGATGAGATTTCGGAGGGTTTAAAGTGGTTAAAATGTGGCACAAACAATGTTTCATACATCCCATGACTCACATACTGTGAATTAAACAAATCCTCTTTGTTTTAGGCCACAAATGCTGCCAATGTCTGCTGTAAACCGCTGCTGAGGGTTCAAAAACACAAGAAGACAACACATAAATCACACTGAGCATCTCTGCTGAGGCTGAAAAATCAGTTACGCACGGACGCAGATTTAGTTTACCTGCACGGACTCCAGAGAAATCCTCAGCAGGACAAAAGAAAAAGCAGCAAAGTCAGATTTCCCCTTCTTAATTTACAGCTGCCGCCCGACCTTTATGTGTCATCCAGACGCCGTTATCTCAAACTCATTCACCTCCTTCATGATCTAATCCCACTTGTCAGGAAACCAAATGATTGAATCAGAGGAGATGAAGTGAAATGAGTACAGAAAACAGACACAGGAGGTGGAGGTGGAGGAAAAGAGGAGGTACCTCGCAGTGAAAATCTTCTTTATCTTTATCCAAACATGTCCAGAGAGAGGGAGAGGAGAGGAAAGCACCCACTCTGCCTGTTGCCAAAGCCCCTGAAAACAATGGGCTCTGCTGATATGGCCTATCCCACTAAGCAGTGTCAACTCACCTAGGCAACATGGACCGTACCACTCCTGCAAAACAGGGGAGGCCTCAAAGCCTCAAACACCTCTGACAGCATCTCGTTTGGAGTTTTTAAATCTCTCAATTACGAGCCCGGGCGTTTGCTCTCCGCCTCGGCTCCGGGCCTAATGTTTTCTCTGCAGAAACAGGTTGTTCAAACGCACCGACGGGTTCACCTTTTTTCTGGCCCGTTGACTCAGCCCACTCTGCAAAGCTGAGCCCACGCCTGTGGCTTTGCAGCTGGTAATTGGATTCAGCCTTTAAGACTCTGTTGCCACTCTGACAGGACACATGTAGTAAAAAGGGTTTGAACGTTTGTTGATTAAAACTCTTTATTTTCACGTTAATTTCTGCTAAATTTCCACGTTTTCCTGCTTTAAAAGTGCCGTTAAGTTTGAGCAGTGTTCTCTAAAAACACTTACATCCACTGGAAAGTTAATGTTAGTGAGCTATAGAGCAGGATGATTTGATTACAACAACCAATACTCTTTAATATAACTGTAAAATTCTTTATTTTCCCATTAATTTCTGCAAAATTTCCATGTTTTCCCACTATTACATTACCATTAGAAACTTGTGGATGCGTAGGTTTGAGCAGTGTTCTCTAAAAACACTTAAATCCACTGGAAAGTTAATGTTAGCGAGCTATAGAGCAGGATAATTTGATTACAACCACCAACACACCAACAAAACTGTAAAATTCTCTATTTTCCCTTTAATTTTTGCTAAATTTCCATGTTTTCCTGCTTTAAAAGTACCGTTAAGATTGAGCAGTGTTCTCTAAAAACACTTGGAAAGTTAATGTTAGTGAGCTACAACCGATACTCTTTTAAAATTCTTTATTTTCCCATTAATTTCTGCAAAATTTCCACGTTTTCCCGCTATAACATTACAGGTTTGAGCAGTGTTCTCTAAAAACTTTTAAATCCACTGGAAAGTTAATGTTAGCGAGCTGTCGATCATTTGATTACACAAACCGATACTCTGTCTCTGAGTATGAATATAATGGAAACATAATTAGTCGGTGATTTTTGATCTGCAGCCTAACATGAACCCTAGCACGAGTGCACACCAATTCACTACTCCTGCTCCGAGTAGTCGTAGTATTGTATTTCGCTCCTGATTCGCTTTAAAGCTGCTGTTTATGCACATAAATTATCACAACAGTAGCTCTTCTCTTTAAACCTGAACCTAATCTGAGTAGTAACCGCAAGAACTGAGCCGTTAATTCAGAATTAAGTAGTTTAAGAGGGAGTTACAACTGAAATATCCTCACTAAGAAGGGGGGTTATTTACATTTTAGCATCTTTGTGAGTCCATCAGGGATTTATCCAGACCTGAAAATGTTTTAAGAAGATGAGCTGATCAAATAATCCTTTCAAAGTAAAGGTTTAAATATGTTAATGTCGCAAAATTGTTGTAGCATTCCCTTGTGGTGGCTCTATCTGGTCTTTATCCTTTATCTTTCATTTTTAATCCCCAAACCAAACAGTGCTTAAGAACGCTGCTAAATATTTGCACAGTGAACCGTGGGACAAACTTCGTTACGGAGAGATTCCCACCAATCAAACACAAACTGCAAGACGACGTTAAGACGACGAGCGGCAGGTGTGGAGCAACTTGTTTAGTGACTACCGTGTACGTTAGATAAAATAAAATAAATACATTAAAATCAATTATGAGGAGCACATTTCATTTATGCCTGACACAAGTTCTCAGAGATCTTTGGACGTCTTGTTTTGTTCGACAAACAGGCTGCAATAGTTCAGATTACAATTTATGCACTAATCTGGGGTCGGGTCGCGGTCGCAGCAGGTTTAGCGTCAGTTTTAGACGTCCCTCTCGCCACCGACACATCCCAGCTCCTCCTTTGAGGATCTAGAGGCGCTGTATAGTCCAATCTAGTGACTTCTGGGTCTGCCTTGGGGTCTCCTACCAGTTGGACGTGCACCTGAACACCTCCAAAGTTCTAATCAGACCCCTGAACCACCTCAACTGGCTCCTTTCGACGCCAAGGATAAGTGGCTCTACTCCAAGTACCCTCTGGATTGCTCCGGAGGCTCATTTCGGCGGCTTGTATCCGCGATCTCATTCTTTCGGCCACTACCCAAAGCTCATGACCATAGGCGAGAGTTGGAACGTAGCTGGACTGGGAGATCAGGAGCTTTGCCTTCAGGGCTATGCGCTATGAAGCCACCTTGAAGAATACTGGAGCTTGGAGTCCACTGCAGTTTGTTTGTGTTATTGTGACTCGACACGTTAGTTTGGATCTGAACAAGTAAAGTCATACTGGTTTGATGTGTCAGTGCCACACCAGCCGACAAAGGGGGACTCCGTTCTGTCTCGTTTATGAGTCATTATCTGTGCTCTGAAATAACAGTGTTGACCGGAGCTTAACTGCCTCCACAATACCCGCTTTTGTTTTACCCCGAGGGGCAAACAAGCAGCGAGAGGCCCATGTGTAGGTCTGTCATGTTGGCTCTGACTCAGTCGACCCTCCTTTAATAAGGAGAAATTAATCGTTGGTGGAGAAACATGACAGGATTTTAGGGTATTTGAGCAACGTGTTTCTTCTTTCTGCATCGTCTCTTCAGCTTTTGGGTCGAGTCTTTCGATGTAGGGTCACCAAAAGTTCAGCTTTTGTCCGGGAACGATTGACCTCCTGATGACTGCCGGGTGCTTGTTAATCCAAAACAGTTACAGTCGCTGAAATAAGCAAGCCCTACTTGGCAGCATAATGGTGCCTTCACACATGTGCAGGTTACCAATGATGCATCATGTAAACCATGAACAGGGTCGGGTATCATCAAATGTCTGGTCGGTTTTATAATCTTGGCGCATTTTCACTCGAAGTAGCCGTATGTTAAAGTCTCGGGAACGACTTTTCAAGAAGAACTTCAAGTCTCTGTTTCCACTGAGCGCTAAAGACCTGTGAAGATTAGGCGAGTTAGTCCGTTGACGTATGAAAAAGCGACGGCTTTGTGCGCGACTATACAACGAGACCTTTGTCGTTGGTCCATCGTCGCCATTCTTCGTTGACGTGTTGAAGCACAGGGACTTTTTAAAACTTAATTAAGACCCTGGTCCCTTTGGTGGAAACTTTCAAAGGTTCCCCGAGGAAAGCTGTGGAAACGTGGCTTTATTCCTTGATCATATAGCTCCTGTAAGACGTCATTCAATATTTCACATTTTCTAAAAGAACAGAAGTTTCCTCACACTACGGTTTCATTAAAAAGGTTTTTGTACTGGTGCCCAAACTCAGATATCTGCTGTTATGGTACCTTCGGACCACCACCAGGGTTAAGGTCTTATGAGAGCTCTTCACCAGAGTGATGGCCTCCTGACGGGAGCCGCTGAGGGGAACGGCGTTCACGCTCACCATTTCATCACCCACCTGGAGACATGCTGCCGCCGCCACGCTGCCCTCCTCCACCTGAACACACAAAGACATTATCTCCTTTAATGTGCTAGTCTATGTAACTTTGTGCTCTGGATACGAGTACGTAACGCTTTGCGGCAACTATTTCACTGATTTTGGTGAAACTGGATCATATTTTAATGGAGGAAATATTCAACTCTCTGTGATTTACAGAGTTTCCTGATGGACCGTGAAGTAAACTGCTGCCAACTGTAGCTGCTGTTAGCTCAGTCAGGAGGTTTTCAGGGAATGTTAAGGGGGAGTGGAGCCGGTGTCGTGCCAGAACAGGAGCTGGGCAAGTGGGCAATGTAACAAGGCTCAGCAGCCTTTATGGACGTAATGACAGAGGCAAGAAGAGTAAATCTGGGACTGACTTTGAGTCTTTGGCCAGCTGGGCTTCTTGCGATTGGACTAGTAAGTAGTAATCTGAACAAATACTCGAGTACAGCTGTCCATGTTTACCACAGTGGGGTTACACTCCAGCCAATGCGTTTATCGTTTAAAAGGTGGATGTTTCACTTCAGAGCACCTGTGGGGGCCTGAGCAACCCGAGTGCTCCGATTAAATATTAAACCCTGCAACCCGGCTGTAACCTGAGGTGGCCTCCATGAAAGCTGCAGTTCACACCAGAGCTAACAGCAGATGGAAAAAAGGCGTGTGTCGCATTACATGCTGAATTTACAGTGTGACCGTCGGCCGGTGGAGAGAAGCTCAGACGCCGTTTCTGACCTTTGTGATGACCAGAGGCTCTCGGTGCTCGGTGCCTCCCCTCACGGTGAAGCCCCAGGGTGCTTTGCCTTGTAGCAGCACCTCCACCAGCTCTTCGTCGTCCACCTCCTCCTCCTCCTCCTTCTGCTGCCGCCGTGCGCCTCTCCACCTCATCCTTCCTCCTGAAACTCTCAGGTCGTCTTTGGAGTCCACGGCGTCCATGATGCCTCTGGTTCATGGGGCTCCATCAGCATCAGGTCACCCTGGAAGAAGAACACGGATAATATTATATTACAACTTATTTCACTCCAAAACAGAAACATTTGTGACATTTCTGTGAAACTAAAACCATTTTTCAGCTTTAGAGTTTTAACATTTGCTTGTTTTCTTTGTCTAATATGATATCAGGCTGAAGATCTTCAGATTTTAAGCTGATAGTTTACGACAAAACAAATAATTTAAACTATTTTCTGACATTTCTTTGACTTAATTTGATGAACAACTATATTTAGAGACTATATAAGACCTGAAAATGTTTAATGTGATTAGTTTTTATAATTTTATTATTAATTATATTTGTGTTAAAAAACAAAAACATTTTTAAATGATTTAAAGTTACCGAATATATAAAAGCAGATGTAACAGATGAAGCAGAAACTTTAACGTCTGATACATTTCTGTTGATTTTCAGCCTTTACTTACTTGTAAAGGGCTGTACAAACGGGCTCGTGTCCAGGTGTGGTGCTCCGACAGGTGATGGCGCGCGCTCTGCATTAATTGGTTTTATTTTAATTGATTAATTAAAAACAGTCTCTGGTCCTCAGCGGTGTTTCTGCCTGCTGCTTTGACCCTCTTCAAGTCCTTGAAGAGCTGCTTCCACCGTCCAAACAGACGCTCACTGACAGTCTGCTGTCCACATGCTGCGTGATGTCACCGCGCCACCTGGCGGCGGCGTCATACCTGTGTGGTGCCTTCAGGTGCGCCCCGTAAACTCCTCAATCCTTATTTCACTGTGCCAGAGTTAGAAATGTTTCGTTCAACAGGGTAAGTTTCTTTCTTTGATTCTTACTTACTTTCTTTCTACAGGATAAGTTAAATATAAATAATATCACAGTAACAGTATCACAGTTTTTACTATTTTGTATTAGTATTTTTATTTTATCAACTTTCTTTTCTTTCTTTCTTTCTTTCTCTTTCTTTCAACAGGTTAAGTTTCCATCTTTCATTCTTTTTTGCTTCTTTTCTTTCTTACTTTCTTTCAACAGGGTAAGTTTATTTATTTTTCTTTCTTTGCTTCGTTTCTTTCTTTCTTTCTTTCTTTCTTTCTTTCAACAGGGTACGTTTCCATCTTTCATTCTTTCTTTGCTTTCTTACTTTCTTTCAACAGGGTAAGTTTATTTTTCTTACTTTGCTTCTTTTCTTTCTTTCAACAGGGTAAGTTTCCATCTTTCATTCTTTCTTTCTTTCTTTCTTTCTACAGCGTAAGTTAAATATAAATAATATCACAGTAACAGTATCACAGTTTTTACCATTTTGTATTAGTATTTTTATTTTATCAACTTTCTTTTCTTCCTTTCTTACTTTCTTTCAACAGGGTACGTTTCCATCTTTCATTCTTTCTTTCTTTCTTTCTACAGGGTAAGTTAAATATAAATAATATCACAGTAATTTTTTACTATTTTGTATTAGTATTTTTATTTTATCAACTTTATATATGAGTTAAAACATCTGCATACCAATATAAACCTAATTTCTATAACAGACTTTGTTTATTTGGTTTGTAAAATTAAATGTCCAAGGAGACGACATTAGTACGTTAAATTATCTTTGGACTTTGTAACTCCTCACAGTAATAATTAAATTTTCTGCCAATCATCAGTCAATCATTTTAGCCGTACTTGAACATTTTCATTTGATTTGTGTGTCAGTGAAAAGTACAGCATGTCCAACATGTTTAATGTGTCAGGAGATAAAAACACTCAAATCCAAGTACGTCAGATTTTTGACATTTATTCTCCCATGAAACCGGTTTCCAAACATAACAGGTGAAACATTGTTTCCTCATTCGTTCCTGATTTTCAGACATCGACTCGACTGTGAATGAACTGAAGGGAATGACGTGCAGAGCGAAAGAACAGAAGAGTGGAGACGACTTTCACTCTTCAGTGTGAGACGATAATCACGACCAAACAGTTTCACAGTTAAAGGTCGAACACGAGAATTTCACCTCCGGTTTAACAGTTAACACCAAAAACCGTCTGCCTCCATCTTAATGGAAACTTAACACAGAAAGACGAATAAATACTGACACTCGTTTACTGGCTTCTACTTCCTCAAGTTTAACTCTTCAACCTTCTCCGTGAAGCAAAGTCGACTCGTTTAAGAATGTTTCTAAGGTTTTATGAGATTTAATTTAATCATTCTTCTTCATCGAGAAGATGTTTGCATCATTTCAGAGATGTTTTGCATGCCGTGGATGATAATTTAACAAAATTTTTAAGCATCTCGTGGAAGAGAAATCATAATCGTGATCAGAGGGACAATATTACGAATTCTGCGTAAAGAATCCGTTCCATATAACCCCCCCAAAAAAGACAAACAGCGGAGAATGTTCAAGCCATAATGTAAGCTTAGCAATCAAGCTTCTTGGGTCTTCCTTGGTCTACAAATAAATTACTTATTAACAGCATGTACATGCACAGAAACATCCCCAAATTGTCTGCCAATAATTGCATGTTTGCCCATTAAACAGCAGATTTTTACTGCTTACAAAAGTATGTACACTTTCACCACGAAGCACCCTCATCAGTTCATCAACTCTGCTCCTTTCCTTCCCTTGTTTTCCCACCACAAACAAACTCAAACTGTTAGAAAAAGGGTTAGTTCACATCTTCCCAACGGGACAAAACAAAGATATAAAGTGCTCTTAAGGTTGCTCTGTAACTCATGGTGGAAGCTCACGATCAAGACAGTTGCGGAAGGATTACGATGATCCAAAACAACCATAAATAAGCTCAAAAATTCATAAAGATACAGTAAAAAAAAGAAAAAGGAAATACTGCATGCACACTCCTGATGTACCGATGTGTTCTCGTCTGCTGCAGGAAACACAAAATAAGAAAAAGTCCTATTCGCTTTGCCAGTGAGCGTCCTTCTCCTGGAATACCGTCGAGTGCGACCGTGAGTGGTCCAGCGTGAACAGCTTCCACTCTCCTCTTCGCTTTAATGCCTCCAGGAGTCGGAGTCTAGGCGTGGCCTGAAGTCGACAGAGAGAAGAAAGGTCGGATGTTTTAAAGACAGAGTGTGTAGGATTTGGTGGCATCTAGTGGCGAAGTTGCAGATTGCAACCAACTGAATACTGCAAGGAAATACAGACGTTCACGAAATCCGTGTTCATACTGAAGTGGACACTGACCTGCGAGGTAATTTGCACCAATTAACATCAACATGCTGCCCATGATGTAGAAACCGAGCGGGGCGCTGCTGAAGATACTAGTTTCACCTTTCGACGGGAGAGAGACAGAAAAACAAGAAGTTTAATCGACGTGAGTGTACAGCGACCAGCAATCCTGTCAATGCACGTAGAGCATGACAGTTTCCATGTGAGCTGACTGAGTGATGCCGTCTACCGTTTCCGTTACAAACAGGCTCCGTCGTCTCCCAGTTCATGGATTTCTGCACCGCCTTCTTCCACCGAGCGTACCGAAACTCGCTCTCTGCAAAGCACGTAGACACAAACAAACCTCTTTATTGTCAGACACCTTAAACATGCAGAAATCGCGGCGGCGGCAGCAGCAGCTCACCGTACCTTCAGGGTTGATCTGAGGCTCGAACTTCTCCGAGGTGACTTCACTCAGGTCCTCTGGGTTCAGGCTCCACACGCTCACGCCTTCTGCTGCGCCTGCTGCCATCGCCGCACCGAGAGCGGTAGTCTCAGGCATGGACGGCTTCACTGGAAATAACAAAAATAAACAGTTATATGTTAATTTTATTGATTTTTTGGAGTACACTATGAGAGAAATAGCAAAAACAACAGTGATGACTGTTTTTATGTCGGGTCTGTTGCACATTGGCACATTTTTTTTGTACATTTCAAAAGGAAAATTGTTTAAAATTGTAGCTGTGAGCCATGCAACAATGCTCCTAGTGTAGCACCATAACAATTTGCTACAAAAAGACAGCTGCAATGTTGAAACGCTGACGTTTTTTTAAGTATATATCACACTGTGTCTTCTGCAAAGAAAAGTCTCCGCTTCTGAAATATGTTTGGGCTGCGAGCTGCATGTAAAAACATGATTTTTTTGTCCTCATCTGATGGAAGAACCAGTTTGTTTGTTATGACCGCCAACATATTTCTTTCCCCACAGCGTCAGAGCGAGACCGATGGGAATCTCACCAACAGGGATGCAGAGAATGTCGGCCTGCAGCTGCATCAGCAACCTGTTGGACGTCATTCCTCCGTCCACCTGGAGCTGAGTTAGCGGGATGCCGCTGTCCTGATTCATGGCGTCCAGAATCTGCGTAAAAAAAAACAAGCTTCTAATCAAATATAGATCATAAGTAATCGCAGCAGTTAAACAAGTCTTGGATGGGACTTACCTCTCGTGTCTGGAAACAAACAGCTTCCAGCGCGGCAAACGCGAGGTGATTCTTATTAGTGAACTGAGTTAACCCACAGATGATGCTGCGGCACAGAGAAAGACGTATTTGAACAGGCTCTGTGGATCGTTTTAAACATGCTTTGACACAATTAGACACTTCGGTCTCACCCTCTCGCACTGGGCTCCCAGTAAGGTGCATAAAGACCCGAAAATGCAGGAACGAAGTAACAGCCGTAAGATGTGCCGACTGAGGCAGCCAGCTTCTCTGCAGAAACAGAAAAGGAACGATCTAAATGTAAAGCTTCAGCTTATTTAACTGCTGTTGTAGATGCATGTACAACTTTCACTAAGTTAATTTAGATCATCTTCGAGCGTACCGAGCTCTTCAGATGATCCAATGATCCCGAGATTGTCCTGCAGCCAACGAACCACGGCGCCCGCGATGGCCACGGAGCCCTGGGATAGAAGTAACCGAACAAAACCATAAATTCACAGACTAAAGCGTGAGGACTTTAAAGAGTATTTAGACGTTTTGAGGTACAATACCTCTAGTGCGTAACAGGCAGGCTTGTCCCGGCCGAGTTTGTACGCCACGGTGGTCAGAAGGCCGTGATCTGACATCACAGGCTGCAAAACAACAGAAAGAACACAGTTGTATGTATGTCACCGTGTATATGAGAATACAGATTTAAAGTAAGGTACCTTAGGTCCTGTGTTTCGCAGGAGAAAGCAGCCGGTTCCATACCTGAAACACAGAAGGAATCAAACGTTTGCTTCAGTTTCTAATAAAGACTTTTAACTGAAACAAACACTGAAAGCCACCTACGTGTTTTTCGCCTGCCCGTCCTGGAAACACATCTGCCCGACAAGCGCTGCCGACTGATCCCCGAGACACTGTTTGTGAACGAACACGCGTGAATCTGTAAGCATCAGCGTCAAAGCCAATGTTGGACAATGTTGGAAAAGTAAAAACTGGAGACAGACCTACCCCTGATATGGGGATACCTGAGAGAGCTCCAGATTTCTGTCCAAAGAGAAGATGAACTTGTTTAATGAGCAGAAAGAGACGCTACAGCTACAAGATATCAAAAAAAGGGAGATGTGATCATTTCGTCTGTTGATATATAAAGAAAAATCTGCTTAAATTGTCCATAAAGTGCACGTAAACTATAAAAAAAACGCATTTACATTTGTACATAGTTGCTGCTAAAGTCGATAATTCAACAGAAAACCGATTTTTAATCACTATGAGCAACAGTGAGAACAAAAATAATTCCTTATTATTTGACGCTACGGAGCCAAATAACAAAAATATACCACAGTGAGGGGCGTGTGTGACCTCGTATGAATTAAAATGTCTTCACTCCTACGTCGTTTTTGGTGAGATGTTAAAAGACACACATAAAAAATAAAAATAAAAACAACAACAGAAAGACGGTTAATAAAACTGCACCAAAGAGTGAAGAGATTTAGTGATGGGACGTTTGCAGAGGGTGACAACCAGCCGAGGTAGCATGCCACAACAGAAGCAATGAGGGACGGGGGACCATCCAGTACATTTCCAATAGAGTGTGTGATGACGTTTAAACTCATTTTAGCTCCGTTTTTGGTCTCCACCACCTCCCGAGGGACGTATCTTCCACTATGTTCACCAGCTAGTCACTAAACTCGTCTGGTCGCGTCTGATTTTGTTTTTTGCAAAGCTTACAAGAGCAGTGAGGGTGAGGTGAAACAATAAAAACAACCAAAACAATAAGCTAAAGCTGCTCAAAGGCTGAGCTGAAGGGAACTTGAACAACTAGAAATCTGCTTGGAGGATTGAGACCGGTTAATTTTGGACGTCTTTGAAGGTGGAAACAGGTTCGGGTCAGTTAAACTAACTAACTTAAATGTTTTTTAAGATGTCACGTTAGTCAAGAGTTAGTCGCAGCGATGCGTCAAAGACCAAATCCAACCTGTTTACACAAAAACCTCCTGAGATATCAGCCCCCCCCGCGTGAATCTTGGAAATGCACTGTGCGATGGTTCGTGTTCGGCCTCGGAGAAGCAGGTTACGGGTTAACTTTGTGTGTGGTGTGGTGGAAAGTAGTGATGGCGAGTATTACTTACCAGGCTAGAACATATTTTCTACCAGTGAGAGAGGAGACACAATGGCACACAAAAACAATGCCTAAAAGAATTTCTCAGTCAACCTTCATGCACTTAGAAACAGTGAATAAAACAAACCTCGATTATCGTATTAGTGGCCTGTCGACACAAGACTACAGTCACGCTGGACACGGCAGTGAAATCATTAGCAGAGAATGTAAATATAAATGTTTAGAGTGATTTTATAAGAAGGCTAGACTTCAGGATTTATGTGGACTTACCATGAGGCCGTATATTTCTGAAGAGCTCCTCACTCTGGGCAAGATCTCCATGGGAATACCAAAATATCTGCAACAAGCGTGTGAATAATTCAGACAATTCTACCTTACTTACTTGTAGCAATAAAAATGATATTCTGGGGGTTTGAAGAGAGTGAAAACGCACAATTTTAATGTTGTTTTGATGCAGTTATCAGTGGATTATATTGTCTTTAAAAGATGCAACATGTAGAGATATGTAGGATATGACTATGGGATGGATTTCAAAGTAAAACGTTCAACTATTTCTGGGATATTTTCAAAATAATTAAAAAGACAGCCGTCGTACTTGCAAAGTTCTGGATCCCAGTCCATAGTGTGAATGTTAAACAGCATTGTTCTGCTGGCGTTGGTCACGTCCGTGCAGTGGACGCCGCCTGACTTCCCCCCCGTCAAACACTGATGGACAAACACACACAGAGTCAGTTTCTCACTGCAGATACGACGACAATCGAGGGCAAGGAGGAGGTCTTCACTCACCCATATGAGCCAGGAGTCCACGGTGCCGAACATGGCGCGGTGAGACACGACGGCCTCGTGGACCTCGTCCACGTTGTCCATCAGCCAGCGGAGCTTCACGGCGCTGAAGTACGTGCTGATCGGGAGTCCCGTTTTATGCTGCAGGGCGACAACGACTGTGTGAACGCCTCGACTCGTGCTGCTGCTAGGAAAGATCTGTGTGTTGTGACGACGCTCACCTTCAGGTGGTTCTTGTTCCTCCCGGGGGTTTTGTTGATGAGACGTTCGACTGTCGACTGAGTCCGCAGGTCCAACCAGACTGCACAGAAACACCACAGTTAGAAGGACGCACAGCAGACTGCTGAGACGGAGATTTGAAAACCTTACCGATGGCGTTGTAGAGCGGCTCGCCCGTCTCTTTGTCCCAAACAAGCGTCGTCTCTCTTTGGTTGGTCACTCCGATAGCTAAACAAACCCAAGCAGAGATTTTAGATCAGGAAACACACCTCTGATGTGTGTGTGTGTGTGAATACCTTTAATGTTGGAGATGTCGATGTTGAGCTGGGTGAGTTTCTCACACGTCCTCTCCATGCACTCGTACACCGACTGCAGGATCTCTTTGGGGTCCTCCTCCACCCAGCTGAACGACAAAGACAAACAGAGTCGCAACATGTTTCTAAACCGTGTTCAGGGAGCGTACCGGATCTTTTCACTCACCCTTCTTTGGGGAAGCTCTGTTTGATCTCCACCTGATGATGGCTGAGGAGCTCTGCTGTTTTGGAGTTGAACACCTTCAAAGAGAGGAGGAGAAAAGAAAAAGCAGCTTCAGACCAACGAAAAGGAGAAATAATGACTGGATATGAACACACTGGAGGGAACGGTCTTAAAAAGGGAGCGATGAAACACACAACAGTCAGTATCACGTTCTCACGAGACAGTTATCGCAGCTAAAAATACATCTGGCACATGTCGCGTGGTATTTATAAAACTGTCAAAGTTCGTGCTACAGCTTCGGGGTTATAAAATCAGGTTGATATGCACCGAAAACTAAGATTAAAACAATTATTTCAGCCCGTATTTTGATCTAAAGTCCACGCCATGTGCGTCAGTTCATGAGATGACTCATGCAAACAGCCACACCCAGAGTATAAATCAAAACATCTGCTTACAAATCAGGGTCGTTCTCATTATTAATGAACCTGACGACGCTTCTTCTTGATTATTATGCACATATTATACATTTATGTGCACAATAAACACATATATGATCCAAAAAACATAAAAAAGCAGCGCAAATATTCACATTTAAGAATCAAATCAAATCTTATTTGTATAGCCCAAAGTCACAAAGTACATTTGCCTCTGGGGGCTTTACAATCTGCACAGGGAGTGACACCAACACAAACAATTGTTCAATTACAATGAATTATAAAATGATTACAGTAGCAGATGTGATAGAGATAGAGAGACAGATGCAAGAAGCTGGAATCGCCTTAAAATGATTTAAATTAATAATTTTATCTATATTGATTAATAGTTTTAGTTTAATTTGTCCATCAAACACATGAACACGTGCGCAGTTTGTCTTATTTTGAAGTAAACATCAAGCTGATACTCTACTGCTGCCTTCAGGTGCTCTGTTTTGTTGTGGTAAACTACAGTTTATTCGCTTTTAACTAACAAACACTACAATATTTTAAAAGAGTTAATCCACTTTTAACTAATAAACACTTAAATAGTTTGAATGACCTTCTGTGTGTCGAGTTAAAGCTTGTTTATGCAGACACAGGGCGGCTCTGGCACCTGAATGCATCTTTTAAGCTGTGATTTACAGCTGACCTTAAACTCAGCACAACGGTTACAAACCGCCATTGTGGCTCCATTGATAAAGACACACGCCCGCTCCAAGGGCACCGCGGCCGGCGTCCATGCCTCTACGAGCCCCGGTGTTAACTGTAACACAGTACCGGTGCCGGTACCGGTTCGCCTTACCAGAAACCGAGTAGAGCTCGTGCCCTGGTCGATGGCGGCAACCAGCGGGCCCAGCATGATCCGGTGTGAGGACGCGGCCATGGTGCCGTTCATGGACAGACACCCGGACAGCTTCGGCGACCGAGCCTGGACTGGACTGGAGACCGATCACCTCGACCGGCGGAGCGGATCAGAGCTCAGCCAGAGCCGGGGCGGTGCTGCCGGAGGTGGAGGTGGTGGTGGGGGGGGTCACTCGCGCGAGACTCAAACGTTACTCCAGTGATGACGCAACCGGCTGAAACGTTGCATCAACGGTTAAAAAACATTTTAGAAATCATATTTTATTTTTAGTATTATATTTATTTATATTTTTTTTACACGACTGTTTGAGTTTTTTAACAGTTTGTCTTATTTTCTTCTTATTCCACACTTTCAGATACATTTGTTTAATATTTATTGTTTATTTATTTCACAATAAACACGAATAATATTACAAAAAGTAGGTGACCTGTTATTATTTATTCTTTTATTTCTTTGCATTTGCCTCTTTCACAACACTCATAAATGTTAGATTTGTTTTAATTTAATTTTTGTATGTTAGTATAAAATTAAAAAACAGTAGTTCCCATACCGGGAGTCGAACCCGGGCCGCCTGGGTGAAAACCAGGAATCCTAACCGCTAGACCATATGGGAAACCGATGTGCCATTAGTGCTCGATACACTATATATAATGTAACATACGTAAACAGACGTCGTTATTCTGTAGTGTTTTATAAATTCTTTAAATGAGTTCATATTTATGTTAATTAATAAAAAAATTAACTTGTGCTACAGTGAGATGCTGTAATTCACGTCATTTCTCTATTACTCCACTAGGCGGCGATAAAGCATCAAAACAAAGCGGCGGCGCTTCTTTTTGTTTTATTTTTTTATTTTTAATATTATTATTTATTATTTACCACATTATATTAATTAATTCATCTTTTAAATACATTTTAATATATTTATTTATAATATATTTTTTTAATTACATCGTCGTCTTTACGGCGACGGGCGCTGGCGTCATCAGCAGTGGACGTAAATGTGCTCAGCGTTTGTTGTTGTTTTGTTTTTATTCGGCTCGTTTTGAATCAATTAACCACCGACACTCAACATGTGAGTAACCAGACACCCTCAGAGAGCTGCCACGTGCAGAACCACACTCACACCTTTAATGCAAACACTCAGATTCAGCCTTTAGCTGCAGATGTTACATGTGATGTTTGTTTGTTTCTCTCAGGGCTGATTACTGGAAGTCACAACCCAGGAAGTTCTGCCAGTACTGCAAGTGCTGGATTGCGGACAACAAGCCTGTGAGTAGTCCAAGAGCTGCAGAGGACACACACACACACCATGTGATGCTAATGTGTGTGTTTATGTATATAAATAATCATAATAATGCACTTTATTTCACCCAAGGACACCTTACAATGAATAAAAGTAGACAGAAACAAACAAAAAGAACCATAAAAGTATCAAATTACAAGAATACAACATTAAAAACAGGTTAAAATACGACAATGCAATTGAATCAGATGGAAAAGGCGATTTTAAACAGTGCAGACTTGAAATGTGAGAGTGAGTTGATGTTCCTGAAGAGGTCCAGAGCTGGTGGTGAGACGGGCGGAGGGGGCAGTCAGGTGGATGGAGGAGGAAGATCTGAGGGAGCAGCGACGTGGAGATGTGGTGGTGGATGGCTTTGAATGTCAGCAGAAGGATTTTGTAAATCCCAGGAGCCAGTGGAGCTGCTGCAGGACAGGAGGGAGGTGGTAATTCTGGACCAGTTGGAGCTCATGGAGAGATTTGTGGGTGAGGCCATAGGAGGAGGGAGTTGCAGTAGTCCAGGCGGGAGGTGCCGAGGCTACGAACCAGGATGGCAGTGGTGTGAGGAGTAAGGGAGGGACGGAGGTGGAAATAGGCGGATGATGTTGAGACTGAAAAGAGAGTGTGCTATCGAGGATGACACCCAGGTGATGGCTCTGCAGACTTGTTGACAGGTGCAGGTCCTGGATGGAGGTCCGCTTCAGTCTGTTCTTGTCCGAACCAAACATGTAACGCTTCCTCCTCGTGTTTGTTTTGCTCTGCAGAGTGTCGAGTTTCACGAACGAGGGAAGAACCACAAAGAGAATGTGGCTGCAAAAATCTCCGAGGTAAGAACTTTCATATTTCTGTATTTCTCTTCACAAACGCAGATCACGCAGCGTTTATACTCGTCAATGAAGATCCTCCGTGAACACTTGAGCCCGTCTTGGCACGGCGCTCAGGACTGGCAGCAGAGATAAGGTCCAGGCGTAAACACGCCTCGTTGGCTTCTTCAATTTCGTCCTATCTGTCTGCCCGCAGATTAAAAAGAAGAGCGTCGACAAGATGAAGCAGGAGGAACGACAGTCCAAACAGTTCGCGGCGATGGAGGAGGCTGCGATGAAGGCGTACGAAGAGGACTTAAAGAGGATGGAGAGGGAGGCGGCGGGTAATTTGTTGGATTTTTATTGAAATATCGTGCGTGTTGCTCTTTGCTGAACTTTTTAAAATGTTTTTTTTTGTGTTTAGGGTTACCACCTCTAGCAGCCACACCGCCACAGCCGCAGGTGAAGCCTGAAGTGAGAGTGCAGGTGAAGCCTCAGGGGAAACATAAGGGCAAAAAACAGCAAACGAAAGGGAGAGGAGGAGGAGGAAGAGGAGGAGGTGGTGGTGGTGGAAGAGGAGGAGGAGGAGGAGGAGGTGGTGGTGGTGGTGGAGGAAGGAACTTCGGAGCGCAGACAGAGTCTCAGGTTTGGGTTGAAGGACGGGCGGACGACGGAAACACGTACTATTACAACACGATGACCGGAGGTAGGGATAAACTCCTTTCTGACGTAACGATGAAACATCCCGTACACGACAAAGACTTTTTATTTTAACTCTAAACTTTTTAAATGCAGAATCTCGATGGGACAAACCAGGTTTCCAGGGAGAGAGTTCAGCCTCTGCAGAGCCCGCACCGCCTGGAGTAAACAACTGTGCACACACTGTTACGCTCTGCTGGTTGCTGACGACATGTAAATGTTAACGCTGTGTTTCTCTTTAGAGCTCTTCAGGCTGCCCGTGGATGGAAGCCGTCAGTCCTGATGGTTACACGTATTACTACAACTCAGAGACTGGAGGTGAGACGTTTTAACGGCCGCTGACTTCATTTCGTTTTGTTTTGTTCGCTGCACCCTGATCACGTTTTGTCTTCCTCGCCTCAGAGTCCTCATGGGAGAAGCCGGCGGGCTTTCCTTCAGACGAGGCGTCAGGATCGAACGTAGCAGGAGAGAGTCCGGAGGAGCCTTCGACCCCGCGGCCGGAGTCGCTCTCAGGAGCAGAGGAGAGCTCCAACGGCGCCCCGGCCTCCTCTCAGGAGGCTGAAGTCACCGAAGACGCCGACCAGCAACCCAAAGTCCCGAAGATCAGCTTCAGGGTGAGAGCTGAACGAGAGTTAACGAAGACGTCTGTGAGAGAAAAACAAGTTTTTTTTAATCTTTGTTTGTTTTCAGAAGAGAAAAGGCGATGAAGCCGAGTCCGCAGAGAAGGAGGGAGAAGATGAAGTGAGCGAAGACGCTCCGAAAGAGGAGACGAAGACAGAGGGAGAGGTCCAAACTACGACAGCTGAACCTGAGGAGGAGAAGAAGAAAGCCGAAGAGCCGACACAAAGAACGGCGCCGGCTAAACGGCAGAGAACCGCCAATCCGTACGGCGTGTGGGAGAAGATCCAGGAAGAGAAGGATCCATAGTAAGTGACGTTCTCATGGTTGACACCGACAGATCGTGGACTCGACTGTAACTGTCCCCCTTTTACTTTCCTCTCCAGTGCCAGCGTGGACTTGCAGCTGCCGCAGGTGGAGGCGGGCACGGCGGGCGCTCCGGCCGACCTGCCGCCCGAGCCGAAACCAAAGTTCAGGGAGCGAGTCATCACGTCCCTCGGAGACGAAGGCGGCCCCGCGTCGTTCAGGAAAAACAAGGCGCAGAACGGCAAATCCAGGAGCCTCCGACAACGAGACAACGACGACTGAAGAAACTTTCCACAGATGAAAAAACTTTTTGATGCACCGCTTTGTTTTTTTTATTAACATTTTTAGGACAAAGTAAGAATCTAAACTTAAAAAATGTCTGGACACGAAGTCTCATGTGGACAAACTTCTCAGTCTTCATGTAGTCCAGCAAACAGAGCAATTCTTTTTCTATTACCCATCATGTGTATTTTGTTTTGTTTCTTTGCATCGCTGCAACATTTCTTAGTCAACATGTGAAGTTTCATTAAGCAGGAAAATATTTTACAACTGTCTGGACACTGAAAAATAATTTTAGAAAACTGAAACTGAATAAATGACTTTATCGGAACGGAGGATTCCTGCAGACGCGCTGATAAAAATAAAAAAAAAACACATTTCTAATAAGAGGTGGTCACATGCAGCGTGTGCATGAAGCTGATAGGTGGTGTCGCCGCACCCAGGCTGGCAAAGAACCACGGAGGACGCTTGGCAACAATAAACAGCACACACTCATAAATTATATAAATATATTGATCTTCAGCAGGTATGTGCAGCCTTAACGTGGCTAGAAACCTTCAGTGACTCGTGTTAAAGGTGTGAAGCTGTTATTTAGTGACACAAAGGAGACATTTTAAATATTTTATTACAAAAATAAAAACATCTTTAGGAGTGATGGCATTAAAATATTAAAACCTTCAGCTCGCATCACGTCACCGTCGGTTTCAGACCGCCGCTCTCCACCACCTCCAGGAGAGCCTCCATCTCTGCGTGCTTCAGGACGTCGCGGATCAGGTCGTCGAGCGCCTCGCCTCCTCGCATGAACTCCTAGACGCGGAGCAGAAAGTGAATAAACGCCACTCGGGAGGTTGAATGTGTATTTTACGCGGGCGCTCCCACCTTGATGTCTCTGGTGACATATCCCGTCCGGTGGTCCGTGACTCGATCCTGGCTGAAGGTGTAGGTTCGAATCCTCTCCGACTGAGAGCGCGTCCCCACCTGGAGTTAAAGTGTGAACATCAGATCTGTGTTGCGTTCGTTCTCTGGCGAGGACTCGTCCACTCACCTGCTGCTTCCGCGCCGTGTGCCTCTGCTCCGTGTCTTTGCCCATCGCGCTCTGGTACAGCCTGGCCTTCAGCATGCGCATGGCGGTGTCTCTGTTCTGCAGCTGAGAGCGGCTCTGCTGACACTCGGCTGTCGTCCCTGTGAAGATACGAAAGACGGATGACGACGAGGCTCGGGGGTTAAATCAAAGCGGTGCTGACGCTGCGATGTTGTACCGGTGGGAAGATGAACGATGCGCACTGCGCTGTCCGTCGTGTTGACGCTTTGACCCCCAGCACCTCGAGACTTGAACGTGTCAATGCGAAGATCCTTCGGATCGACGTTGACGTCGAACTACAAAGAAAAAGCAGACGGTTAGAGAACGCAGACTGATGTGGAGGTGGAGGTGGAGGTGGAGCGTACCTCCACCGGCTGAGGCAGGATGATGACGGTCATGGTCCCCGTGTGGATGCGCTGCATCCTGGAGGACAGGCCGACCTCTGGGATCCTCTGCACCCGGTGTGTTCCTCCTTCATGCTTCAGGTGTCTGTAGACGTTCTCCCCGGCTATCCTCACCGCCGCGTGGTGCAGACCACCTGAAAGAGGCGACGGTAACCGACCGCTGTGACCTCCAGAACATCTCTAAATCATACAACCGTCGTCGGGTGAAGATACAACTCACCGTAATCGGCGTTGGAGTAGTTCAAAACCTCAAAGTCCCAGTTTTTGTAATAGGCAAAGCCCTGGTACATGTCGAACATCTCTCTGGTGAACTGCTGACAGATGTCACCTGAAACAAGACGAGGACATTCAGGAGACTTTGGTGTTGTTGATTAAATGCAAATAAGGAGTCCGACAAACCTCCCGTCGTTCGTCCTGATACGACCTCCAGCAGAATATTACTGGAGTCGAGGGGGTCGGCGGGGACGAGAGCTTCGATCAGCTGCAGAGAAAGCAGATCATGAAAGGTTGAGGTTAATCTAGATACATACCTGTGTTTGTTGACGCTGACGTTAGATAGTTTGTCTTACGTGTCTTCTTAAGGTCACAATCTTTCGGGACATTTGTGCTTCCTCCTCTTTCAACAGCTGGCTCAGCTGCTCGTCTTCATCTTTGGACCCGGCTGAACCTGCAACACACACACAGAGATTATTTCACCTGCATCACTTCTTGTTGTTACCAGATGATCTGATGTTTCCTCACCGTGCAGCAGTGCCTGCACCTCCTCCAGGTCTCTCAGGGCTCGCTCAACACTCTCAAACACATTTGCAACAGGCAGCAGCTCCACCTGTCTCCTCAGCAGCACCTTCCTGTCGGTCTCGCTCAGGTGTGCACGCTGCAGCTTGTCGCTCAGGTGTTCATGCTCCTCCATGAGCTGCTGCAGGTATCTCTGAACAGACTCCTTCTTGTACAAGTCCCCCAGATCGCTGTGACAGAGGCGCTCAGGTGCTGCTGCTGCACCCCAGAGCTGCACCTTTGTCAGTGTCCTCCACCCTCCTCCACCTCCACCTGGTCTCCTGCTGTGAACTACACGGACACAAGCAGAGTACAGACGCAACCAGCGAGGAGCGAGCATGTCGCCACATCTGAGATTAAACCGAGTTCACACGTGTTTACAATAAACGTCTGCTCGGGTTAGCTGGAGGAGACCGGATGTAGTTTAGGGAAAGGTGACGAAGTGCACTCTGGGAGTTGTAGTTTCATCGTATCGGCGGTTCGGCTAATAAAACCTAATTAAAATATGGGTTATTTTTGCCTTTTATAGGTCGAGTCGCTCAAGCACTTTAATACTAATTATACTTTAATTTTAATTTCATCATTTTAATTAGTTTCCACCTTCACTGGCTCCAATTAGTTAATTAATAATAATAATAATTAATAACTAATAGTTAGCTGATGTCAGCATGTCGGACTATAGAGCCAGTGAAAGTGGTAAGATGATAATAAATGAAATAAACATGTTTGTTTGTGACAATAAATAAATATAATTGTGCATTAAACTTTAGCTTAGCATAGCTAATAATGAGGTATCATAACTATATTCATATATAATGTTAATAATGGTAAATAAAGAGGTTTATTGACTATAAATAAAAACATATAGTTATGTTAAAGCAGCGTATAAAAGGAGATTTAGCTATGAATCTTAGCTATCTTTATTAGCCATTTATTAGCTAACCTTAGCTAGCATTAAACATTAGCTTAGCATAGCTAATAATGATGTATCATAACTATATTCATATATAATGTTAATTATGGTAAATAAAAAAGGTTTATTGACAATAAATAAATACATATAATTATGTTTGACTATATAAGCAGAATATAAAAGGAGATTTAACTGAAATATTAATAAATGCTAATCTTAGATGTGTTAGCAATTATTAGCAACGTTAGCTCACATTAAACATTAGCTTAGCATAGCTAAATAATGTCAAAATGAGTCAGACTGTTTCTAGTAAAAATGGTAAGATAATAAATAACTAATAGGAGTTAAATATGCTTATTTGTGACAATAAATAAATAAAAATAAATCGTGTTTAAGCAGCGTATAAAAGGAGATTTAACTTTAATCTTAGTTAGCTTTATTAGCTAACCTTAGCTCACATTAAACATTAGCTTAGCATAGCTAATAATGAGGTATCATAACTATATTAATATATAATGTTAATAATGGTAAATAAAGAGGTTTATTGACAATAAATAAATACATATAAATACAATAAAAGGAGATTTAACTGTAAAATATTAATAAATTCTAATCTTAGATGTGTTAGCAATTATTAGCACATTAGCTCACATTAAACATTAGCTTAGCATAGCTAAATAATGTCAAAATGAGTCAGACTATTTCTAGTAAAAATGGTAAGATAATATTAACTAATAGTAGTTAAATATGCTTATTTTTGACAGTAAATAAATAAAAATAAATCGTGTTTAAGCAGCGTATAAAAGGAGATTTAGCTATGAATCTTAGTTAGCTTTAAACATTAGCTTAGCATAGCTAATAATGAGGTATCATAACTATATTAATATATAATAGTAATAATGGTAAATAAAGAGGTTTATTGACAATAAATAAATACATATAAGCATTATATAAAAGGAGATTTAACAAGCACTAATCTTATTTAGCCTTGTTAGCATATTATTAGCTAAAGTTAGCACACTTTAGACCTAGTTTTGTAACTGTTAAGTAACTGTAACCAAGTTAGCCACATATTTAAAGTCCTGACATCTTGTTTTGTGTTCAAGGTGTTTGGTTTTATCAGGAATGTGTCTTTACTGACTGTGAACCTTTGCTTTATAAGTGGATATGTGGAGAGAGACAGAGGAGTTTTCTTTAACCAAGGCGGTGGAGGATGTGGGTCAGCACAGCTACACCCAAACTCAGGCCCTGAAGGAGAAAGAGAAGACGCTCAGCATGCTGCAGGTTCATGTTTATTCACCTCATATTCTTACTGGTAATAGATGGTGATTCATTGTTGGTGTTCAAAGTTCAAAGATGTGTTATGCCTTCGTTTCCAGGCAACTCTTTCAAAAGTGGAGAAGAAAGCTGAGACTGCCGAGCGGGAGCTGAGATCTAAAGTGGTGGAAATCCTCATACTGGAGGACGTGGTGGATCATGTCGAGCAGCGGACAAAAGTCCTGCATGACAACTGTGCATCCCTCAGGGGGGGCATCACAAAACTCCACATGAGTGTGAGCGAGGAGGAGGAGGATGCTCGCAAGGCTCTGGCCGGGTTCGACGCCTACCGGGAGAAGATGGAGGCTCACAGGGCGGCTGTTCTGCGAGCGGCGAGCCAGACGGAGGCTCATAAACAGCTGGAGGAGAAGCGAACGCTGGTGAGGACGCTGACACAAAAGAGAGAGGAGCTGAGGGAAGATCTGGAGAAAGCAGACGGGAACACAGTGCTCATGGCAAAGGTGGAGAAAACAGCACGGATCGTGATTGTGTTGAAATGTTGAACTTAACTTGAACTTTTGTCTGCAGAGAGAGATCGATGATCTGAAGGAGGAGATCTCCGCGATGAGGATGACGACGACTGAGAGGAGAGAGCGACTGCAGGAAGAGTTTGAAACTCACTCTCAGATAAAGAAAGAGATCGAGGCACGGCAAAGAGAAGTTCATTGTTTATACTAGGGTGGCAGAGGGGTGGAAGATTTCTGGTATTTATAGTCAAGATTATACTAAAATATATTTCCCCCAACCTTTAATTTAGTAAATTTCCGGGTTTATTCCCATATATTCCCATTAATTCCCATTCCAGCTTTGACAATTTGCAACCGTGGCTTCAACTAACCAGCGATTAATGAACTGCTCGTTTAATCGAAAAGTTCCCAGCGTGCAACCAACTACCCATCCATCCCGGCTGACCATTCACACTCACATACACACCTACGGGCAATTTAGAGTCACCAACTAACCTGTTAAGTGCAACTTTTGGACTATGGGAGGTTCAAACCAGAAACCTTCTTCTCCAAACAAGAGAAATATTGTATGTTCGCGTCACAGAAGAGCTCGAAAACAATAAAATCTACATTTGAGAAGCTTAAATTTAGATTTTTGTGATTCAGAATTGTTGCAGATGAGTTTAATTTATACGTATATCTTGAAAAATATACAACAAAAACTGTTTAGCCGGTTACATAAACGCAGCAGCAGCTACACATCTGATATTAAAGTATAAAAATCATAATTTCCAGTTCTTCTTTCACCCAGATCCAGAACAGACGCTACGAAGCCATCGTCAAGCGTCTCCACTGCCAGCTGAGCCGGGCTCAGGCCGTCCACAGGTAAACACCAACGTTTGTCCTCCATGTGCAGTTACCACATATTTATCTAACGCCACTTAAACTGTGTGTGTGTGTGTGTGTGTGCTTCAGGCAAACGTCTGAGGACATCCACCACATGGAGGGACAGCTCGCTGAGCTGAGGAAGCAGCTGGAGTCATCGCAGTGAACATTAAGTTAAGTTAAATGTTCAGAGGAGAGTTGTTGCTGTTCCTGTGTTTGAACATCAGAGGGCGGCATCGTTTTACAGATCCAACGTTACCTGTCCGGCCTCACAAACCTCTCACCTGCGCTGTTCTGCAGGAGTTTGACGCCACGTATGACGGTTCTAGTTTCATGTTTGTCTGAGAGCAGAAATATTAAAATGTTTTGTCTTTTATCACGTGATTTCATTTCCTTTAATAACACGACAACCGAATCAGGGTCGACGTCATCGTCAGGATTTTAGGTCAGTGGATCTGTGCAGTCGACCCGAGCTGAACAAAAGCCAAGTGTCTCCTCTAACTGTCCACGATGATGACGATAACGGCCGTGTTGGTGTTTTGGTACACGATGTTCCAGCTTCCGCTCGGCTTGTTCGCTTGATGGGCAGCGAGGTGACAGAATGAACAAGGGCGTGACTGTGCTGCTTCATCCAGAACTCTCACAGCTAAATGAACAAACCAAACCGCCTGCCGATAGAAATGTACTGAGAACCTCTCAACGCGGGAACACAGATTTAAACGGGATGATCTGTTTTCGTTTCTCAAACGTCCACTTGAGGCTGGCTCCAGAAGTGAGTCAGTCTCCATAAGTCCCCATGTTTCACAGCAGAAATAAACATGTTTACAGCCTGGGTCTCCTGAAGTCGGAGGCGTTATGTTACCATTAGCAACAGAAACAGGGAAGATCTGAACATTAAAGACGTCTAAAGCCTGAGCTCTCTTTGTTTGTAAGACGTTTCAACACTGCTGCATGTGGAAAAACCCACTTGACCCCAACATAAACTAATCCCACGTTGATGGGAATCTTCTGGGTTATTGTAATCAATACACGCGATCCTCGCCGTCCACTGATCTGTCTCTCTGTGGACTCAAATTAGTCGGAGAGAGGTGAGAGTTAAGACGAGAAATAAACGAGCTTCTCAGTCGCCAAGCGTGTTTTTACTGGCATCAGAAAGGTCAAGGTAAAAGTTTAACAAATAGTTACGCTAAAGGTCTGTTTGTTTTCAAGTTGTTTTGTCTTTAAACTCTCTAAACTGACACGTTTGTCTGTTTATATTGTTTGTTAGACGCATCCACATAAATGAAATCAGCATGTGGTAGGAAGCTGGTGTTAAATTAATTCTCTAATTGGCTTAATTAGCGTCATAGGATATGAATATGAGTTATTTAAAGAGTTTCTTAGAAAGGAGCCCCAGCTGTGTTCGGCTGCCGCTCTATGTTTGAAACTCCAAAGGTGTTTGTGTGTGCGAGGCCGAGAAGTTTGGCACACCTTCGAGAAAATGGCCCAGCAAACTACAATTTGTGCTCGAGTGGGTAACGAAAGCACCTTGAATCTCGCTGTGCTTGAACGTCTCGGTTTGTTGGCGGCATGTTTTTGTCTCTCCTGTGTGGAACAGCTGTTTTGCAGACGATCGGTCACAAAAATCTGCACAATGTTGTCAAACACTCTCAAAATATGTGTCGCCATGTTGGCGGGCCTGAATGACACCTGGATACTCAAAGAAGCCACCTGTAACGACACCCACCTGTCAATCAAAGCGTCCACGCTCTTAATCCTGCATAACTTGAAGCCTTAATATAATGTGAACAGGTGAGTTGTATATAAATTCACCCTCAGTACAGTTGTCATGAACGGGGAAATTAGCTACAGAGACCAAAACTGTTTTTTGTACCAGGCTGTAAACATGTTTATTTCTGCTGTGAAACATGGGGACTTATGGAGACTGACTCACTTCTGGAGCCAGCCTCAAGTGGACGTTTGACGAACTGCAGCCTGCAGGAAGACGTGAGCTCCTACAGACTGTAAATCTTCACCTTGTGCATGACTCAGCGCGTCTGACTGACTGACACCTTCACGGTCGCTTGCAGCAGCTCCTCCGTGCATGTTACGTGTGTTTACTACAGAGTTTAATCTCTCACACTCCTGTGACAAACTTTATGAAAACACGACGCATCACTCATTTGCTACTGTATCTACACCGTCTGTCAGTAGCCGTGTACATCTGGAGCAGGTTATGTAGTGAGAGTTATCTTTCCTGAGCCCGGGCTTCAGAATTTATGGTTTTAATCAGCAAAATCATCCAGATAACTCTTCAAACTCGAGATAAGAGACACGTTTCTGCTGAAAAATTACCACGATATAGGTCGGGCAGCTACAGAAGGTCAAAGGTTAAAGGTTAGGATGTACACAGGAGGAGCTCGCCACCGCTACGACGAATATTATGCTTTTATTTTGGTAAGGTTTTACATACTGTGCAATTCAGTATACTCATCCTGCTTTTATTTTTTGGACACTTTTATTTTGAAAGAGGAGATATCGGGAGAAGTCTTTTGTGAACTTTTAAAGGTCGATTTCTTGTTTTTTTGTCTAAATCTTTGGGCAGAGCTCCGTATTTAGGGAACAAATAAGAGACTAATGTCTGTTTTCTCATGTCACAAGAAGCAAGGAGGCAAATAGTTCCTCAAAAGGTTGAAGGATCTGATAGATCTCTGCTGTTCTGTCCAAAACCTGAAGAGATCTCGACAAACTAGAGCGGCAGAAAGAAAGACAACCTTTATCACGCCAGATTCTCCTTTTTACCATCAACATCCGACTCCCACCAGCAGCTGGAGGATGTAAATACGAGTACACAATCAGCTGAGCCCTCCGCGCGCACGTAAACACGCTGAGTAAAGTTTTCCAGTTTAATCACACCAGAGAAAAAGGTGGGACGAGTCTTTCCGAGAACTACAAACACTCCCCCCCCCCTGTGTGACCGCCGTCCTCGAGTCAGGAGGAAGATGAACTACTCCCAGAGAAACTCGTCGCATCTAATTGTTTTGCTGTGTGGCTTCAGAGAAGCCGAGAGCTTCGTCGACTGGCCCTCGGGGAGGGGAACAGCTCCGTCAACCTGAGCGTGGATTCACCTCCAGAGACCTGTGGGAGTTTATTTACCTTCTTCCTTTGTTTGCACAAGTAATTACTGTCTGTGTAAAGTTACCCAGACGTCTCAGGACGAGGCAGTAATCCTGATTTACGAGACAGGCCTCTGGTTTGTCTCAGGGCGAGAGGGAAATAAGCATGTAGTTTGTGTGCGGATACGCAAATTAAAAAGCAGTGAGGAGGGGCCATCCCTCGACACACCGAGGGGATCCACTGTGACTCCTGCCGGCCTCTTAATTGCTCCCATTGCTCTTTGTCAGACTAAACAGCACAGCGCCGACTGGCTCGCCAGTTTACCAACAAAACCTGCTGACTTTAAACTTCCTACTGATTCACCGATGACTAAAATCTTCCTTTCTTTGGGTCATCGGAGTAGTTTCTGGAAGGACAGAGACAGAAACCAGGTGGAGGTGTTTGCAGGGTGTGGTCGGGGAATGTTATCGGTTTGCACGGACACGAAATGAGTCCGCAGGTGAGCGTGACTCCGCGCCGGGAATGTGGGATGAATGCTAACAAGCAATGACGTGGCGACGGAATAAGCCAAAAATAGACGCAATAAAAGAAACCTCTCACCCTCGCGGACACGCCCCGCAATGTAATGGAGCCCCACCCGGCTTTGTACCCGAGCAACGAAAACAAACACGCTTTAATGACTCGGTATCCTTGGCAGATTAGTTTTTAAATGCCTCGACCAGCAGGAGCTGTGACCTATTTGGACGCAGATGAAGCACGAATCACGCACAACAACAACAACAACATTATATACAGTGAGCTCTGTATATATCTGCAGAGTCAGTGCTTCACACCCACCTACCACTGAGTCATTTCTGTAAATGCTGCTCAGCATTTCGGCATCTTCAATCCTCCGACACTAATCGTGAGGACGGAGGAAAGATTCAGGTATTTTACTTTTATGGAAAAGCAGCAATGTGACAATTTAAAACTACTGTGATACAAGTAGAAGTTACATGCGGAGTGAAAGTACTCACCGTGCACGCAAAACGAGCTCTTGTCGAGCAGTTTCGTTCAAATATTTCTCTCTTTTATGATATTAAATTAAATATCGTCCGGCTTCGGACTGTTTGTGGGACCAAATTTAGTTTGATTTGATCAATAATCAGTGGATTAAAGGTCGGTTACAGATAACAGATGGACGGTTTGAGAGAGAGAAAGAGCTTAGCAGGGGTTGAGCGACATAGGCAGCGAATGAGAGTGAGCGAGCTCTGTACTTTTAATCAGTAATGTTGATTGTTATGTGTAGATTAGTGACGAGTACAATATTTACAATAGTACAATACACAGTAAGACGTCTACAACATGTTGTGTAATGTTTGCGTACTCCTGACTCGTGCATTAAATATATATTTAAATATATATACGTGAGGTTATACAGGATATGTGTCTGATCATTGTGCCCATGTGTCCTAGCGTGAGTCGACACCCTGCCTGCCTGGCGTCTGTATTTTTATCCCAGGACAGCCCTTAACGTTTTACAGCAGCACACGTTTGCCACTTTTATAAATAGGCCGGTAAATAAACAAAGTGCAATCCGGGGCCGCCGCATGTTTGAGATGCCAAACTGCAGCACAAGGGCCGATCCGGAAAAGTAGGACAGCTGTGGGGAGTCCTGCGTCGTCCGTTACGTCATAAGAACGAGCGGCGTGCAATCAGCACAGCGGGAGGCTCATCTCCTCTCTCCGGGTCCTGATTGCAGGCGGTGAATTATGGATGAAATGGAGGCGGAAGGAAGCGACGGTGGGAAGGAAGAAAAACTGTCTCCACATGTTGGGATGGAAAAGCTCGTACATGCCGTTCTCTCCTCGCACAGCTGCAGTTTTATCACTCTGAAGGGACCGGGCATTGCACATGGACGACATCCTCCCCTCTCTGTTCCTGAGGTGCTCCTGTATGACCGAGAACTTATAGAAGTCTTTGTCGGAGGTTCAATCTAGGGTTTCGTGAACCCTGAATTTACACGATATGCAACGTTTACGTCGACTGTCGTCGTCTGAGTTGGCCGTGCAGCCATGTCTGTTTGGTTTTCAGGCTGTGCAGTTGTTGTGTGGTGGGATATAAATCATAATTACGACTTGTTGAGAAGAAGATGGTACTTAGAATAACTTTTCAGCCTCGATCCAACAGATCTGCCGATGATCCACGATCTTTGGAAGAGGCCGGACTAGTTCTTATATAATAACTAAATTCTACTTCGTGTACGTCAGTCCTCTCGTTCTTTCACGTCGTCACAGGCGTCTCAACACGAGCTTCCGGCCTAAGTCGCATCTCCTCTCGTCTCGCTTCACAACATCTCTCGTTACTGCATCTGTAACTTTAGAAATGTGGGAATTGAAGCTTAGTGCGACTCACACACACAAACTCGCTGAGAGACGGCGAACAAAAGCAGAGGAGGGGTCAGCGCCTGAGCTGCAGTCACGGAACAGCAGAGCGTGGGCACCGCGTGTAAAACACTGTGCATGTTCAGGCCGCTGTGACTAATCTGTCATTTTAACAAAGACGCGGCGACAGGAGAACTCGTAACGCGACGTGCTGTGAGGGATTATTTCCTGAGGGAGTCTCTCTGTAGGTGACAAAGCAAAGATGCTGCTGTGTGACGAAGACGAAGAGCCAACTGAGGTGGAATTTCTCTGCAGTCGCTCTCCATGCAAATGTTTTCTGGGGCCTGCAGCAGGAAAAAGGCAAATACAGTCTGAACACACACACACACACACACACACACACACACACTCCTGGTGGTAAACAAGCAGCCTCTTCTCGAGCAGGTTTGTTTTGCGTGATGCATCTCGAGCCGCCTACGTTTCAGGGGCTGCTGCAAGATCATGTCGGCATGGACGTCGTATCTGTGACGTCGTGAAGCTCGGAGTGTGGCGGCCTGCAAACGCTGAAGTTTGGGGCCGTTTGTTAGTTAGTCTCCAATCGTCTATCGACTGTTTCTTTTGTCCTCTGAACTTCTGCTCGTGGACAAAGAAAGAAACTTGAAGACGTCACCTTGGACTTGGATTTTTCAGCATTTTCTGGCAGTTAATCGAGAAAAGGATCGACAGATTAATCCATGATGAAAATAATCGTGTGTGGCGAACCGAGGTCCGACGAGCAACGAAGAGAGTTGCTTTCTCGTGATCGGAGAACGCAGTTTACCGACTCGGATCAGAGCAAACGTCTTCACCGTTCGTCTTGTTCTCATCGGTCGTGTTAGATCTCTTAGAAAACAAACAGACGTAAGGTTCTGTTTCCAAGTTGCACCACATACGTTGCCACAAAGCTGTAATGGATACACACAGAGTTGATATTTAGGTCAACCCCACTGTGGGCAACACAGCGTAGCGAACCCCCTCACCTCCATCCAACCAACCAACCAACCACCAGACCACCACCTCTGTGCAGCTGAGGGGGTATCTGAGGAGTACATGGTGTTCCAGCACAGTCTGTACGTCCACACACACACACATACACCACGTACACACAGCCTCACAGAAACGTCCATTCTTTGCATTGTGCTTATGTGTTTCCAAACAGTACACGGTGTCCTCGCCCTCAGCGCTCTGACAGGACAGGTGCAGAGCTGCATTAAATACGAGCGTCAGGCGTCAGGCACAGCATGAATGGACGGTTATCTGTGTGTGTGTGTGTGGAGTGTGTGGAAAATAAAGTTTGGGATGGGAAATGCAGTTTATTATGTAACAGCACATAATGTTCCCTGTGTTGTGGATTTGATCTTCGGTTTTCCTTCGTAAGAGTGTGAAATATTTGTGTCAGGTTGCATGTGCGTGTTGTAAAATCAAAATATGTGGCACAAAACTTTATCTCACAGACTTTTGGAAGCTTCCAAAAAGGAAAATACTGAAGTTTAAATAAATATAATGTCCTCAAGTAAATTTCTATTTCCACTGCAATTAATATAAAGCTACATCGTTTCTTTCCAGGAAGCTTTCCCTGAATTTTTGGGGAAATTATAAGTAAGATAATATAAAAAGACGAGTAAATGATCATTAATTTGAATCACAGCAAGCGTGAAAAACTGCAGTTCCTCTTGTCGTCCACTTGAGTCTGGCTCCAGAAGTGAGTCAGTCTCCATAAGTCCCCATGTTATGATTGTTTTAAGTGTTTAAACATGGACAGTAAACCTTGAATCCTGACTTAAATAAACGTGTATCATCAAGATTGAGACAAACACAGTCAGGATGGCATGACAGCATTTCGGCGTGTGGTTGCAGCGTCCGCAGTGATGCAGCTTCAGTCAGTTTCTCTCTGCTGTGTTTTTTTTTCTTCCTGCCTCCGCCTGCAGTTTCTTCCTGCTGATGCTGCTCCACGTGTCGCGTCTCGTGCGGCAGAGCCACGGAGTCAAAGAGTGGAAAACATTTAAAGGGGACACATCGACAGATCAGAGCTCAGGCCTGCTTCTGGTTTCTTTTCCTACATCACGATGACTCACAGGAGCTGTTTACAGATGATGTTTAAATGTTGTTTTCAGGTCACGGGACGAGGCTTCGTGTGTGTTCACAGTCAATCTGAATCACGCTCGTGTTATTTCTTCATATTTGCAAATATTTTTGCAGAAGTTGTGACGTTTTTTTCAAATGATTGGAGCCTGTGAAAATAACTTTGTTATATCATAACTGTTTTGGTTTTCTAACCCTGAATTATTCACCGTATTGAAGGTGATGTCCAGTTTTTCACGGAGGTTGCTGCTTCTCGTTTTTGATGTTTTTTGGCACTTAAAGGAGAAAAAAGTACAGAAGTACAGACACATTAAGAAGCGTCAACGACTGGACAATAAAGTATTTTTTTATAAATATAAGTTTAAAATATGAAACAGAAAAGCAGAAAAGCTGAGAAGCTGGAACCACAGGATGTTAGCCATTCATTTTCTGTTGGATTAATCGATAAGAATTTGATTTAATCGTCAAAATGTGGAAATAAAAAGCAAAAAGTCTGAATTTCTGAAGCTAAAAATGAGAGAGAAGTTGTAAATATTTTGCATTTCTGCTCTGAAACAATCGATTATCAAAATAAAAACTATAAACCAGCCTCAAGTGGAGCGGTTTCTGCCGCTTCAGCGCGCAAAATCAACAAAAATTATAAGCCTATTCAATTTAATTTCCTCCGTTATCACCGCACGCTGCACACGTGCAGAGAGGAAATCGCTTCGTCGTCAGCTGTTTCTCGCAGTCGCCTGCAGACGGCCTGTTCTCTGCTGATCAGCAACAATCAGAGGCCGCCACAATGCCAGCGTGAGCATTAAACACGTCCTTCCTCTGCTCGCCGCTCAGACCGGAGGAAAGAGAAGTCTCGACCTTGCCGCGACCTAAAACCACAGCGATTTCAAAAATAGCCCGACGCGAGTGTGACCTGATTGAGAAAGGCTCGGCGATCTTCCAGGTCGAGAGCAGGCAGAGATCCAGACTCTTAATGCAAAGTGTTCACAGCGGGTGTGTTTGAGCAGGTGTGCACCAAATGGTAGACGAAGCCCGAGGCCTCCTCTGACCCGAGATCAGCGCGTAAACAAGCGGTGGAAAGCGTCATCTGGTCGACATCTGCACAGAAACAGGAGAGCTAAACAAACCCCTCAGAGCGTATTTGTTCTGCGATCACACACAAACTTTAAACTCTCTCTCTGGTCCGTCTTCGTTCGCTTTCACAGACTCTATTTCCGTGCATGCTCCCGTGTCCTCAGCCTGCGTCTGGTACACAGTGTTCAACCGCACGCGCGAATATAAACACACGCCGGTCTGAGGTCAGTCTGAAACGCCGCAGTGTGTTTCCTGTTTGCTTCCTATTTCTGAGACAGGAAGGCAGATCTTCTCGTTCTTCCTCCTTCACTTCTCACCTCTATTATCTTTTTTCTTCTTCTTCATCTTCTGTCTCCATCTGCGACGCCCAAAGGTCAGAACGGAAACCCCACGGCGATGCACCGTGTCTGCAGAATGTTACATTTCAGTAGCAGGTTGTTGAACAAACACCTGTTTACTCTCCTAAAAAACGGGCACAGCCTGTGCCGTAAACAACCTGATTAAACCGGAGAAGCTCTTTCAGTGAATGGAGTCTGTTTTCGTGTCTCCTGCTGTGTCAGTCCAACAAATTCACTGCATGTCAAACAAACAAAGGATTAGTGAAGGAGAAGAGTTCAGCCTGTCTGAAAATGAAGCTGTAACTTCAAAACACCAAACTCCAAAACACGCTGCAGGAATGCAGCCGCAGACAAACGCTTAAAAAATAATTACACAGACGAACCGGTCCAACCAGTTAGACACGATAAAGAAAACACCTGAGAGACAGACAGACAGAAATCATTACCTGTGGAGCGTGAAAGATGTGAATCTTTTCAAAGGAAATGAACTGCAGCACTCTGCAGAGGAGTGATGGAGATTTTAAGGATGGAAACTCGGCCTGTTTTGGCAGCGAGGGGAGGAAAAGTGGAGGATGAGAGAGAGGCTGTAATCCCCCCTCCGTAATCCCTTTCTCTCCCCAGCGGGGTGCCGGCTACGTGCCGGCCTCTCTGTGCTTCGGTGTGGGGCTTGTTTTGGAAATTTCAAAGGGCTGGCGCTCGGCAGCGGCGGCCGTGGCGGCGGCACGTGCCTCTGAGAAATGTGACTTTGGATGGAGGACAAATGAGGACACAGACCTGCTGCACACGGAGGCTGAGCTCGGTGTGAAGAGAGAGAGAGAGATTTCTGCACCAGCAGCAAGACCGTAACACAATGCATCCTCAAGATGCAACGTCCAACGTCCAAGTCAGTCCCAGATTTACTCTTGACTCTACTTTTATCGTCCTAGCTTCCTCCGTCATCGTCGGCGAGCAACGCCAGCTTAGAAACTATCGCCCGGCTCCTGTTCTGGCACGACACCGGCTCCCACTTCCTTGTCAGCATTCGCCTGAAAACCTCCTCTTTCTAACCGGTGAGCCGAGCTAACAGCAGCTACAGTTCACCAGGGAACTCTGTAAATCACAAAGAGGTCAGATCAGAGGGAAAACCAGAAAAATCAGTGACATAGTTCAGGTGGCGTTATGTACCCGGATCACGACGTTACAAAGTGCAGAAATAGTTGGAGAGTTAAAGATGATGTCTCGAGAGTGAATGCAGCAACTTTCAGAGTGTTTCAGGGTTAGTTTCTCGTTGAAAAGTTCAGCTCTGTGCAGGTGAACGAGCTCGTGTTCTATTTAAGTTCAGCCATGTGTTCGCGCCTCGCTGACACGACCCGGCCACCTTCATTAAATTAACCGTGACCGGCGTAGTAGGGGTTTTTGTTTGGACCTCACGAGGTTTCACCAAATGACTCGCCGTCCGTCTGTCCGTGTGTGCCGTGTTGTGTGCAGCAGCTGATTCCAGTTTGAAGCTGATTGAGTGCATGTGCGACAGAAAACGAGACGCCACGGGCGATCTATTTGTGTGTGCATGACTCACACGGCTGAGTTTGTGGAATCAAAGTAAAACATCAGACTAACGTGTCAGAGAGGAAGTCTCCGGGTTTTAATGCCGTTTAATAAAAATAATAATGTTTATTTAGTACGACACGAAGAAGCAGACAACTATAATAAACTGCAGTTCCTCAAACGTCCACTTGAGGCTGGCTCCAGAAGTGAGTCAGTCTCCATAAGTCCCCATGTTAGACAGCAGAAATAAACATGTTCACAGCCTGGTACAAAAAACAGTTTTGGTCTCTGTAGCTAATTTCCCCGTTCATGACAACTGTACTGAGGGTGAATTTATATACAACTCACCTGTTCACATTATATTAAGGCTTAAAGTTATGCAGGATTAAGAGCGTGGACGCTTTGATTGACAGGTGGGTGTGGCTTCGGCGTCATTAAACTCGCCTCAGGTCTGCTGATGATCCACACCAAGAAGAAGAAGAAGACGCCTGAGGAGCTGCCACGCTGTCCCTAACACAATCAGCTTAATTAAATTAAATCTTGTGATAGTTATTTCCCTCAATCTGTGGAGAAAAAACAACCCAGTCCTAGATTTACCGGCCTGCTTTTACAGCTCCTGTTCTGGCACGACACAAACACAAAATAATCCAACAAGTCATCAGCGAACACGAAACAAAACAGCTGATTAATACGAGGTTAATTAAACATATAATAAGCTACGTAATCGTGTGATTTTGAGACAGAATGTAGCTCCATGATCAGCTGCTTTTCGTCGTGGTACATTCAGGTTTTTGCGGCGGGACACCGGACAGGATAATCCCAACACAGTGTCTTCAAGTGGGGGAGGTCAAGAGGCTCCCTGGATGATCCACGTTTAAACCCAGCAGGGCAGCTGCTTCCTCAGCAATAAGAAACACATGAACAGCACAGAGGGAGGTGCATTAGCGGGGGTAGATTTTGGGGTAGAAAGGTCTTTGTATGTCTGGAAACGAGTCGTGCTGGTTGGAAGATCGCAGCACATCTTTGTAAACAACCGGCCGCTCTATATTTAAGCCTCGGCGGCGGCACAAATAGTCGAGGTTAATCCACGTGTGATCCCTCGGCTTCAGAGTACATCCTGTCCTCGCAGGCGGCGGGTTTGAAGAAAACACCTTTTGTCAATGAAACGGGATTTACTAAAAGTGCCATCTGGACACGAGGTCAGGACGTGTGATCAGACTGACCCCGAGGAAGGACGGCGGAGGGACGGATACACATTAGATCAAACAGCAATTAATTAGATTCAGCCCCAGGAGAGCTCGTCGGGTTACAGCACGGAGTGTAGAAACACCTTCACGTCTTCATTAAACCGGCTGAACGAGACCTCGTTTTCATCGGCCCTCCGCGGCCGAGCAGGAGGAAAAAGTAGTGTCGCCTAGAAAAAGCTGCTAAAAATAAAACGGACACACTGAGCGGCTTTACCTCCAGGTTAAAATCTGGCCTGGAAAATAAAAGTCGGCTTCTCTCTGGGTGTGATGTTTCACGCTCTTCGTTACTGCTGACCGGATCAGTTTGGTTACAGCCCGACAGTTCGCATCGTATGAGCTCATGGAGTAAATTTAGACACGTGTTACTTTTATCTGTCCTCCTTATTTTTATTCATTTATTTAGAATCTCCTGCACTTGTTTCGTAACCTTTCTCCTCCGCTGCGACCCTGAAATGTTAATATTAATAAAACTCTCTTTAAATAAACATTCCTACATGCACGTGTACGCGGAGTGATCTCTGAAATATTACAAACAATTAACAAAATACTACAAAACTCGGTTTTTACTTGGGTCTCGGACAAAGAAGACTGTTTGGATGTCACCAGAAGTTGATCTACAGCTGCTGTCGTAACTAAACATCGAGGTTTGACCACAAGACCACGAGCAAATCAACTATGAAGTCACTGGTTCGTTTTGGGACTGATCGGACGTATACGTGATATTTTATACGTGAAAACGACGACTACTAAACACTGCCGGTGTGTCAGATTTAAGGGAATAAAATAAAATAATATGCAAAAATATAGTTTCATAAGTGTATAATCATGTATATATGTTTGTTTTGTTAGTTTATATATAATTAACCTATATCATGTTTTATCTTGTGTGTTTTCACCTTTATTATTATTATTATAATGTTTTTCTTAATGTGTGTATAAATAAAGCTGAACACACATTTTAAACACACACGTTTCTTCACATGTCGCTGTGTGTGTGCGCGCCCCCGCCTCCAGCATGCGCGTCCACGTGAGGCAGCCCCAAAGTGGGCGGGGCCTCCATAGGGGCTCGGTGGTGTTCGACCAATCAGAGAGCGGCATACAGATAAATATTTACATTAGTGGGCCAGCTCTGCGCATGCGTAATGAGGTCAGGAGTTGTCTGAGGGTGAAGTGGAGGGGACGATATTAATTGATTATTTATTGATTAAAACCTGATTCTGTTTATATTTATGATTTTGTTTTTGGTTTAGTTTGAGCTAAATAACATTTTTTGCATCGATTTAATGAGTTAAATTCAGATTTTAACGGTTGCTACAGAGAGAAATGTTTAAATTTCTAGAATATTTATGACACATTTCTCCAAAGCTCGTTCAAGAAGAAAGAAGAAATGTATTAAAACCTGATAATTTATGTTCATATTGTGGATTTTGTTGGCTTTAATGAGTTAAATTCAGATTTTTTAGGGTTTCTACAGTGAAAATGTATAAATTTATGGAATATTTACGACTTTTATCAACATATTTCTTTTAGGAGACTCCAAATGTTGTTAAAATGAAACCAAACAGTCCAGTTTGAGCTTACAGCTGTTGCTAAAGTGACTTTTTCTTGTTGGTAGAGAGAAAATTTATATATTTATGAGTGAAATTCAACATATTTCATTTAGGAAACTATAAAATTTATGATTTTGTTGGTTTGATGGAGCTAAATCAAAATTTTAAGGGATTCTACAGAGAAAAATGTTTAAATTTATAGAATATTTATGACGTATTTCTCCAAACCTCGTTCAAAAAGAAGGAAGAAATGTTCATATTGTGGATTTTTCTGGTTTTAATGAGTTAAATTCAGATTTTTTAGGGTTTCTACAGCGAAAAAGTGTAAATTTCTATTTGTTTATGGCTGAAATTCAACTTTTATCGACACGAAACAATAAATAACAGTCCAGTTTATACTTTTTTGTTTTCATTTTTATTTGAGGTGCAACTGTCTAGTGCAATTGTAACGTCACATTTGTGATGGGCTGAGGAACATGCACACAAACATCCACATAATTGTGCTCGGGCATTTTCCTTGAAATTATTATTATTTTTCCTCCTTTTCTTACATTTTTTCTCCGCCAAAGTGTCGTTAATCTGTGTTCAGCGCTCCAGTTGCACTACGAGCAACTCAAAACACACTCGGCTGTACAAAAAGAAATAAACACCATCGCCAGTCTTTAAAAAAAAACAAAAAAAACATCTACAACACGTCCTCAATATAATCCGAGCGGCGGCGGACAGAGTTCATGTACAGTACGAAGCCGTGAGTCACCGCACAGAGAGAGACAGCATCTTTAGTGTCACCTGTTCCCGCCCTGAGAAATGACATCACAGGTAGTATAACACCTGGCAGAACCATAGATATATATATATACACACCTCTATGTATATATATACACACACGTTGAGTAAAACAACTAAAAAAAACAGCTTTTATATATGTATCTATGGTTAGAAACCAGGCACTTGGCAGAGTTTAATTGGAAATATTTACTCACTACCTAGAAACAGTCATGTCTTATTTGCCTCTCCGTTAATCACCGGGACGTTAATTACATCAACAAGAGCAAAAACAAAACATTTTAAACCTCCCCTAACAAAAAAACAAACAAAAAAAAAGGTCCCTGCATAAATGTTTTACGTCCGAGAACAAAGAGGAGAAGAGTTCAGGGCGAAGGACACGAAGTGGACGACGAGGCGCTGCTTATATATATATTTCATAATCTGTGTAATCCCGTCGACGTCTCTCGGAGGGAAACAAAAAAAAACAAAAGTGAGCTGGACTTTGTCGAGTCCCATTCCAGATGGGACGTGACGAAGATTCAGAGTTCGTCCGTTGTCAGTCGGGAAAATTAAAAAAAAGTGCACCGAAGACAAGACGGTTAAAAAAGAAAAATTAAAAAAAGAAAAGTGTGACAGCGGCGGTGGCACTGAGCGTTCTCCTCTCTGATTGGCCAGAGGAAGAGGAGGAAGAGGAGGAGGAGGCGGCCACGGTGGCTTCCTGTCAGCTCCCTCATCGCCACGACGACGATGATGATTGTCTGAAGCAGGTAATAAAAGCGGACACACACACACACACACACACACGAAGTCTTTCAGTTAAATTAAAATGTGCAACAAAAGAACGTCGTCCTCCGCGAGTCAGTTCACAGTATGGCGAGACTCCTCCTCCTCCTCCTCCTCCTCCTCCTCCTCCTCGCTCCCTCCACCGTGCAGCTTTCAGCGTTACGCGGACGTACCGGAGCTCTGTGTGGAGGGGAGGGCCTGCGTCGTCCCCGTCGTCGTCGACGGCGGCACCAGAGGAGGCTGGGAGGCGCCGGTCGGCGAGTTGCCGGTCTGGACCTGAGCCTGGAACTGAGCCATCTGCTCGGGGCTGGCCAGGTTCTTCAGCAGGTTGTTCTCCTGCTCCAGCTGAGTGTTGCGCTCGATAAGCTCCTTGATCTGCTCCTTCAGCACCTCCACCTCCTCGCGCACGGCGTACATCAGGTGGCTCTTCACCAGGTCCTGAGGACGGACGAGAGAAAGAAAGAGGGTCAGACAATCGCACGATTAAATCTGCAGTCAGCTGATTCATTGAAGCAGAAACTCTTTCCGTCCTGTTCCAGCTTCACAAATGTGAAGATCTGCTGCTTTTCTGTTTCATATTTTAAACTTATATTTATAAAAAACACTTTATTGTCCAGTCGTTACGCTTCTCGATGTGTCTGTACTTCCGTTTTATCTCCTTTAAGCACCAAAAACAAGCAGCAGCATCCTCCGAGCCTGTTAAGTTTGCACAAAATATGTGGCACAAAACTTTATCTCACAGACTTTAACAGTGATTTTTACCAACGAGGAGACTTTTTGGAAGCTATAATTTTTAAAAAAGTCTCCTAGTTGGTAAAAATTTGCTACCAATTAAAGGAAAATACTGAAGTTTAAATAAATATAACCTCCTCAAGTAAATTTCTATTTCCAAGAAAATTAATATAAAACTACATCGTTTCTTTCCAGGAAGCTTTCCCTGAAATTTTGGGGGAAATTATAGCTAAAGATAAATAAATAATAAAAAGAAGAGACACTAAATGTGACTGAATTATCGAGTCACAGCAAGCGGCAACCTCCGTGTCCGTGTGAAGTGAAGCCTCCAAACAAAACTGCAGTTCCTCAAACGTCCACTTGAGGCTGGCTCCAGAAGTGAGTCAGTCTCCATAAGTCCCCATGTTTATTGTTTTTATTTTGATAATCGGTTGTTTAAGAGCAGAAATTCTAAATATTTACAACTTCTCTCTCATTTTTAGCTTCAGAAATTCAGATTTTTTGCTTTTTCTTTCCACATTTTGATGATTAAATCAAATTCTTATCGATTAATCCAACAGAAAATGAATGGCTAACATCCTGTGGTTCCAGCTTCTCAGCTGCGAGGATTCGCTGCTTTTCTGTTTCATATTTTAAACTTATATTTATAAAAAAATACTTTATTGCCCGGTCGTTACGCTTCTCGATGTGTCTGTACTTCCGTTTTAGCTCCTTTAAGCACCAAAAAAACATCAAAAATGAGAAGCAGCAACCTCCGTGGATGTGAAGTGAAGCCACCAAACAGTCTCCATAAGTCCCCATGTTTCACAGGAGAAATAAACATGTTTACAGCCTGGTAGTGTTTTATCGTCTCTAAGTCAGACAAAGTCGTTGTTTGTTGGAGCTTCCTTTCTCTTGCTATAAATATTTCGGGTCATCCATGTTTATATATTTAAATATAAAGAGTCCAGACTTCCTGCTGGTGTTAAAATAAAAACAGGAGAATGTGACTCAGGCTGATGATAGAGGGGAAAAGGTGGATTTTTTATATATAATGTTTCTGGTGCGTTCCCACGATGATGCCTGAGCTGTGAGGCTTTGATAATCAGAGCATCCTCCTCCTCTGTGGACCCTCCTCCACCACCTCCTCCTCCTCCTCCTCCCTGCCCTGGTTCAGCAGCAGCGAGGGAACAAAATGTTCCTGCACCGGGCTGGGAGGAGCCTATCACCGGCTGAGTTATTTATACCGAGCAGCGGGGAGGCTGCTGCTTGCCTAGCAACACGGGACAGGAGGGAGAGGAGGGAGGAGAGCGGGTGAGGAGGGTGAGAAAGAGTGAGAGAGTATGTATATGCATGAGAGAGAGAGAGAGAGGGGATAGCGTGTGAAACTGAGGCTGCCAAATCGTGACAGGGCAGGAAGCTGCTGCTGCTGCAGGTGCAACAACAACAAAAAAACACAATAAAAGCACCATTTCATTCATTCTAGGCGGCGCAGGATTTCAAAATAAAAGCATCCAGAATTACATAACTCACCATAGCTTGTTCTATCTTGTTGTCGATGGCCACCACACTGGCACCGGAGGAGCTGCAACACACACACACACATGATGTAACACTGAATGACACGTAAAGACGCTTTACCCCGCACACTCACGCATTTTTTATTTTATTTTATTTTTTTTACCTATTGTCGACCCGCACGCTCTCCTTGCCGAGCACGGAGGACAGAAACGAGATGGAGAAATTCCTCAGCTGACAAACGCCAAGATCCATCGCCACCGTGTAACACTGGGAGTTCATGCTGCCCGGTGCGTCAGACACCCGGCGGGACGACCGGAGAGAAGCGGCGCATCGTCGGTGTCGGTCGGTGTTGAACGCTCACGGACTCACGGAGAGGCTTTGCTCCTGCTCTCCGCCTCGCAGCCCGGGCACACAAAGACTGAAGCGGCGGGCTGCGGATCCCGCAAACCGCGGCTCTGCCTCTCCCCGGGAAAAACAGCGGCAGCGGCGCGCTGATTGGCCGAGAGGCCGCGCTCATTAGCATAATATATGCAGAAGGGGGAGGGCACTGCGGCGGCGCGGCGGGGTATATAAAGGCGTGCGTGCGAAGAGCCGAGCTCAGAGCTGAACACGAGACGAGATGAGGCGGAGAGGAAGAGGAGAGGCAGGTGGAGCAATGCCTCCACCTGTCGGTGGTAAAGGTGTGCACGTCACACACACACACACACACACACACACACACACACACACACACACACACAAATGTGTCACATCAGAGCAAATAAACATCCAGACTGAAAGTTTGACATGAGAACACACTGTGCTCGACTCCCGACAAACATCCACACACTCAAATATATATATATATATATATATATATATATATATATATATATATATATATATATATATATATAAATAATAAGCTGCTTTACTCATTTTAAAATAACTTTAACTGATTATTTTGGGGTGTTTGTGACGTTTAAAGGCAACGATCGATCGTTTATTAAAAAGAGAGCATCGTGGTTTTTCTCATTGATTAGTTTCGGTTTAGTTTCAGTTCTGACTTTTAGCTATAAAAATAAAAAAGAGAGAGAGAGAGAATCCTCAAAATTTAAGAGGCTGAAACCAGAGAACGTTCAACGGCCGATTCAATCTGATTCATTCAGTCACATTCACGTATTTCATTGACCGATTTGGTCAAAATAGTGTTTAAAACATCTAAATGTGTCACGCAGAGCTGAAACAGTCAGTCAGTTAAAAGCGAAACTGACATACACTCATAAAAAAATCGTCTTTGTGAATATTTCTATGACAGTAAACTCAGTTCTGGACGAAGTCAGACGTCCAGGTGTGTGCTGATGTCGTCATCACTCTCCTCTGACCTCTACCTGCCGCTCAGTCGCACCTTTCTTTGACTTTGACCCGACACAAACACATCGGGGCGTCTCACACAGAGATCTCTGTCCTGCTGTTAGAAATCTGAGTCACGTCTCTGTGTCGTTACTTCCTCGTCGAGTCCGTCATAGGAACTTTGACGAGCCGGAGCTGATTTTTAGAGAAGTGGAACGTAACGTCTGCGGTGACTTCTCCTTAAACGATGAGCTTCGAAACTGAAGTCTCGTCGACGGGAGGTCAGACTAAGAGTTTGCAGAGTTTGGATCGTATGTGGATCCAGGCTCTTAAATGTACGCAAAGACGTCTCTGCCCGTCATTACGTCACGTTACACTTGCCATGCGTGATGTGCGCGTGGTTTTAAAGTCGGGCGCGATGATGCAAAACAACAAATAAATCAAGAACGAGCTGGTTTGGAAACATTGAAGTATCTGTGCTTTGTTATTTTAAAATAAAAGAGATAAAGTCGGTTCCCTCCATGTGAATCCGTGTTACATTGCATGTGAGCTTTCATGTGCACAGTCGAGCAGAACATGAAGTGAGAACACCGTGTCCTCCAACTCCTTCACAGCCCCTCAGGGCGGCTGAGCGCTCCGACTTCGTGCATCCTGAGGCGACGTCCCTCGATGCAGGTAGAGGCGTGTGGGATTTGTTTTTTAAAGTTCCCTGCAGGATGTTCTTTCACTTTTTCAACAACATTCAATCCGACGACAACGACGACGACACCACCGCTAACGATTAGACATCGACACAAAGCCCCCGTTGGCGCCCGCGCCCTCTGCGTTGACCCCCCGACCCCTCTCACGACGTGACAACACTACAGCCATCGTTACCTCTTCAGATGCTTCTCCAGCTCCCAGAAGAAAAGCTTCACGGCCATGGACGCCTTCTCCCTCATTAACGCTCTCTGACTCAACCCTAAAACAAACACCACCTCCTCAGTCCTCCTGACCCTTGCGCCCTTTGGCCCCCGCAACCCCCTCGGCTCCTTCTGGCAGCGGGGAGCTTCACATCGAGGGGGGAACCCTGAACAACAATGAGGAGCAGGGTGAAGTGTGCAGGACGGGGATGGGAGTGTGTGTGGAGACCCTCGCTAAGCCTCCATCGCACGGAGGTGGAGATAGGAGGGTCGGCCGCGATCGCGTCACCTCCTTCTGTTGTTATATAAACTGTCAACAGAGATTACGGAGATCCGTCCAATCGGATGAGCCGCTTTGGACCACACACCCCGTTCACGCGCTCGCAAGCCACTCCCTTCGGCCTCCATCCTTCCTGGTTGCAGCATCCTCTCACAGAAGAGTGGTACCCAGACCTCCACTTCTATAAGTGAAGACAACCCTCCCCTATGTGGCATCGCCCCATCCTGTCGCTCCACATCAGTGCATGCACACTCTGCTGGAGCGCGGCTCACGTGGAGCGCCACGCCAGTTCAGCCCGAGCGAAAACAAGACGGCTAGCTCGACAGAACTGCCGAGGACAAAAGGAGAGGAGAGTTCGCTGGTGGGATTGGGCGGTGACATTATTAACCTCATTAGGCGGAGGTCACATGTTCTTTTCTTCTCTTAACTGTAAGAGACAGTCGAAGGCCACGAACAAGAGCACGCAGAGCGAGACGCTGGGTGATAAAGCGTCAAGTTCATCCGCTTCTATTACGTGTTTTAAACTTTATTCATCATCAGCAGAACTCTCGCGTGCTGTACATCGTGTACTTTCAGCTCTCAGGGTCGCTGTACGCATGCTCGCCCCGAACAAAAGGCAGGAAACTCGTCTGAGGGGGGGCGACGCTGGAGACGTGTTCAGCCAATCGCAGGCGGCGCAGCACGACTCGCCTAGGCCAATAACGAGAGAGGCCTGGACGCCGCAGACATCACAGACGGGGAAGGATGCCGTCATCCATTATGTATCTGCGTCCATCTAAAGCTTGTGTACGTTGCATGTGACCCACATATTACCTAACCGCTGTGTTCAAGCCTTCACACTTCACAGGCTGTTCGTGGACGAGCTAAACTTTAAGTGACTTCACCGCCAAATTAAAATCTGGCTTCTGTGTTGGCGTTCCACCAAACTGTGAAGCTTAATTAGTCTGGTAACGAGCGCTCGGAGGTGCCAAACGGTGCCTGAAACAATGAACAAGCAGAGCTCGTTTTGACTCCACGTTATGGCGATGGCTTCTTCGCCATCTTGCACGGACACTCGCCGGCTAAACAGAAGAGGAAAGGTGTGGCGGCGGCGCCGCCTCGCATGAAGTAAGACTACAGCTACAGACGCCACAGAAACAGGCAACAAAATGAAGAGGAAGATGATTAAAGACATTAAATAACAATAAAATGTAAAGAGGTGGAAGGATAAAAAGAATAAAAGCCTCGTCTCCTCGGGCGGGTCGTTCCAGAGTCGAGGGGTCGTGATGGATTGCGTGAGGATCTAACCCCCAAAATTCCACCTGTTGCAAACGCTCTAGTCAAATCTAGTCAATGTTTCAAACCCCACTGATGTCGCGAGCAGCCCACGTCAGCCTACATAGCATATTTACACATGTAGAAGCACAAAAACCAGGAGAATGAACAAATATGAGCAAGTAAACAAAGTCTGGTGGGATAAACGCTTCTGAAACGATCCCGGTGGGGTTTGAAGTCGCGTGCAGGACGGACCAGAACAGCGTTGCGGCGCCAAATGTGCCCGGTGGGGTTTCGGGGTTAGGCCAGACCCCGCCGGGCTTTAAAAGTGATCAGTAAAATCTTGAACTGAACGTAGGGAAGCTAAAAATCAGTGAGACGTGATGTCGTCTGCGTTCTTTTGTTGATACCGGAGAGGAGAGAGTTACAGTCGGACTGTGGGAGCACGAGTTTGACGTGAGGTCTGAACACACGAGAAATCATCTCCCGTGTGTCTCCTTTCCTTTTATCCGCCGTCCTCGCTCACAAAAGCGCCCAGCCGAGTGTAAGTAACGTTTCCGCCTCGCTTTATTGTGCGACTGCAGCGTGTGTGGTCCAAACTCTGCCGCCGCCGGGACTGTAAGTCGAAGGACAAAACAAAACATTTAAGTAACCACAACACGGCTGGAAGCTACCAGCTCGTTTCAGAGGCATCAAACTGCGTCCGCCTTCTTCCGCATCACTTGTCCTGAAGCAGTTGTGTGTGTGTGTGTGTGTGTGTGTGTTAGTGTTTTCTAACCGGCACAATCCGGTTTCAGAGGCTGTGAGCGGTGGCATTTACACAGAGGAAGAAGCGAGATCAACCCCGGCAAAGGAAGCGTTGTTGAGATCAGGTCAATAAATTCTACGTTATCTAAAAAGGTGGCACGCTGCTTGTGGTTGTTTGCAATGCGTGGTTGATCTCCATCTCCATCCTTCTAGACTAAACAAAGAGCAGCAACGCCCCGAAACTCAAACATCTCTCTGTCGTTGCATCGAGTAGCTTCAGGGCTGTTCAGCGGCTCGGTGAGGCGCAAGTGAATCGCTCTCTGCCGGGCACGCAACGCCTTACGTAACAAACCTCTGTGCCATATGGGCCACGAAAGAGAGGCTGACAGAGGAGAAAGGAGGGAGGCGTAATGACACTGCAGACAGGCCTTGTTCTTGTGACGGGCGGACGGACGGGTTAACTTTCAACGAGCTCACGCATTCCTCGTCCAGATAAAAATAACGGAGCTCACGTAACACAAACAAGCAAAGCAAAGCGGCACATCCTCAGCTAGATTCGAGGATTGTCGACGACGCCGGAGAAGGCAGAGAAATGGAGAAGCTCAGGTTTTCCAATTGGCAGAATGTTCGAGGATTAAAAGGATTACACAAAATCTGTCGAATATCAACACACATCTCGACTCCTGCTGCTTCCATTTCTCTCCACAAACCGGCCTCTTTCTAACGTACGCAAAGCATTTCTGGCCCTTTCGGAGGCTTGTATAGATGAATATGATACAGCGTTACGTCACGGGGTCGACCCACGTGGATCTGCGCGGTGTTGCTCTATCGCGGGGTTCTTCCCAGCAGCCGAGCGGGCCTCACTCGAGCCTTCACGCCGTGATGCGAATGTGTTTTAACAGCGGGAACGCCGAGACAAAACAAACAGCCGACTTATTGCTACAGTCCTTTACCAGGAAGTCAATGTTTTCCGTCAACAGGTATGAGCTCGAGACGGCCTGGGAAGGAGGGCAAAATATTTGGGTTGTGGGAACTGTTTTTTCAAGCTCGACGCCCCGCTGAACAAAGCGTCACGTTTCCTTCCAGTCCACCGACGTTTAAGCCTGGAAACGACAGAAACTTTTGTTCCTAAATAAGCAGAAACTTGTTGTGAAGCTCGTTTAGTAAATTTGAAGCCTCGTGTGGAATCCACTCGTATGAAATTACACGGGGGGCTCCTTCACGCTGCTTCCTCGCAGTGTTTTTGGTACCAGGAGGTTCGATTATAGGATGTGAAATATGAGGTTTAAGGCGACTGTTGCAGCCCGAGGCCGAAGCCATCCGAAAGGGGAAATGACAGAGCGCGAAAGAAAATAACAGCACAGGTGTCGGAGCAGCCAGTTCAAACCAGAAACGTTGCTTCTGCTTCAGCCTGAAGCGACAGAGGTTCCAAAGACTCGTCTGTAAACATGTAATATTTCACATGCGTGCACACACCGCGCTGACAGGAGCTCGTAAACAGCCGTGCAGACATGCACCGACACATACGACGTCCTCTGTGTGACTCTCTGCAGGAATCTGTGCAGCCGACGGCACACGGAGAGCAAGCGTGACACCCTGAGTGTTTGCTTCAGACCGAGCTGGAGGATGATCGGGATGCAGCAGTATGTTTCCAGGCTCGATTCATCAGATTGATTTCACAGAGAAACCCTGAGAGCGTTCCTCGATCTTCTGCTTTCAATAATGCGCCATCTGCAGCACAATCAGGCGACACAGACCGGAGGTCTTTAAAAATCACATCATAACAACAGAAAAGCATCAAATCCTCGTTACTGAAGAGCCGGAACAAGAGAACGTTTGATATTCGAGCCAGAAAACATGAGTGAAATGATCAAAACGGCAAGTTTGAGCTTGAGAAAGCGAGTAGAGAGAATCAATAAATCAGCAAAAACAACACACGAGCGTTTCCTAGAGATGATCTGACCTCCCGACGTCTGACGGCAAAGTTAAACTCTATAAATAAAAGCAGCTTATGGCTGATAGTCTGACACGTGTTCGTGGAAAGAATGAATCATTAGAAACACACTAAAAAAAGACAGAGACATCAATAACAGCACTTATTACACACACACACGTTCATTTGTCTGTGATTCACTCGTTGCGTGCATGAAGGGCATTTCCACTCAGCTGCCAGGCACGTTGTAGGTCAGTGACGTTACATAAATTGACCCCAGAGGAGGCGGAGGAGGGTTGAAGAGTGGGGGGAGAGTGCCACCTTGTGGCGTGAGAGCGCTACGATGGCGTGACAGAGAAGGAGGAGTGACGGTGAAGCTGATTCGATGACAGACTGATGAGCTCCTCGTGGAGTGACGAGGCGTTAAAACACAAACTGACGCCTCAAATTAAATATCACCTGTTCAAGGTAACGAGCCGAAGTTTAACGTGACACAAAACAAGATCAATAGTTTAAGACTCATGTCAAAACTTTTTCTTCTCCGTGTTTGACTCGTCACTTTGTTTTATTGCCGCCTCACTGAGTTCGTAAAGAGCGACTGAGAAAAGGACTGAAAGGATTTTCCTTCATGGGCGAGACGTATGGAAGTCCGTTCACGCCAGTAAATAAAATAAATAAACAGTTAGTTTGCACGACAGTGGCGCCTTTCTCCTTTCACACTGGTAACTTTGACTTCTTTCATGATTCTGACTTTTTAATCCCAAAAACTGACATTTTATCTCACAATTCTGACTTTTTCCTTCTCCTAATTTGGATTTTTTAAAACTGAAACTGCTTCCGAATCTTTGTGCAGGTTAAAGAAAGTTTGAACATCTGGAACATAAAATCAGGTCAGGGCAGCATGAACTAGTTTTTATAATAAACCAAGTCCCAAGTAACTTCTAGAACCTGATAAACTTCAAAATATCTTTATGATTAATTGATTAATCTCAGTTAACGGATTTAATTGTTTGTCTTAAATTACTCATGAAAGTCACAAACGAGACACATTTTCTATTTTCAGTACCAAGTCCTGAAAGTCTCGATAGGTTTAGTGTCAGGCGGCGATAAAACTCTGTCTTTAAATATGAATTTAGTTGATTTATTTCTATTTGTAACTGAGCAAATGTCTCAGCTCCTTTCCAAACTCTTCTTTGTCTAGATTTCATCTTTGCCGTCGGGGACTTTCTCCGTCTTGTAAAAGTTTTGGACGGGGCGTGTCAGTTTTAAATCATAAAGTGACGAGTCAAAGCTTGACGGGCTGTTTATTATCGACGTGTGAAAGATTAAGCTCGTAAAAACAGGTTAATCCGTCAGCTGCTGACAGAAATCTGGCAGCTAAGAGCTGCAGCCTGATGACAGGAAGTCAGACGAGCTTCATCGGCCGTCACTGGATCAATACACAGTGTGTATTGATCAGAAGGAGGCAGCGTTATCGATTAAAGATCAGCTCGCTCTGTGTTGCAGCTGCAAACACGTGACAGCTCGGTTATGACTCATCTCTGACTTTTACGAATCATGAACACAGCGCAGTGTGTGTGAGAGCTCGCCTGCGTTGCTTGGCGACATTATTACACTCGATTTTTCTGCAGCAAAACAACTCGCACTTCAACTCCCTGCGGCCTGTTTGCAAAGTCATATTCCTCTGCAGGCTGTTGTGTGGATAAGACACACACACACACGACAGGGGGAAAGTATACTGGAAGTGTGTGTGTGTGTGTTTTCCCTCTTTTCTACTTTGAAACCGTCGCTGGCGGTGATCCAGAAGACGAATTGTACCAGCGCTGGCTGAAATTCCACCCGCGGAGGCACGAGGACGTGATGAAAGCCCTGATTAATATCACCGCTCCGCTCTGCTCTCTCATATCTCACGCCGACCTCGCTCCGTGACAGATATACAACCAGACGAGCGAGCAGGTGAACAGAAACGAGCAGGATCCTGCAAAACACACCCTCACATCTGCTTTGTGAAAAACACTGGAGGCAAACTGGACTCTGACACAAAACGTCGTGAACGTTTACCGTCTTCAGAGCTGAACGTTGGACCGTGAGCGGCACAAAATCAGCGTTAATAAACACTCTGCTTCTGTTGTTTTGGACACAATCTCACTCCCTCATTCGACAGTAAATACAGGTCTGACCCCTAGACTTCATCGAGGTGCGGGGACGGTTATGAGCTCGCAGGAAAGGAAACAAAAAAAGGGGGTTAGGACAGCTGACACGAGCGTGACAAAGAGAGACGACAGTGGCCGATTCACGTGCGAGGAGATCGTGTAAAAACAGAAGAGTCTCGACGGGCTGCCACAAAAGCCTCCACAATGTAAACAGTGGAGCTCTGTCTGCAGCCCGACACGACGGAGGCTGTGTCAACACCACCCTCGGACACACTCTCGTCCCTGGCTGTGTGTTGTCTCAGTCGTGGAGACTTGGGTGAGGTCGACACAGTCCGAGCTTCCTCCGCGCCCTGCAGGCGGTGCAGCTGTAACACCAGACTGCAGTCACAGAGTTTATCAGTTTATGAACACTGCGTCTTAAAAATGGGGCATTTTCCAGGACGTTGTCTCTATTTACGACCACAAAGAAAACAGAAATAAACCGCCGCACGTCTCCCTCAGGGTGCCACAAATCAACATCCAGCGTCTAATAAAAGACTAAAGCAGAGAGAGAGTGTGTGGAGTCGTGGCGGTATGGGGGTCAACAAGGGCAGCTGCTGAGTCACCACCTCCCCTCGGTGACTCAGCAGCTCCGCTGCGACGTCCAGTCCGTGCGCTGCCTTCTGAAGGCCGACCTCAGGCGGACCGAGAGATCTAAATTTAACCCGTGCTGCGGCTGCAGAGAAGACATGACACAGCGCTTTTCAGGTTCAAAACATGACAAAACACATTTTGGCAACACGGGGGGTCGTCTGTCCTCACCTGTCCTCCTCGCCGTCGCCGTGCTGAGTCCTGAGGCCTGCGGCGGCCGCCATGAAGGCGCTGGCCTCGGCCGACATCCCCGCGTGGGCCTCCGCCGCCAGCCGGGGCAGGCCCAGCAGGCCTTGGTGTTGGAGCAGCAGCTTCTGCGCGTCCTCCAGCTGGGAGGTTTTTATGGAGCTGCCTCCTCCACCGCCGGGGACCTGGGCGAAGGTCGCTCCCGGGGTGAGGAGGGGTTGCAGGACAGCGGTTAGAGGCATGTAGGGGGTCCCGTGTGGGGCGGAGGCGGTGGAGAGGGGTTGGAGTTGAGCTGGGAGGGCAGATGGGGCGACCGGACCTTGATGGGGCAGCTGGGGCTGCTGCGCTGTGACCCCTGGTAGCGGTGTGAGTCCTGTGGTGACGTGGGGCAGCGGGGGCTGGACCTGCGTCTGGAAGGGGGCGGTGGGCTGGATAAAGTCCGGCTGTCGGACCCCTGAATGGAGCAGAGGTGCAGGGTAACCTTGTTGTTGTTGGGCCTCGACAGTGTAGGGAGGCTGTGGCGTCGCTGTAGGTAGAGCGAGAGGAGCCGCCGGCTTCTGCATGACGACCTCCTGCGGCGACGCGTACGCCTGTGGTGGGCTCTGCATCGCCTGTGGACTGGTGAAGTCCTGCGTCGGCGGCTGATAGGGCTGCAGCGTGTGAGGAGGCTGCACGCCGGCGTTCCCTGCCTCGGCCTCCGCGGCCACCTCCACACCTTTTGGCGCCTCCGCCGCGGCCGGGTGCGAGACCTCCTTTTCGTAGTACTCCGTACACGTCCACCGTCCTTTACGGAACGGCTCAGAGTTCGTGTCCAGCTTCACCACCCTGAAACGAGAGCCGGTAGCCGCTTGGGTTTGAGTGTTGGGAGCAGCAGCAGCAGCAGCAGCAGGAGGAGGAGGAGCGCTGGTTCCTCCTCCAACAGAGGTCATCTGCCCGCTCGTGTTAGTGTTGTCAGCAGCAGGAGACATGTTAGAAATGTTCACGCCGCCTTCAGCGGCTGCAGGTTTAGTGTTGTCCAACATGGGCAGCTTCTGCGCCTGGCCACCCGCGGCTTTGGACGGCATGGCCGGGCTGGAGGTGGCGATGGGGAGAGGCTCGCCTCCTCCCAGGCTGTCAGAGTGAGGATGATGAGGGTAATAATGATGATGCACGCCGCCGTTCACCAGCGAGGTCTGCTGCTGAGACCCCTGAAGCTGAAGGGGCTCGTTGGGCGACACCAGCCCGGGCGTGTCGACCCCGTGGAGGCTGTTCAGCGTCTCATCGGAGGAGCTCCTCTCCGGCACGCCTGTGTCCGTGGCTCTGGACACGGACACGTCGAGCATGTCGGACGAGGACAGATCCTCCGTGTGGGACTCGTCCATGTCGTCGTAGCTCTCGGTGTCATCCGCCAAGCTGTTGTTGCCGCTCACGTTGATCTGAGCCGAGGTGACGCTCGTGATCTGGAAGCCGCTCTTCTTCTTCACCTGAGCTCCGGACACCTGCTGCTGCTGCTGCTGCAGCCCAGGTGAGGAGGAGCCGGCCTGGGTCGGGTTGTTGTCATCGCCTGGGTTGGACGCAGGAGCACCGCCGCTGCCTCTCCTGTAGTGATAGGCCGCCTTCCTGCTCGCTGAGGCGGGGGGATCTGCGGAGTAGTCCGGGTGGTGCATCTCTGCTCGGAGGAGGAGGAGGGCTAAGGAGTTAGATGCTAAGTGAGAAGTCAGCTGACTTATGTCCTCTTTAAAAAAAAAAAAAACTTCTGATCTTAACTTTTAATCCAACTTTATCCGGATAAATTATTTCAAAATAAAAGAAAAACAAAAACCGAAATCCGGCTAGTCGTTAGTTAGCTTTAAAAAAAACTGAAAAAAACGCCGATTGGGAATAACTTAAGTACGTTTTTTTTAATTTTTTTTACTATTTAAATTCAATAGAAATTCAATATTTCAAAATAAAACAAAAACAAAAACGTTAGCTTTAAAAAAAAACTGAAAAAAACCCTGATTAGGTAAAACTTAATTACGTTTTTTTTACTATTTAAATTCAATAGAAATTAAATATTTCCAAAAAAAAGAAAAAAACTTCTGATCTTAACTTTTAATCCAACTTTATCCGGATTAATAATTTCAAAATAAAACAAAAACAAAAACCGAAATCCGGCTAGTCGTTAGTTAGCTTTAAAAAAAACTGAAAAAAACCCGATTAGGTTTAACTTAAGTACGTTTTTTTTTTAAACTATTTAAATTCAATATAAATTAAACATGATAAGTGAAGCTGTGACTGTCGCGGTGCTCGCTCCGGTGGACGTGGCTCCCTCTGTAGCCGCCGTATGTCGCAGGAAAGCGGCCGTTGGCTCCATCAACCTCCCGCTCTCTCTCTCCGTCGACTATCCTCCTTTTCCTCCACAAACAACGACCCCAGCGTCGGTTTAAAAACTCCCTACACACCGCCGTCCGCTGTCTGAATGATATCCGTCTTCGTGAGGGTGGAAGAAGCGCTGGTTTAGGTCCATCCCGGTGCGTCCACCGTCCGTGTTTGCTGTCTCATCGCCGGGGAAGCGGAGCTGCTAACGGCCGCTGCTGTCAGAGGCAAACACACAGACTGCGCATGCGCGGCTCATAACGTCAAACTGAGAGGGGGGGTGGCGTTCACGATCAGCTGTAAGAAAATCGGAATTTTCAGCATCGAGGCACTCAAAGTTTTTATTGTCAAAACTGCAAATGTACAAGACACAGAATTGAAATTACGTTTCTCTCTGTCCAAACGTGAAGATGTAAACCAGTGGTTCTTAAGCTTGTTGGAGGTACCGAACCCCACCAGTTTCATATGCTCATTCACCGAACCCTTCTTTAGTAAAAAAAATAAAATATGATTTTTTTTTACTGGTGCACAAAATGAACCGTGCATTAACATCACCTTGTTCAAATAACAAAACCAACACAGTGCATGAACTCACAACAACTTACCTCAGTGTGACTTCTGCTGTTGCCTTTGAGAGACCAGTTCAGATATGCGTGGCTTCACCTTGGCAAGAGCCAGTCTCGTGTCATTTTCACAGCAAAGTCTGTTCCTTTTCTTAGTTTTTATGTCCAGCATCATCGAAAACGATTGCTCACAAAGATATGTTGTAACAAATGGTATAAAAAATTCCAGGGCGGAGGCTCCACCGAACCCCTGAGACCGACTCACCGAACCCCTAGGGTTCGATTGAACCCAGGTTAAGAACCACTGATATATATAAAATAAAATAAAATAGAATAAATAAAATATGAAATAAAAATATAAAATAAAGATAAAACTCCTGCACTTTTCTATTGTAAAGATAATTTCCTTCAATTGAAAACATTTATTTGACGATTATATTCTATATTTATCACTCATCACAAAGAAAGCCCAGAAGATTATCAAGGAGCCATCTCCACCCCGGCCCACATCTCTCTCTCATATATATATATATATATATTTAAATTAATTAAATAATTCAAGTTTTTATTTCTTTTATCTCTGGTGTTTGACATTGTGAGACATCTTATACATATTACATGTAGCGTCGGATAGTGGTCTGCGATACTGCATATTTTGGTATCGATCCGATACCGAGTAAATACGGGCCAGATACCGATACTTTTCAATAAATAAGGTGGATGCATCATTGAATTGCTAAATCTCAATTAGTTTTCATGACCTTAAGTGTTTTTTGTGATGTTAAATAGTTAAAACCCAGAAGAGAATTAGGACAAAGTTTATTTATATAATTAAATAGAAAATCTGTTTATTATCATATTTTTTTCAGAAAAATCTTAAATAAAAAGTGCTCGCAAACCAGTAAACAAATAAAATTCTCAACAACAAAAACAACTGGTGAAAATATAAATAATATGTAAACAACTTAACAACCCCCAAAGCCTTTAGTTAGTCTGTGTTGGCTGGTTCCTCTTTGCCGAAACCGCAGCATTGCAAACAAGAGCGGAACTTAAAGTAAAGAATCGATCTCAAAACAAGAATATAGAATAAAATAAAATACACGGGTTAACTTCTTAACACAGTTGTATCTTCTACACAAATATGTGGATGTAAGCGCAGTTTATCCATGTTTTTATCCCTTTTATCTGTTTTATTTATGTTTTTTGTACGCCTGCACTGAAGATGGCATTTCAATCTCGTTATGCATCGCATGACAATAAAGATTATTCTATTCTATCACAGTCAGAATATCCATTCTACAGTATTTACAAAGCTCTGAAAGGCAGCATTGGACTCTGGTGTTGTTTATTTTTAGCGAGCTGTTTAAACTAACCACCACTGAGCATGCCCCCTGTATATATTAATAATAAACTTGAGTTGGACTAATTCAGCCTCTGTTTTCTGTTCAAAATAAAGTTTTGATGGGCGGGACAACAAGCCAATCATTGCTAACGTGTCATGCAAAACAAGTCCTGACATAGGTTGTTCCCTTCCCGTATAGAAACAACTTGTTCTGCCTGTTTGGCATTTTTCAGCCCGAGGGTACAGGCGCTATACAAATCACTATACAAGTCAACCTATACAGATCTTACACACGGACAGGCGACCACAGATTATAATCTGTTTGTTTTCATGCGTGCCTTCTGGCAACAACTTCTAAAGCTTAACACGACAGCAGGTCCGAAAATCAAAGAGCGCTTTCGACATGTCAGCCTCATGGCTATTCATAAACACATCACATGCACCTGTAAGGGAGGGCGGGTGATGGGAAAGTTCCACTCTGAAGTCCGATTCCAAAGGTTGCGTAATGTTGAAACCGCAGAAAGTAAACAGAGAGACGTGAGCCATGCTTTCTGTAAACGTTCAACCTGATCGGCAAGCTGGAGCCGAGGCCTCGGCTGATAAGAAGACAAGAAGTGTTGCTACGTAAAGTGAATTCAAATGTATGAAAAACAAATAATAACAGATTTTCCTTTTGATCAGTGGTGATTTATTTAACATAACAACTGCTATTAAAAAACATTAATATGAAGAAATGTCACCATAAATCATCCAAGCTAAGAAAATCTGTTTTATTATTGTTCAATAACTCAACGTTCCTGATTATATAACGCAACAAATGATCCCTTCAAGAAGATTATAGTGTCCGATTGTTTGTCTCGGCTGTGTAGGAGGTGTTACAGGAAGTTCAATATTATTTGAGTCCAAAGTTTCAGCCGGGTTGTGTTACATTACATGCTGACGTGTTCCTGGAATATGTTAAGAGTGATACCACAGGAAAGAAACACAAGGTACAACCAGCAAAAAAAAAAAAACACTGCAGTTCCTCAAACGTCCACTTGAGGCTGGCTCCAGAAGTGAGTCAGTCTCCATAAGTCCCCATGTTTCACAGCAGAAATAAACATGTTTACAGCCTGGTACAAAAAACAGTTTTGGTCTCTGTAGCTAATTTCCCCGTTCATGACAACTGTACTGAGGGTGAATTTATATACAACTCACCTGTTCACATTATATTAAGGCTTAAAGTTATGCAGGATTAAGAGCGTGGACGCTTTGATTGACAGGTAGATGCTGTTACAGGTGGATTATGTGAGCAACCAGGCTTCATTCTTCTTGCGTTAGGTCCACGTCTTTGAACAGAAACCTGTGGGTGACGTTACGGATACGGCATCTATTCTTCGTACTGTCAGTGTTCCGGCGTTTGAAGGTTGTCTGACGACATTTTACTCACGGAAGACGCCCGGAGCCGGAAACTGTCAACGCTAAAACAAAGACAAAACAGAAATATTGTAAAAGTTCATTTTAATGTTGACATGACCACCTGACTACTGTAAGAGATGACTGGGGAAAATGTCACTCTGTCCTTTAAAGCTGTAATAACTGATTTTTTTTGGCCACTTGGGGGCAGTGGAAACAAATTACGAACACAACACTGACATATCAACTTTGAAAGGTCCAGTTTGTAACATTTTAGAGAATCTATTGGCAGAAATCAAGTGGGGGAACACAGTTTAGTGTAGTGTTTGAACTCACAACCAAGTGCATACCTTTTCAGTTAGCCACTCTAACGCAAGAGATACAACACGTACAGAGCTACGTAAGATGCGCCGGAAGTCTTGTGAAAAGTTACTGTCAGAAGTGGGATTCGAACCCACGCCTCCAGGGGAGACTGCGACCTGAACGCAGCGCCTTAGACCGCTCGGCCATCCTGACATGTTACAGCATTTTAGCACTCTAAAAAACTAACTAGTTACAGTTACCACTCCCAGAAACTGTACTAACTAAAGTAGTTACTGAGTGACAAATTGTAAAAGTAACTAGTTACTTTGGAAAGTAACTATTACATTACTTTCAAGTAATTTTTAAAACGCTCCTCCATCCCTTGAACTCACATCGCTTGAACAAGACTGACGCGCTGCTATTGCACCAACGAGGCCCAAATTGGAGCATAAATTGGTGACTTCCAAGCGCGTATGCTTTTAGTTTGGCACTATAACAGTACTAACGCAAAAGGGTAACCTCTAACAAAACACGTGCCCCGTGTGAGGCTCGAACTTGATATCTTCAAATTATGAGACTTACATCTTGTAAAAACGTATTGTCAGAAGTGGGATTCGAACCCACGCCTCCAGGGGAGACTGCGACCTGAACGCAGCGCCTTAGACCGCTCGGCCATCCTGACATGTCACAGGGTTTAGCACTCTAAAGAAGTAACTAGTTACAGTTACTACTCCCAGAAAGTAACTAGAGTAGTTACTGAGACTCCCTACTGCGCCAACGAGGCCCAAACTGGAGCAAAAATTGGAGATTTCCAAGCATCTCTCTGCCGTTTTCTGGTTGAGTACAGTGAGTTTTCAGAGCTTTTTTCGACACTATGGCAGTAAAGTTGTGCACCAGACAGCTAAACAATGAGCTGAAACTCGCAGTGGATGGCTCTGACAAATTCTTTGAATGTTTGCCCCCCCAGGATGAAATTTATTTCTGTGGACACACCTGATGCGTCTGGTTCGTGTCTCACGTGTGACGTTATTTACAATTTCTCTTAGCAACGTCCAACACATGAACGTCAGCAGAAGCCTTATTGTGGAAACAGAGATGTGACATTTAAGACCCACATTAATGATGTAGTTTGTCAAAGTGGAGAAACACCGACAAACCTCCCAGTGCTTAAAGTGGTACTCCACCTAAAAATCTATTTTGAGTATCAACTTTAAGTTTCTGTTAATGAATCGCATACATTTTCACACTGAGGACAGTCAAGGCCAATGATATTGGCACCACCATCAGTGATTTTCGTCAACTTTTGAACCTCAGTTCTTTCGCCAACTGCTCCAGATCTTTCTGATTTTATGGGTTCGTTCTCCGAAATGCTGTTTTGAGATCTGGACTCATTGCTGGCCACTTCAGAACTCTGCCAATGACTGGGCTCTCCATTACACCACAGAATTCTTTGGTAAGTCTTCAGGTTTCATAATACAATTCACAGCAGCAAAGCAACCCCAAAACATCAGTGAAACTCCACCATGTTTTATGTTTCTTTTCTTTGAAGGCCTCATTTTCTGAAAGGAGTTGCCACTACTAAATGCGACACACTGGTCCCCTTAAAGCACATTTATTGTCCAACCTTTTCCCCAGTCATCTGTTGAGATAGCTCGCAGTGTTTATGACTATAATTCCAGGTAAACAAACAAAACACGTGCCCCGTGTGAGGCTCGAACTCACGACCTTCAGATTATGAGACTGACGCGCTGCCTACTGCGCCAACGAGGCTGAAAACACATGTATGGATCTATACATCTCTTCCTGCTGCTGGGGTGTTTCTACATTACCTTCTGTTACCTTGAACATTGCTTGGTTCAGAAGAGCAGGATATATATTAAGACTCTGCTTCCCTCTGGTGTGTGCGCAGCAAAACTCAACTGAATTTTGCAGCCAAAATTGTCTGAGGCATGGGAGAGTATTCATTTGGCTGCAATCTGCAGCTTCACAAATAGTCGGGTCTAAATCCTACACACTGGACCTTAAAGTTAGACACGAGAGGCCCGAACTCATGACCTTCAAACTATGAGACTAAGGCACTGCCTACTGCGCCACCGAGGCCCGATATGGAGCACAAACTGGCGATTTCCAAGCATGTACACTTTGAGTTCGCTGCTATAACAATGCTAACCCCTAACAAAACACATGCCCCGTGTGAGGCTCGAACTCACGACCTTCAGATTATGAGACTGACGCGCTGCCTACTGCGCCAACGAGGCCCAAAATAAAGTCAAAATTGGCGATTTCCAAGCGTGTATGCATTTAGTTTGGCACTATAAGAATGCTAACGCAATAGGGTATCCCCAAACCAAACAGATGCCCTGTGTGAGACTGACATCTTATGAAAAGATACTGTCAGAAGTGGGATTCGAACCCACGCCTCCAGGGGAGACTGCGACCTGAACGCAGCGCCTTAGACCGCTCGGCCATCCTGACGTGTTACAACATTTTAGCACTCTAAAAAAGTAACTAGTTACAGTTACTACTGCCAGAAAGTAAGTAATGGGATTAGTGAGACCGCCAACGAGGCCCAAATTGCCGTTTCCAAGCATCTCTCTACCGTTTTCTGGTTGAGTACAGTGAGTCTTCAGAGCTTTTTCGACACTATGACAGTAAAGTTGTGCACCAGTTACAGTTACTGAAAAGATACTGTCAGAAGTGGGATTCGAACCCACGCCTCCAGGGGAGACTGCGACCTGAACGCAGCGCCTTAGACCGCTCGGCCATCCTGACACGTTACAGGCTTTCTTTTCACCTCCGACACCGATATCTGAGGTTTGGCATCCGCCAATACCGATACAGAAAAACGGTACAGAGTTACGGTAACAAACGCTACGTCTTGGCCATGAAATTCCCTAAATTCTCCTTGTTCAAAACAAATGAAAATAAATTCACAAACTCTGAAATGGTTATTGACAATGACTGCACACAAGCCGTGTGAGGCTCGGCTGACATCGCCTGAAAAATCGCTGATTTCTAAGTGCGTACACTTCCAGTTCGCCATTAGAACAACACTAACGCGATAGATGACAGGACACATTGGGAGCTCCTGGACAGTCGCCGGTAGTCTTGTGAAAAGTTACTGTCAGAAGTGGGATTCGAACCCACGCCTCCAGGGGAGACTGCGACCTGAACGCAGCGCCTTAGACCGCTCGGCCATCCTGACATGTTACAGTAGTTTTGCGCTCTAAAAAAGTAATCAGTTACAGTTACTACTCCCAAAAAGTACACATGCACATTTTCTCCTGGACTGTGGTACATATTCAACATATTCTCCGTGATTTTTTTCCCTGCGGTTGTGCAGAGGGTGATGGGCGTTGTCCAGCAAACCACAGCGTAGAAGAGGACGCTGGCCACCATGGACTGGTAAAACATCTGCAGCAGTTTTTTGCAGATGTTGAAGGACCCCCAATCTTCTCAGGAACATGTCTGCTGTTCAGTCCGATCTGTTGTCCAACTGGAGTAGCAGCCGCTCAAAAGTCTTCATGATGTGGAGTGTTGAAGTTGTTGTTGGTGGTGGGGGGGTTGAACTCTCTATGGGTGTGGCAGGTGAGGAGGCTCTGCAGACCGAGGTGATGATGGTTGTGATGGGGGTGTGAAGTGGGCAATCACTGGCTGTAGGAGCTGGAGTATCAAACCTGTTAAAAAAAACAGGTTTAGCTGGTTTGCTCTCAATAAAGAATGTATAATCAGTTTAATGAGTTGTTTTGTAATGGTTGTTGTGTCGTGTGTTTTAACTGAATGAAACGATGTTGAGCGTTAACTGCAGGTCAGCTGTTAAAGTAAACATTTACCTATAGTTTTATAAGTGTTTTGTGTTTGTTGTGTTTTATTTTCATGTATAGGGGCAGGAGCTGTGTCTGATGACGACCGCCAACTTTGTTTTTTCTGTTTTCTATAAGACAAACTATAGAGCGGGTTACACAGGCGGTGAGGAAATATGAACTTGTAGGGTGTATAACACATTCGTTGACTTCGTCTCTTTCTTCCTTCCTCCTTTTCTCTTCTTCTTCCTCTTTCAGTTTACCGTCGCTACCACTGAACTTCACGGTTGCTGAATATGATGGTTGTGGTGGTGGTGGGGTGTTGAAATGTTCATGGGTGTGGCAGGTGGTGGTGCGGGCTCTGCAGCCCGAGGTGATGAAAGTGTAGTTACAAAAAAAATCTTAAAAAACACACAAGAAGTTTGGTGAAAAGTTACTGTCAGAAGTGGGATTCGAACCCACGCCTCCAGGGGAGACTGCGACCTGAACGCAGCGCCTTAGACCGCTCGGCCATCCTGACGTGGTTTCCTGTGCTTTCTGTCTTGTTATATAACTGTTACGTGAGCAGATGATTCAAACGTTCCGAGTTGATTGTGCGAGAATCGAACCCGCTCCTCCTGCTTGGCCATAAAAAATCTGCTCTTACTGTAATGGTGCGCTTTATGTAAAAAGTTACTGTCAGAAGTGGGATTCGAACCCACGCCTCCAGGGGAGACTGCGACCTGAACGCAGCGCCTTAGACCGCTCGGCCATCCTGACATATTACATTGCTGTGGCAGAGGGAGCTGATTTATTCTTCCCCTCTCTGATCAACCTTCTCAGGTATTTTATTTTAAATTGTGATTATGACGGTCATAAAACCCGAGCTCTTCTTCTGCAATGCGCCAGTAGCTCATTAACAATGCGCCTGAGTCATGAGCGGAGACAGCTCTGCTCTGCACCCTCCCCCGTTTGTGCCGAACACCGACCCGTCCCACCCCCGCTGCTACGAGCGCACTTTTCTGCCTGATGAAGCTGTTGTGCAGAGGGTGGTGGGGCGTCTTAGAGAAGTTTGTTTATTCCCAGCTCATGGACTTTTTAAATGAGCAAACAATTATTGACATTTTGCAATCCGGTTTTAAAACATTGCACAGCACAGAATCACTTTTAAGGGATTTTAATGCATATTTTTTTTATCTTGTGTGGGCAGTTTATTGATATTTTACCTTTCTATTGTCTACATTATGTTTTTATTGTGTTTCTTGTGTTTGCTAAAAATCGTGCTATTTATAAATAAAGTGGATTGAACTGGTAAAACATCTGCAGCAGTCCATGTTTGCTGTCCAGTCCAACCTGTTTGTTTGAAATTGTTTTTGTTACCGCAGCTCCCAAACGGTAAGTGATAGCAAGAAAAACATAAGTAAGAAAACAAAACTTTAACAATATACCCTATACAATATCCTATTTTAAACAATATATACACATGAATAAATAAGAGTTAAACAGAACCAGTGTCAGTAGATTAAGAACCAAGTAACAGCGAACTGTGCAGTATGTAAATAAAAGCCTTATAAAGAGTTTAGTGGGAATTTAGTGAGGAGTTGTACAGGCTGATGCTCACAGGTAAGAAAGACTTCTTCCAGCCAGAGCAGCAGCCGCTTAAAAGTCTTCATGATGTGGAGTGTTAGTGCTGCTGGTCTTGAAGTTGGTGGTGGGGACAGGGGTTGAACTGTCCGTGATGGGGGTGGAGAGGTTCTGCAGTATGAGGTGATAACGGACGTGATGGGGTGTGAAGTGGGCAATCACTGGCTGTAAGAGCTGGAGTATCAAACCTGTTAAAAAAAAACAGGTTTAGCTGGTTTGCTCTCCCAGCATCCCCCTCTTCTATGCTGCTGCCCTTCCTCTTCTTTTAAAAAATCTTTTCATTTCATGAACATTAAAGTAGATGAAGACAGTTATCAGACTTCTGGAAATGAAGTCTGTTGCTAGTCTATATTAAAAGAGACATCCACTGAAACCATAGTTTCATGATCTGGACTGGACTGGGCTAAAACTGTCTTTGACCCCTTTGTTTCCCTTTGTTTGTTGGTTACATTCTTGTTTACTGAGCTACAAAAGGGCTGGTTAACTGTAAAATGTCTTTTGTTAGTTTATGTGATTACACTTGAAGTTATGTTAGGGATACATGAGCAAACACAGAAGTAGCCATGCTGTTTGATGCACTCCGTTTTCATAAAGGTTCTGAAACAGTTACACTTTTGCCTAAAAGGGCGAGATACCTAAAGAGGGAGAAGAAGAATAAAAGTTGTCTTGCGGCATCCTGATGATTGTGTCCCTGAGTATAGCGGAACAATACACTACCAAACAGGGTTAGTTAAAATAAACACATATTTACTGGAATATCCTCACTGGTTCTTCCCACAATAAACATTTGAACAAGAATTTAAGCCCAGGATGTCCTCCACCAAAGGGACAGTAGGACTCAGATAGATCCTTATGCTTGACTTAGAGGTCTCAGACTCACGTCCTGCACAGAGGACAAAAATGAATTGCCGGGTCTTAGAAAGCATACTGGACAGGCGCTGGAAGTCTGGTGAAAAGTTACTGTCAGAAGTGGGATTCGAACCCACGCCTCCAGGGGAGACTGCGACCTGAACGCAGCGCCTTAGACCGCTCGGCCATCCTGACGTTGTGCCAGCTGAGCAGAGGGAGGTGGTTGTATCTGCGTTCTCACTCTTCCTTGTTACGAACATATGTCTGCGACATGAACACGTCAACAACATTCTTCAAGAGCACCACCATCATCCCGGTTCCAAAGAAGACCTCTCCATCCTCTTTCTGAACGTGGAGAAGACGAAGGAGATTGTTGTCGACTTCTGGAGAGCCTCCACCCAGCACCCTCCACTGACTGTGGAGAGAGTGAGCAGCACCAAGTTCCTGGGTGTGCACCTCGCTGAGGACCTCTCCTGGAGCAGCAACACTGCATCACTGGCCAGGAGAGCTCAGCAGTGCCTCGACTTCCTCCGCAGACTGAGAAGAGCCAGAGCACCATCCCATCCCCATTGTTATGCAATTTTCTATCTTTATGTACACGAGGTCACATGTGGGCCTTGAGGTCCTCGGCAATATTAGTTGTTTGGCTTTGGTTGAGAACAGTAGGGGCCAGTCTATCTCAACACTGTGGTGTCCAGGGTCGAAGAGACCTGTTGCTGCCTTCCTAGACATAATAGATAGCTGCTGTTGACGTTCCAATCTGCATAAAACACACATCTGTGTCTCCAGACTAGAATATGCTGACAATAACATATCCATGGGTAAAGACATTCTCTTGGGCGTAGAGTGTTTGTGGTGTTATCTTAGGGTTTAAAGTCGATCCACCAGGATGAGTTGGGCAGAATGTGAGACCGACTCAGGCACTTCTGATGAACTTTGAGAGTGTCTCTAATTCTCCTTGGGTCAAGCGTCAATAAATAATAAGACATCAGAGGCTCCTGAACACTTTCTTCCTTTATGACCTCACCATTGACCTTTGACATCAGCAATTTCTCCACAACACCTTCTTCCGTGGAACCACCGACAGCATCCTGACCAGCTACATCACTGTGGAAGATCATCGGTGCCACCCTCCACATTTACAGCGCATGTCTGGCCCAAAAACCACTCAGCATTGCGGGCGACCCCACCAACCCCAGCCACCAATTCTTCAGCCTTCTGCCTTCCAGGACTCGTATTCAATCAAAATAAATTCACAAACTGTGAAATTGTTATTGACAATTCAGGCAAAATGTAGCAAAACATGTGCCCCGTGTGAGGCTCGAACTCACGACCTTCAGATTATGAGACTGACGCGCTGCCTACTGCGCCAACGAGGCTTCTTTTGCAACCCTAAGAAGACAGGTTTTTACAGCAGCCATCAATACCTCGTTTATCTGCGCTGTGTATCGCGGCAAAAGTGTTTAAGAGCGTGACAGACAACCTGACGTGGTCATCGGTGCAGTGAGATAAACCGTCCCGACCCAACACACAGAAGGTCACATTTGTGTGTATGAACACATAAAAAAAGACACATGGAAAAAATGCTAACATCTCCTCGTTAGTATAGTGGTGAGTATCCCCGCCTGTCACGCGGGAGACCGGGGTTCGATTCCCCGACGGGGAGTGTACATACCTTTTTTCCCAACTTACAACATCTTAACCTATGCCAAACACTTCTTTAGATACCACAGCAAGAACCTATCTTCAATAAACAGCTTCTTGATGATACAACATGTGAAACATCTGTTGCATTGGCCGGGAATCGAGCCCGCTCCATCCGCCTGGCCATAAAAATTCTCCTTCAAAACAAATGAAGATAGATTCACAAACTGTGAATTAGTTATTGAAAGACCCTGACGTCCATACACACATAGATGGTGTAAAAAGGTGAAAAAGGGTGTTGCATTGGCCGGGAATCGAACCCGGGCCTCCCGCGTGGCAGGCGAGAATTCTACCACTGAACCACCAATGCTCACATGAAGGCATTTTTGGGCGTGGCCATTTTATGCATCCACGTCCACAGTCAGGACCAACGACTGTGATTTTAGGAAGCAGCATCTGATTCATCACTTCATCAAACGGGCCAAAAAATGTAGTGCTGAAAGACGGTCTCCAATGCCACCGTACCCAGCTTTCAGATGGTATGGACTGAGACACTGCATGTGGAACAGCTCTGCTCCGGAACACACACATAATCAGTTTGTAATGCACACTGGTGCGGAATCTGCGTGCTCGCCGCTGCCAAAAAAATACACCGAACCGCATGAAACTTGCCTAGATCAGGCTTCCAAAGTCCCAACTCTGTAGGCCTTCTAGAAAGCTAACTAGCTCTACGGTGATGGGGTCATGACGAGACATACGACGGCGTACAACGTAGTCGAATTTCAGCCTCCTGCCTCGAAGCGTTGATGAGTTATTACCAAAAAGGCGTTAACCACAACTACTAGGCCTCGTCAGGTCCAGAACGGCTGACCTCTGACCTCTCCGAAGGGCGTACGGGTCTATGCAGTCTCCTAAAAAAGTCCTCCTATGTGAAGTCTTACCAGGTTGAATAGGAAAGTTAACTAAAGTCCCTTTCTGCCTGGACCTGGCCGCTGCAGCTGACTGGTTTTTGACCTCCGGCCCCTCACCGGGTTGAATAGAACACTTTCTTGAAGGACCCGGCCGCCCGGGGTCTCAGTCCACTGCCTGTGGTACAGCTGTCTCGTGCCCCTGGTGGACTGTCAGTGCTCCCGTGGGAAGGGGGAGCGGCGGAGGACCCCAGGGAGTTACGGAGGAAGAGAAGAGGATCCAGAGTGGGAGTGAAGCGCAGGGAGTACAGGGAATAGTACAGGGAATGCAGCCTCATGTGCTTCACGGAGACGTGGATGACTGAACTTTCTCCGGACTTGCACATTAACCTGGACAGATTCCAACTCGTCGCGGACAGGAAAGCAACGGAGTGCGGAAAGAAGAAGGGAGGGGGGATCTCTGTGTTTGTGAACAATAGATGGTGCCACCCGGGACACATCAGGGTGAAGGAGCAACTCTGCACCAGAGACCCGGAGATGTTAGCGGTCAGCATGCGGCCATACTACCTCCCGAGGGAGTTTTCACAGGTCATTGCCGTGACTGTGTACATCCCCCCCTCGGCGGTCGCTGCTGCAGCTACAGACCAGATCCACACTGTCGTCTCGCAGCTCTTAAACCAGCCCCCCCAATCCCTCCTGCTCATCTCCGGTAACTTCAATCATGCCTCTCTGTCCTCTGCTCTCCCCACCTTCACCCAGTACGTGAACTGCCAAACCAGAGACAATAAAACGTTGGACTTACTGTATGCAAACATCAAGGAGGCATACTCTCTCACTCCCCCTGACCCCTATTCACACCCCCCCTGGCCGGCTCCCCCTCCCCCTGCCCCTCCACTCCTCAGCCTGACAACTTCAACACCTTCAACACCGCACCCCCACCCCCTCATTAGTTCAACCCCCCCCGAGACTCTCACAACTCATCACCCCCACACCCCCACCCCAGTCATCCTCCACCCCCCTCTCCATAACAGATGATCAGGTGAGTAGTCAACTAAAAAAGATCAAGGCAAGCAAGGCCCCAGGTCCGGACGGTATCTGCCCCAGGCTCCTTAAGAACTGTGCTGACCAGCTCTGTGGTGTCGTCAGGCGCTTATTCAAGATGAGCCTGAGCCGGTAGAAGGTCCCAGCCCTGTGGAAGACTTCCTGTGTGGTCCCGGTACCAAAGACGCTATGGGGTCTCTGAGCAGCGGCCAAAATGAGGGAGATGATTGTGGACTTCAGGAGGACTAGGTTCTGATCTCAGCCCAGTTTCCATCCTGGGTGAGGAGGAGGAGGTGGTGCAGGACCAAAGGTCTTCGTGCACCTGTTTGAGAACCCCTGCAGCTGGTTGTGGGGAAAAGGACAATTGACAATATACTGCATTTATGTGTTCACTCTATCTACAAACACATAAAAAAAGACGTGTGGAAAATATTATCATCTCCTCGTTAGTATAGTGGTGAGTATCCCCGCCTGTCACGCGGGAGACCGGGGTTCGATTCCCCGACGGGGAGTGTACATACCTTTTTTCCTCCACTTGCAACATCTTAACCTATGCCAAACACTTCTTTACAGACCACAGCAAGAACCTACCTTCAATAAACAGCTTCTTCTTGCCGTTATTATCCTGTACTGGAAGACAGTATCACTTAAAAACACCTCAACTCCTCTTGCCTTCAGATTAAGAGACTGGAGACCGGGGTTCAATTCCCCGACGGGGAGTGTACATACCTTTTTTGCAACATCTGAACCTATGCCAAACACTTCTTCAGAGAGCACAGCAAGAACCTACCTTTAATTAACAGGTTCTTCTTGCAGTTATTATCCTGTAATGGAAGACAATATCACAATACAACATGTGAAACGCCTGTTGCATTGGCCGGAAATCGTACCCTCTCCTTGCGCTTGGCCATAAAAAATTCTCCTTTTTTAGAACAAATGAAGATAAATCCACAAACTGTGAGATGGTTACTGAAAGACCCTGACGTCTATACACACATAAATGGTGTAAAAAGGTGAAAAAGGGTGTTGCATTGGCCGGGAATCGAACCCGGGCCTCCCGCGTGGCAGGCGAGAATTCTACCACTGAACCACCAATGCTCACATGAAGGTGTTTCTGACGGTGTGGGCTGAGAGAGACTGTGGACAACAGACATAAACCGTAAAGGGACGTTTCTGTAGCCTGAACATTGAACTGTTACCCCAAAAATACACTGCATGCGGAACGGCTGTGCTCCGAAACGACAGCGTACGCCAACTCACATAATCTGTTCGTGATGCACACTGGTGCTGCTCCGCCAGCCACCAAGCGCTGCGAGAACGCACGACATTTCGCGAATTCACGCATAATTGCACGATATTGCCGGCTGTAGTCTCTTGTAGAAAGTGGAATTCATTCATTCATACATACAGTAGAAGATCGACTAGGTCCTGTTTACATTCCTCCATTAGCTGATGCCAACACTGTGTGACGTCATCACAGCCAGACTGCAAACAGACCATCCAAATGCATTCATGGCCATTTCCAGTGACTTCAACCACACAACCCTCTCTGCTACACTCCTGACCTTTCAACAGTTTGTGGCCTGCCCCACCAGAGACAATAAAACCTTGGACTTAATGTATGCTAATGTTAAGGAAGCATACAACTCAATGCCATGACTGACTGCATCACAGAGTACATCAACTTCTGTGTCGGCAGCATCGTACCCACCAGGAGGGTGCGATGTTTTCCAAACAACAAGCCCTAGATCACCAGCAACCTGAAGGAGCTGCTGAACAGGAAGAAGAGAGCCTTCAGGGACGGGGACTGGGAGCTACTGAGGTGCAAGCTGAGGGAAGGCAAGGAGGAACATAAGGAGAAGACAACGTGAGGGATGTGTGGTCAGGAATGAGGACCATCACTGGGGGAATCAGCCTGAGGAAAGCCTGGACAGAGCCAAATAACTGAATGTGTTTTTCAACAGATTCAGTGGATGTACAGGAGCTTCAGTTCACCCACACCCTCTTCTCCTCCACACCTCTGTGACCCAGACTGACAACCCCTCACATCTCCCAACCTCCACAATGGACCTCAAAATTTCCCCATCATCAGCATCTTGCCATACATCTGTGATCTCTGAGCCCCTCATCACCTCCTCCACCCACCTGAGCCATGTGAAAAGACAGCTGTAGAAACTAGGCCGGAACAAAACTGCAGGCCCAGATGGTATCAACCCCAGAGTCCTGAAGGCCTGCAGCTATGCAGGGTTCTACAGCACCTACTCAACCGGAGAAGGTACTGGTGCTGTGGAAGACATCCTGACTTGTTCCAGTACCCAAGAAGTCACATCCAGCTGTGCCATCAACACGATCCAGCCTACACTGCTGAGGGGAGAACCTTGTTTAACCTTGTTCACCTCGTCACAGACTACACCCCTGTGGTGATTTAACCACGACCTGTGAAGCAGTGGTAGAAGGAGACCAGTGCAAGGCTCAGAGACTGCTTCGAGACAACAGACTGGGAAGCACTCTGCAGCCCCCACAACAGTGACGTCGACAGCATGATCCACTGCATCACAGACTACATTCATTTCTGTGTGGAGAACACTGTGCCCTCCAAGTTGGTACAGTGTTTTCCCAAGAACAAACCCTGGGTGACCTCCGACATTAAGGCCCTGCTGAACGAGAAGAAGAGTGTCTTCAGATCGGGGGACAAAGAGAAGACGTGTCAAAAAAATGCTAACATCTCCTCGTTAGTATAGTGGTGAGTATCCCCGCCTGTCACGCGGGAGACCGGGGTTCAATTCCCCGACGGGGAGTGTACACACCTTTTTTTCCCAACTTACAACATCTTAACCTATGCCAAACACTTCTTTAGAGACCACAGCAAGAACCTACCTTCAATAAACAGCTTCTTCTTGCTGTTATTATTCTGTACTGGAAGACAATATCACTTACAAACACCTCAACTCCTCTGGCCTTCAGATTAAGAGACCTGAGAGTTGAAACCCAAAATGGATACATAATTTTTCCTTAAAAACAAGAAAAATTAAACTAAATATACTGTACCTGCTGTACGAACATATGCAGATGATACAACATGTGAAACCTCTGTTGCATTGGCCGGGAATCGAACACGCTCCTTCCGCTTGGCCATAAAAATTCTCCTTGTTTATAACAAATGAAACTAAATTCACAAACGGTGAAATTGTTATTTAAAGACCCTGACGTCTATACACACATAGATGGTGTAAAAGGGTGTTGCATTGGCCGGGAATCGAACCCGGGCCTCCCGCGTGGCAGGCGAGAATTCTACCACTGAACCACCAATGCTCACATGAAGGCATTTCTGACATCACAGGCCAAAAGGGACCGTGGACTGTGAACACGGACATATACACTGTGAACGAGAAGAAAAGGGCTTTCAGGTCTGGAGACAGAGAGGAGCAAAGGAGAGTGCAGCACAAACTCCGAGATATGCTGAGGACACTGCTGAGGGAGAAGCTCCAGGTGATGCAGGTGGATACCTCCACAATCTCCTGGGTAACTGACTACCTGATGGACAGATCACAGTTTGTGAAGCTGAAGGGTCGAGTGTCTAATCGGGTTGTTAGCAACACAGGAGCACCGCAAGGGACTGTACTCACCTTTGCTCTTCACGCTGTACTCCTCTCGGGAGTCCTGTCGTGGCATGGAGTAGGAGCAACCATCTCGTCTTGAATGTGGCTAAAATGAGGGAGGTGATTGTGGACTTCAGGAGGACTAGATCCTGATCTGAGCACAGTTGCCATCCCACGCTTGTGTATACAATAAATATTTCTACTAACAAATAAAAAAGGACGCGTGGAAAAATTGCTATCATCTCAAATGAAGCTGGAAAGACTGAACCAGCGAAAGGCAGCAGGCCCTGATGGCATCACTCCTAGGATCCTGAAGACCTGTGCTAGCCAGCTGTCTCCTGTACTGAGACATCTGTTCAACCTGAGCCTGAGTCAGGAGAAGGTCCCGATGCTGTGGAAGACGTCCTGCCTGGTTCCAGTCCCCAAGAAGCCGAGGCCATCCGAACCAGCGGACTACAGACCAATCGCCCTCACATCCCATGTGATGAAAGTCCTGGAGAGACTGGCCCTAGCCCAGCTGAGGCCACAGGTGAGGACGTTTCTGGAAACCCCTGAAGTTTGTCTATCAGCCCCATTTAGGAGTCGATGACGCCGTCATTTACCTGCTGCAACGAGCCCATATGCATCTGGATGGTGGGGGAGGCACAGTGAGGATCACATTCTTTGATTTCTCCAGTGCTTTAAACACCATTCAGCCTCTGCTACTGGGTGAGAAGCTGCGGGTGATGGGTGTTGACGACGCAGTGATCTCCTGGATTACTGACTACTTGACAGGCCGGCCACAGTTTGTCCGTCTGGGCAGTGGGCTGTCTGATGTGGTGGTCAGTGATACAGGAGCTCCACCGGGGACTGTGCTTTCTCCCTTCCTCTTCACCTTATACACCACGGACTTTAAGTACAACTCTGAGTCATGTCACCTGCAGAAGTTCTCTGATGACTAAGCTGTTGTTGGGTGTATAGGAGATGGAGAGGAGGGGGAGTACAGGACACTGATAGACGGATTTGTAGAGTCGTCCGAACAGAACCACCTGAGGCTGAACATCAACAAGACCAGAGAGATGGTGATCGACTTCAGGAGGAATAAGGCGCCTTCACAGCCACTAAGGATCAGAGGGGAGGTGGTGGAGGAGGTGGAGGACTACAAATACCTCGGAGTGGTGATCGATAACAGACTGGACTGGAAATCTAACAGAGGCTGTGTACAAGAATGGGGTGAGCAGACCTCACTCACCTGGATAGAGCTGGCAACACTGAGGATCATGTTCTTTGATTTCTCCAGTACCTTCAACACGATCCAGCCTACACTGCTGAGGGAGAAGCTCCAGGTGATGCAGGTGGATACCTCCACAATCTCCTGGGTAACTGACTACCTGATGGACAGATCAGAGTTTGTGTGTCTGATCAGGTTGTTAGCAACACAGGAGCACCGCAAGGGAAGTACTCACCTTTCCTCTTCACGCTGTACACCTCTCGGGAGTCCTGTCATGGTGTGTAGTAGGAGCAACCACCTCGTCTTGAATGTGGCCAAAATGAGGGAGATGATTGTGGATTTCTGGAGGACTAGGTTCTGATCTGAGCACAGTTTCCATCCTGGGTGAGGAGGAGAAGATGGTGCTATAGTACAAGTACTTGGGCGTACACCATGGATATAAGACTGGGCTGGAGATGCAACAATATACCGCCCGCTTGTGTATACAATAAATATTTCTACAAACAAATAAAAAAGGACGCGTGGAAAAAATGTTATCATCTCCTCGTTAGTATAGTGGTGAGTATCCCCGCCTGTCACGCGGGAGACCGGGGTTCGATTCCCCGACGGGGAGTGTACATACCTTTTTTCCCTCCACTTGCAACATCTGAACCTATGCCAAACACTTCCTTAGAGACCACAGCAAGAACCTACCTTCAATAAACAGCTTCTTCTTGCTGTTATTATTCTGTACTGGAAGACAGTATCACTTACAAACACCTCAACTCCTCTGGCCTTCAGATTAAGAGACTGGAGAGTTGAAACCCAAAATGGATACATAATTTTTCCTTAAAAACAAGAAAAATAAACTAAATATACCTGCTGTACGAACATATGCAGACGATACAACATGTGAAACGTCTGTTGCATTGGCCGGGAATCGAACCCACTCCTTCTGCTTGGCCTTAAAAATTCTCCTTGTTTAAAACAAATGAAACTAAATTCACAAACGGTGAAATTGTTATTGAAAGACCCTGACGTCTATACACACATAAATCGTGTAAAAAAAAAAAAAAGGGTGTTGCATTGGCCGGGAATCGAACCCGGGCCTCCCGCGTGGCAGGCGAGAATTCTACCACTGAACCACCAATGCTCACATGAAGGCATTTCTGGGCGTGGCCTCTTTATGCGTTCATGTCCACAGTCAGGACCGACGACTGTGATTTTAAAAAAGCAGCATCTGATTCACAATTACAACAAACGGGACAAAAAATGCAGATTGTGGTTGGATATTAACTTAAATCAATGCATGAATAAATAAACGAGTGCACTAGATGATCTGTAAACTACAGAGAGGGGAAAAAAGTTGTGCGCCCAACGTGGGGCTCGAACCCACGACCCTGAGATTAAGAGTCTCATGCTCTACCGACTGAGCTAGCCGGGCCATGTGCATAGGGAAAAAACCTGTATTTATAAATGGTCTCATTACTGTAGTACTACTATTACTAAGCATACTTAGTATAGTAGCTAAGCATACTTAGTATAGTACTAAGCATACTTAGTATAGTAGTATAGTAATTATATTACTCTTATCTTAGATTGTGTGTTATCTAGCATTAACGTTAACTAAAGCTACAAGAACAAGCAGCAACTTGCTGTAACGCCTATTACTAATTTAAAAGCTATTATTAATAGTGTATACGTGTATAAAATAGTGTATAAAAAAAGTAATAGTGTGATGAGCATCACAAATATCATTTGTTACAAAAGATACTGTAAAAATGAGGATTTCAGAAAAAAAAAAAAAAAAACATGTGCCCCGTGTGAGGCTCGAACTCACGACCTTCAGATTATGAGACTGACGCGCTGCCTACTGCGCCAACGAGGCTTCAGACACACTTCCACCCGCAGTCCTTAAATAGCAGCTAGTGGGAGGTATGTACAAGTACTATAGGTGTGGATGTATGGCAGTGGTTTCTCTCAGCTAACTGCTGCTGCCACACTTAGTATGTTAAGTAAGTGTGGCACAGTGTATGGCTGAAGGTTACAAAAGGTAACCTGTTGGTAATGGTTTCTCTCATTACCCACCAGAGGGAAGCAAAGTGCTTCTAATCTGTACCTCCCATGTGCAAATTATAGATACTACTACAACTCAGATTAGCTTTAAAGTTAGCTGCTAAACTGTACTGCATTTATACTCACCTTAAAGTAGCCACCACACAAATGACCAAGCTAACACACACATACAGAAATAAGAAGGAAGCTAGGTGGCTAACTCGTTAGCTACTTCCATCAACAGCAAAAACAAAGTGTGTGTGTGTGTGTGTGTACATGTATATATATATATATATATATATATACATATACCTAATGTTTGAATATATATATGTTAACATTAGCTATATATGTTAGCACATATATATGCTAGCTATATATATATATATAGCTATATATATATATATAATATGCTAACATTAGCTCTATATATATATAGCTATATATATATATAGCTATATATATATATATATAATATGCTAACATTAGCTCTATATATATATATATATATATACAGAGCTAGCATATATATGTGCTATAACATATACACACACATTATATATATATATATATATATATATATATATATACACACACACACAGACACACACATATATATACACATATTCAAACATTAGCGCTATATATAAATATATAAACATTTGCTATATATATATATATATATATATATATATATATATATATATATTTAAACATTTGCTATATTATATATGCTATCATTAGAATACGTAAAAATACATCATAACATTGTTTTTTCACAGAGCTTTGAGCGAAGTATCAAATGAGGCGCCATCTCGCTTCCTTCGCGTCTCTTTGAGTTGCACATGCGCAGTAGCGACGGGGCAGCAGATAGCGAGGTGACAGTTCTCCTCGTAACACCTGCAACGCTTTCGCTTTTGAGTTAGCCGCCTGTGCGCTATAAAGTGTCTATATATATATATATATAAACATTAAAATGCATCAAAAGTGTCAAATTTAATGCACAAACTAATTTTTAATCTCTTTAATGTTTTTTTTATGAACTTCAGACTTCGAAACTAAGTAAAACAATTATTAACAAATTAATAATTAGCGCTTCGACCACGAGGCTGCAATTACCTTTTTTTTTTTTTTGCTTTTAGCTGCTGAACTGCGCCGCATTTGTCTTTAAAATTACTTTATTAATTAGTTTAAATTAATATATTTACACGGGAAATAAAGCTAAGTCACAAAAGCATGCACGGCCAATAAACTTATTAGCTGTATTAGGTCGATAAAAACTCACCTGCTGGATGCAAAAACTTCGCTCACCTGCGTTTTTCCTCCGTTGGTGCTTTTTCCTTCACCGAAATCATAAACTGTCCTGACGGTGTTAAATTATTAAGCATTAATATTCGGTGTGACGACGACACAAGTCCGGACATCTCTCCCTCAGGTGACCGCCTAACCGCAGACACGGAGGAGCCTCCAATTAAGAAAGCAGCAGCCAATGGAAGGAGGCCAAACACACCACGTGATGTCACACGGTTATTCCGCGTGTCCACCAGAGTTACATAAAAAATCTTAATATTGTTCTTATTAACAATTTAGCTTGTTTTAATGCATTAATTATGTAAAAAAATAAAGAAATATTGGATCATTTTGCCACTTTAGGGCTCGAAAAATGATCAAAATGAGACTGCTAAAACAAAGTGAATAAAAATGTGTTTGTGATGCTCGTGAGTAAGAATCAGGGTAAAAAGTCTCGTCTGAGCCATATTTAATAATTTAATTCCACCATGCATAAACCATATAGAAAATACTTTACAGCAATGACAATAATAATAAAATAAAAAGACATTTCATGATGCCAAAAAAAACAAATCACAGATCACTGAAGGCTCACAGGTTGTCATCGTGTTAGTAACATGATTAGAGGAATAAACATAAAGAGTTAAAAGGAGAAATTAAACATGAGTCATGTTAGAAAAACGTCACTTCTTTGTGTGTGTGTTCGATGTTCGTACGCCCGACCCAGGACGGGGTGCGCTTGATTTTAAACAACCCAAACTCTGTCTTTGTCTGTTTAAAGCGTGTCCGGTGACCCCCGACAGAAGTGGGGGGAGGAATGGATCAAACATAAGGTGTGTGTGTGTGTGTGTGTGTTTGCTGAGGGTGGAGGAACATGCAGAATCATTTCTACACCTCCAACTCCAACTTTTTATTTAAATGGCACTAGCTTAGAAATAAATCATCCTTCATATCACAGATTGGCAACATCGTCCCGTAATTAATACTGCTTTGATCACAGACTCTCGTTCACGTGTTTGAAATAAAAATAATCACCAACCAACCTGTTTTTAAACTTCTGTTTAAGCGATTATCAAAATTTCACAGCATCTTTCCAAACAGGCGGAGCTCCAGTACCACTTTAGTTTTTAATTAAAAGGGAAGGACAGACTGTTAAAAGTACTGGAGCATCCTGCCGTCCTCGTGGGCGAGCGTGTTAATACTGCTTAATCATGACAAACCAAAAGCGAAGCGAGAAAAGAAAAATCACGCGTTTCAAGTCGTTTACGACCTCATCTGCCCACGGGGTCGATGTGCGAAGCTTAAATCTTTTATATTCGATGCAGAGAGGAAAAGAAACCAAACGTTTAACCGTTTAATTTACAGCTCCGTCCGTTCCACACAGCGACAAAACTAGAATATTTAAAAAAGGAAAAGTCTATGTTTACTATGTTAGTGAGCTGTTAGTGTGAGGTTCCTGCGTAATCACAGTTCAGTCGATGGAACAGCAGAGGGAGCTGTGAAGTAAAGAGTTTTAAAAGAAAACACACGATTAGGTCCTAGTCACTTATTAAAAGTTGCGTGGTTCGTTCGTTCATTCATCCAGCTGTCTAAACTCGTGTTGTGAAGCCGGTGCTTCGTTCTTCTTCTCGGAGAGTGTTTCAGGAAAGAGATGTCGACGTGCAGATGGATGACGGAGTGTTTCCTCTACGCGATGAATTTAGAACATAAAAGTTCATTCAAGTGATAATAAATGTTATTTTCTGTCGAATGAGGCTCGTGCAGAGCTTTTAAAACGTAGGGAAACACTGCGTCCTTCCATCGAGACGTCTCAACTCGATCGTCCTTCAGGTAGTGTACTTCTTCTTGCTGCCTGTAAAAAGTCACTTTTTCCTCTCAGAACAACACGTCCTCGTTGGTGATGAGCGTCTCCACCACGAGTCTCTGGTATCGGATGTCGTTGAGCGCCGTCATTGCGTCCAGCTCGGGCGCCCTCATCAGCGTCGGGCCGAAGACGATGCCGAGGTTCTCGCTGGACATGAGGTTGTCCTTCTCGTTCTGGGTCACTCTGGATGGAGAGAGAGAGAGGACGGAGAGCGTGAGTAAAAAACAACATAAAGAACAGATGAGATGAAGTGAAACCGTGAGTTCGAACCTCTTGAGGTGAGCCATGAGGTATCGCAGCGTCTCGCAGTGAGCTGGCGGCAGCAGCTTCAAGGCCTCGTGGAGAGACTCCAGACGTTTTTCAGGGTCTGTAATCTCTGCAACACACAGATCATCACAAACTGTTCCTCGATTCAGTCGTGCGTCTTTACGTAACCACACACAGAACGCGTGGAGACCTACTTGCAGCTTCTATGAAGCGTGGGTGAGCGTCGTACGTGATGAGGGGGATCGGCAGCTCTCTGAAGTACAGCTTCAGCGCTCCGGTGATGATGTTGATGTCCTCGTAAGCGTTGCTGGAAATGTCAGCTTTCTCTCCATCTGTGGAGCGAGTCAGTCGTCACATTCTGTCGGCATTTCACGCGATATCCTTAAAGAAAAAAAAAAAAGTCTCACTCACCTCTGTCGAAGGCGAGCTTGACGTCCTCGATGAGTTCGCTGAAGCCTGATATTCTGTACAAACCCTCCGACTGAAGACCTGAGACAGGACGAGGAGAGTTAGAGGGACATTTCATGATTAGTGGCTCTGAAACTAAACTAAGTCTACCCTGAATTCCCTTATTCCAACATGTTACCTCCGCCAATGAACGCCGATCGTACGCTCAGGGCGATCCAAACTTTTCTTTATTTTACCAGATCAGGGGCTTTAAAAACCTCCTGAAGACCTCCAGCTCTTCAGAGAGGACCTCCTCTGCAACACTACCAACAACTGGACGTGATACATCTATCTAGGGTTGCAAAGGTATGGTAAGTTTCTGGTCTTCCTGAAACTTTCCATGGGAAGTTAAGTTGGGGAATTTTGGAAATATTCCAAATGGGGAATTTTGGAAATATTCCAAATCAGAAAGTTTCCATGGAAATTATGGAAATTTATGGGAATATATATGGGAATTAACTGGAAATTGGGGGGAGTTAAGCTGGGGAATTTTGGAAATATTCCAAATCAGAAAGTTTCTATGGGAATATATATGGGAATTAACTGGAAATTTGGGGTATTTAATAATTAGGAGTAGTTAAGATGGGGAATTTGGGAAACATTCCAAATGAGGCATTTGGGAAATGTTCTAAAATCAGAAAGTTTCTATGAGAATTATGGAAATTTATGGGAATATACATGGGAATTAACTGGAAATTTGGGGTAAGATAGCCTCATAAATGGTCAATGAAATGATACCAGCTATAGCTTATTTATCATGTGGCTTCAATAGTCAACCTTCAATTTAGTAAATTCCCTGTTTATTCCCATAAATTCCTGTTAATTTCCAACTTGGAAAATTCCCAGAACTTTGCAACCCTAAATCTATCCCTCTCTACAACTGGACCTTCATTCTATGTGAGTTATTGCTTGACTTGATTGATTCCTTTTTGATTACTCCAATCGTTTATGGATTATTTTAGTGTTTGTGGCGATTGTTTCTCCGGTGGAACAGCCCGAGGAAATTAAACTGGAAGAGTTACAGAAATATCAGCTGAGCACAAACAGACGAGATAAAAACAAAGAGAGGAGGAGGAGGAGGAGGAGGAGGAGGAGGAGGAGGAGGAGGAGGAGGAGGAGGAACGAGGACGAGGAGGAGGCTGTGAAGATTGATTAGAGGAATAAGTGAAGACGGAGACAGTCGAGGGACGACGGGTGTCGCTCCAGTCAAGTTCAATCACGTCAAGTCGGGCGTCTTTATTGATTTCACGCATTATTTTAACTCGGGTCTTGAATCGTAGTCGATATAATCCAGCTCCCCTGAGAGCGAAACACTGGAGCACTCCCACGTCTGCTTATGTTTTAGAGACGACGGGCTGTCACACAAACACCTTGTGGGTGCAGCAGACAATACCGACAAGCTTTATATAATCAGTGACTCACACACACACAGACAGACGTGGCTCACCTCTAGTTTCGAGTTCCTGTATGCACATGTCGACCACCATGGGTCTCTTGGTGTTGTGGGCTTTGACCAGCGTGGTGAGGTCGCAGCTGTACACCTTCTTGACGTGCCGCAGGTCCGGCTGGCAGTCGTTGGGCACGACTTTGGAGCACTGCTTGTGGACGTTCAAGCCGCAGTCTGACGGAGAAAGACAAAAAACCGTCTCTGAAAATGTGTCTCTGGGTACAAGTTTAAGTGTGGGCGTCGCGGCGGCACAGTTCATCACCCACACGCAGCAATAATCACACTCACAGCGAGTTCTCTGGCTCCGAAGTGAATCTTTTAACATTTAAAAATCAACCACGGATGAGTCAACAACTAACTTTACGCCTGCTGTCCGGTTATGAATCACGGGTTAAGAGAGAGGAGGCGGAGGACAGCGGAGGAGGCAAACAGGAGCAGAGATTAAATCACTTTTTGGAGTCTCCATAAGTCCCCATGTTTCTCAGCAGAAATAAACATGTTTACAGCCTGGTACAAAAAACAGTTTTGGTCTTACCTGCACATTTGACTCCCTGAGCGATGAGCCCCCACATGAAGTTGGCACAGTACTCACACCAGTGGGGGCCTCTGAATGTATGAACCTGGTTACAAAGAGACGAACAGACGTTAAATAATAGACCGCAGCAATAATCTTTATTAACAAAAGACACAGTGAAGAAGAAAAATGAGTTTTTAATCTGCTCATATTCGGCTTTAATTGGCTCCATATAATGAAATGCAAATAACCTCCGTCACTCTTTGTGTGTGTGTTTCCCATGAGCTCTGCACACTGCGGCTCTGACCTTTGTGCTCCTCGCTAATGGCGATTTGTAATATGGAAATCTGGCTCTATATGCAGAAATGTAAATGTGTGTGCTCTCTGAGCTGATTTGAATAAGACCCCATGAGCTGAATCAGCGTTCAGGGTGGAGGATGTGGGGGGGAGGAAGGCAAAGCGCTCACCTTGAAGTTGTGCACCTTCTCGTACTTGGGCGCCAAGTCGCTCTCCCTCAGGGTGGCCCGCCGCACCAGCGACGTCAGCTGCGAAAGGGCAAAAGATCTGATTGGTTGCCAGAAGGTGGAAGCAGGGGAGGTGGGTTTGGAGGGGGTCGCCGAGCCCGTGCGGCTGCCGGGGTCCGGCAGGGAGGGAATCGAACCGGCGCTGACGTTCAAGCTGAGAGCGGCTGTAAACAAAGAGCCCTTCTGACCTGCGTCCTTCTCGGCTCGCCGCCTGCTGCTGCGAGACCGCTTCTTACCCCTTTTCACGACGTACGACTCTCGGCTCGGCATCGTAGTAGTAGTAGTAGTTTATATTAAAGTCACGCTGGAGGTGTGATAAAAAATGTTTCAAAAAGACACTCGAGAGAACGATCAGAGCAATCAATAAAAACAGGAACGAGTTGCAAACATCACGCTCGGAGCTCCATCTAACAACAACATCCCGAGCCGAGGACCAATCCTGCCGTCGTAGCAGCACAAAGATCAGCCAATCACATCAGCTCTGCTTACTGATGCGGGCTGCATGCTGCAATTCCAGTTCATAACAAAAAAAACAAAAGACAGCCGGCGCAAAAGAAAATAAAAAAAAGTTAATTTAATGCGACTCAGCGAGCGTTCAAATCCTTCTTGATGCAGCAGAGCGAGCGCTTCTGTCTCCGGGTCTCGTGTAGGTGAGCGCTCCAGCCCACATGGCTCTGTGTGTGTGTGTGTGTGTGTGTTAATCCGCTTCCCTCCACACACTTGCCAAGCAGAGCCAGCGGAGGAGGAGGGAGGTGACGGAGGCGGGGAGAAAGCGAGAGAGAGAGAGAGAGAGAAGAAGAGGAGGTGGAGGCTGAGCTACGGTAACGGATGAATTTAACAGGTCGCGCCGAGAGGAGACGGAGCCAATCGGAGGGCGGCGATTCTTGTCGTTCGTCACCAAATCTGCCACCTCGATTGTCCCGAGAGAAGAAAGACGGAGCGAGCTGTGATTTCATTCATTCGTTCACACTTTTTGTTCCTCTTTGTTTCCCCCTCACGCAACATCGATTATCCACGGAGAACAACAGCTGACGCACAGTAACCCGTGTCCTTAAGTAACGTTATATCAGAGCAGTTGGTGGTTGTCAACAAACGAGCGTTTAATCGCGTTAAAAGCTTCGAGCCGGGTGATATTTGGTATTTAAATACTACAAATCTTGACACGCAAGTTGAGAAACTGGGAAATATATTCAAATCAATGATCCTCACAACACGACACAGTGAATATGAACGACTGCTCGTGGATATTTTATGTTTTTGAGGGTGCAGAACAATAAAAAAACCTTAATCTGAGCTCTGAGAAACAGCTAATACACAATATATCACGCGTCCTGACGTGGCTCTCACATCAATTACTGTTAGATCATACAAGCAACATTACATAAGAGCAGTTTAAGGCCAAATTTTCACTTTAAAAGAGGTTTCTGGTTGAGTGCTGCCTCCGGTGGCTGTCAACAAACGAGCGTTTGATCATGTTTCGTCTCCAGAGATGTGATATTTTACAAAAATCTTGATATACAAGTTGAATTTTTTGACATACAATGTCTTAAAAATGAAGAAATATATTCACATCCTGGTGAATATGTATGAGCGGTCATGTTTATGTAATGTTTTTGCAGCGTGGCGATGGAGGGAAGAGGTAGCAGAACAAAAGAGCGCCTCGACTGTGGACGAAAACAACTCATCTCCTGAAACGCAGCGTTTTCTTTCACCGTCCTGAGACCTCGCGCTCACAACGCGGCCTTTAAAATTAAACATTTAAAAACTCATCAACACCATCGCGTCTTTATCGCCCTCGCGGGGGGTGTAAAATCACGTTTAACCCCCCGATAAAGAGGTGACGAGCGGATGAAATATGGATTTCTGGTGCCGCCCCCTCTGGTCTCAATGTCACCGCCGTACTTGCTTTGTCTGCAAATCCACCCAATTATGGAAAGCACACACGTACACAGGACCACCCCCATCACACACACACACACACACACACACACACACACACACACACACACACACACACACACACACACACACACGTAGACAGTGATGTATGAGGTGCAGCAGTGGTCGTGCACTGCAGGTCATACGAGGCCTCAGGAGGCTCGGTGCTGGCGTGGCACATAAACGCATTGCACACTTTGTTTACAGCAGTTTGCATGAATGGATCTGCACCTCCCGCCTCCACCTGCATGGAAACGCCGCAGAGCGCTCCACAAACTCGCCCAACGCGAGCTCCTCCACCTATAGAGAAAGTTTCCTATAAACTACGCAAACTAACGAGCCCACAACAAAGTCGCCTCCCGAATACGTAGCAGGCGGGCGCAGGTTTCTGCAGGCGAACTGCTGTTATGTAATTTTACTGCAGAGCTTGGCTGGAGGCCATCTCTGCTCTGCATCCATCCTCCTCCATTCACCACTCTCACACCTCCATCTTTGTGCTCCACATACATAAACTGTAAAAAACTGTCAGCTGTGATCGCCAGAATTTCACCGTAGATAAACACGGTCTAACTTTTTTCTAATATTACAATAAAAAGGATGTTTGTAAAAAGTAAAGACTAAAATATGCCATAAAGTATGACTGTATACAGTAAAACCTTTATTTATCCGACATTTCAAGATAATTTAATCAGAATAAAGCAGCATTTTGTTAATTATACAGTAAAACACCGTAATATTTAACACATGTCATAGTTTGGCAGTAAATCTACAGACATTTGAAAGTGCTGAATAAAAAACGCCAAACTTAAACGTGAAATCAACAGTACTAACGTCCTTTTACCGTAATATTAGAAAAGTTGATTTCACGTATAAGGTCGGCGTTTTACTCCATATTTTAAAATATCTGTAGATTTTCACGATGAAATGCTGCCAACCCATGTTGGTAAAATATGCTATTAAATATTACGATGTTTTATTTATAAGATATTGTTTTATTCCCTGAAAACGGCATAAATAAAGGTTTCAAAAGATGATTGTGTTTTACTGGATATAGGAAAACACAGTCAATCATTTTACCGTCTTTTACCGTCCTGGTCTTGACATTTTTTCCAGTGTACAGAAACTTTCCTTCTTTGTTATAATCTTTCCAAATGATACATGCACCTATCATTTTTCTTACCACGTTCTCTAAATATTAGAGAGGTTGTTCAGCAAACCGCCCGCAGGATAAATCATAATGACTTATTTCTTCCTCTGCTGAACTGGAACAGAACTTTACACTTTCTACTTTGTGTCTTCTGGATTCAGGCGCAGACGTTTAAAAATGTAAATCTAAATCAAACTTCTTCATCATCTGTCTTTGTCTTACATCAGGACTGATCTCACTTTTAAAATACGTCTTCTACAACGATGAATGACTCAGTTTGCTTCCTAAAGGAACTCTATTGGTGTGTAGCCAGTACTCTGTGCCAACACTACTCCAAAACCCGCTAAGCATTCAGGCCGACTTGCCAAAAACCTCAAAATAATTTGAGAATACTTTTTGGCCTGAGCTACGACACACTTTCTCTTTCAAAAACACATTTCAGACAAACAATGACAACTGTTGAAGACATCGATCTGGACATTCATGCACGTGTTTGTCGCTCACCCTCTCCTCGGCGTTGCAGTCGTCTTTGGCCGGAGCGGGTCCGTCTGGGGCCTCTGGGCTGAGGGGGAGGTGTTTTTTCAGGGTGGGCTCCTGGTTCAGGGTGGTGTAGCCCACGTGTTCATAGATGGGGTTTATGGTCATCTTAGCGATGTACTCCGCTGCCTGACAGGAAAGAAGGTGACTGTGAACAACTTTCATTCTGCAACATGCTCATCCGTAAGCAGCTAGAGTTGAATAATGTCGTATGAAACAAACAGACGCACTTTGGTCTCGATGTAGAGCGTGATGAGGCCGTCTGTGACCAGGTCGTGGATGGACTCGAACCTCTTCTCTCCGACAAAGTGTTTCCCATCGTGGTAGAGTCGGAAGTTTCTCGTCTGGTTCCCAAACCTAGAGACGAAGCAGGGGAATGCTTTAGCTTTTTATTATTATTTAAACACTGAATGAGTCTTTGCTTCGTGTACTCGGCTTCAAATCAAAGATACAACAATTTTAAGGGATCATCTCAACCAAACTTGACTGATATTTCCTCTGCAGCTCTTTAAGTTACCACAGAGTCAAAAAAAAATGGCACTCGCCAGAGCCGTGATCGACAGACTCTGAACTGGGCCAACGCATCATCAGCCCCTCGGTGGATCGCAACGAAAACCACCACCACTAGATCATTAACCCAAAATCCAACCTTTCCTTTTCTGCAACACTATTTCATGAAAGCGGAGTATTTATGGAAGGTAATTATAACCACGGGCCGGGATGGGAGAGAAACTCGTGCAGGTGGAAGAATGGCACGACTATGAATAGAGCGAACTGACCCAAAACCTCGATTCAAACTGTGCCGTGCACCCGATTCAAAGTGTGACACCTACTCTTTGAAAGCGATAGGTCATACTCAAGTAACGCTGACATGCTTACGGGGACGAATCGGCCTGAGACTCGAGCTCGAAGGCTGCCTCATAAACCTGAACGCACGCGATCGGACGCACCATCGGCTTCTCTTCTTCTCGCCTCGTCACACAAATACGTGTAGGTGTAGCTAAATATGCTGGAGGTTATTCAAGCTTTGCTCTTTCCTTCGCGGACAAATGAATATTTAGATGATTATTACAACAAAAAGTGTTAAAGATGGGGTCTGAGTTGAACTGTTTTCCTGTAGATGCACCTGAATCCTTGAACTGGCCCCAGCGAGCTTCACATTCGCTCTTGATCGCCTAGAAACTAACGAACCTTAGAGCTAGTGTGTACGTGCCCGGCTGCCTCTGACTCTCTCTGATGAGGTAGCTGCCTTCGGCCTGACTCAGTAACTGGTCGGCCTCTTCTCTGGAGATCATCCCGTGGTACCTGGATGTAAAAAAACAAAAACAAACACTTATTTGCAAAGTTTGTGAAATCCAAGCGATACTTCCTCCACAAATTAGTGATGTTATGCGTCTGGGAAACTTGATTAAACGTTGGGCGAGAGCTGGAGGGGACAGGGTACAAACTGAGGGGGTGTGCTTCATATAATTCACTGATAAAGAGAAGGCCGACTCACTCTCTTCCGTAGTATTTAGGTCGGTTGTCCACCTGCAGGGAAAACAAACACATGGAATGGTTTATGTGGCTGTTAGCTCGCGTAGGATAGAGTATTAACTCTCACAAAAACAATAACAACAACGCCATCGGCTCTTTCTCAAGCCACTTAATCGTGAGCATGTGGGCGCAGAGAATAATGCATAGAGGGAGCCAATAAATCCATCCTAAAGACCCGATGAACGGCGCTGAATATTTACGTGGACGCTCTGTTGTTAGTGCAAGGGACTAACACACAACAAGTCAAACTTTGCCACACACCTCTGAGGCCTGTCAGCGAGCCATGCGTGGAGCTGGACAGGATAATACCCATGACTAATTCTCAATAGACATCCTTACAGAGGGGACGAGCACGGATTCTGAATGAAATGATGAAATAAATTGGTACGGGGTGAAACACGTGGAGCGATTATGTCAGATTTTGCACGTGGTGAACAGATCCACAATCCACATTAAACACCTGCAGGAGGTGATATAACTCACCGACGACTGGCTGGTGTTTTAATAAGAGCATGAATATAAAGAGCGCTCTCCACTTAACGGCTCTCCGGTTACAGAGACGCGTCCTTTGGTGGATCACTCCGGGACGCTCAACAGTCGGTGGGAGGTAAAATGTCAGCTCACGGCAGAGAAAAGGAAAGCTATTATTACTCGGGATAATGAACAAACTGAAGCTGGAAAGAACTGACATTTACAGACACACCGCACACGCTGACAAAGAGATGTTTTCCGTGAAGCGTAAAGGGGAAAAAACACTTCATCTGAGTGGGAGCAGAGTGTTTTGGCTGCTAAAATAAAATGCAGTGACCTCTGAAACTCTTCCTGTTGTGTTCTGGCTTTGTTTATTTCATGAGCCCAGCGTCTAAAACCGGAGCCCGACTCGCAGTTTATGCTGCGAACTACAGACTTTAAAAGTTTAATTTGAGCGAGAGGTGGTTAAGCTGCGTGGACAGTGAATGAGAGTGAGGGAGCGCCGGCGTCGATAAAGTCGGTTAATCAGCAAAATAAAGTTATTATCTGATTGTTTCACGAACTAATCACACTTATTTATGTATTTTTAAGCTTCATTTCCAGGCGTATACATCCAACACTTAGCTTTCTCACAGTGAATTACAAATTAACTATTTACAGTAGAACAAAAGGAGCTTATATTTCTATTATTGACATCAAGAAAGGGGTAGTAGTAGTAGCACAAAGTCTCAGTGGAGACGTGCTCGCGTTGGGGTTGGAAATTCGATCCATTTATTCCAAATTTGTCCGTTAGTCAACATTTCTACTCCAAAGCAATCATCCAATGTCTGTAGAAGTTTCAATTTCAATAAAAGAAACAAAGAAAAGGACAAAGTGAGGTCGTCAAACTGATGCTCATGTTGTCCGAACTTCAAATATATTAAATTGACAAGGACATAAAAAAAAGCTCCCATTTAATCAGCTATTTTAGTAACATCTCGTGTTAATGATTTATTCAACGATGTAACTCGAGGTCTTCCGGCTGAAGGACGCTTGTTAATGTCACCCTGACGTGCCACAAAAAGTACCAGCCGTAGACGAGCGCTTATTGGTGCATCATTAAATCACGTATGGCTCAACTCCCAGCAGACGTCACGAACAGGGAGGGGGGCTCCTCTCTGTTCATGACGTCTGCCGTCCTGCTGATTGTAAGTGGGTCAGCACCGACTGCCTGACCAGGCACCATCACACACAGATGAACACACCCCCACAAACACACACACATCTGGTGGCTGCCTCCTTCGTGGACGGAAAATAGATGCTCATGATCGATACCGACAGGTTAACTGCATAGTTACGGCTACATGCAGCCTCTCACAGTTGAGGTGAACACTCAGGTGTCTGTGAAGTCGGTTTATTTTTGCTCCTTCACGGCGATGACGCACCAAAGAGGCGCCAGATTTAATTAAACATCGGCAAGTGGAAGTGCAAATTAGGACGTGCGTTCTCACCTCGCAGGTGCAGGTGAGCCGGCGTGGGTGAGGAGCCTCCTGCTGGAGCTGGTACACTGAGACAAAGAGACGTGACAAACACGGCAGATGATGAGCAAAAACCAAAAAAAATCAAAGTTTAAAATGTTCTTTAGATACTCACGGTAAGACTTCCACACCGGCGGCCTGTATTCATCATGATCTGAGGACAGGAAGAAGAAGTCTTGAACAGGTCGTCAAAGTTCATTTGCTTTGCTGCAGCGCCCCCGAGTGGACAGAGCTGATTTCTGCAGAGTGTCCCAGTTTTTATAGGAAGCACTGAGCAGATGAAGTCATTTTATTTCATCTCCTTCCGTAGTTTAAATAAAATCTATGAGTGGATTCAGGTGGAGCTTAATGCACAGACGTTTTAGAGTCAATCCATCGTGCTCAGATGTTGGTAAATGGACTTACTGAGCGCCGTCTTTGTCTTCCAACAACTCAAAGTGCTTTTATACTACATATCTCACTCATCCATTCACGCATCAGCTGCCATGCAAGGTGCCAACTGCTCACCAGTTTCTAGGAGCCAACAATTCATACACATTGACACAACGCGTGGCGCAGCATCGGGAGCAATTTGGGGTTCGATTTCTTGCCCAAGGACACTTGGACGTGCAGACAGGAGGAGACGGGGATCAATCTGATGAGTGGACGACGCGCTCTACCTCCAAAAAGTTGGCGCTGGTTAAGAGTGTCAGGGTTCAATCATCACGGGCAAACAGAGGAAAATCTGCGGTTTCTTTAAAGTTCAAAGTTCTCACGATGCAACATGACTTTGTGTGCAATCACCTCGGGATATCAGACTGAAAAAACCTCTTTAGAGAGAGTATACATGAAGCGACTTCGTAAATAAATCTACTCTGAAGCAGAGAAAGCTGTGAGACATTCATTTATAGTTCTTTGCGGAGACGAACTGAGACTCTCGCTGGGATGTTTATCAAGATCTTGGCGTCACTGCCTCGGGCCGACCCGTCCACAAGTAACTGCTGATGATATCAGCGTCAGCGTTTCCTCGTCGCTCATTCGAAATGTTAATTTTAAAGCCTCGAGCACTCAGTTGGAGTTTGGCTGAACTCTTCTGCACCGTGTTCGTTGACTCAGTGACTCATTGTGTGGAGAAGCTGTGCAGATTCGCAGCAGCGGTGCAAATAATCATCTTAATGCTGCATCTTCAGACTCTGCTGACCAGCATCTTGCAAACTCAGCCGTCGTCTCTGGACGCCTGTTTCCTGTCTCTGTGTACTCTGAGTTCACTGCACGAGCCTTATCTATTGAACACTCGTCGTGCCGGTATCCTGCCTTCAAAATAACTCCCTGGGCGAGTGTGTCATCCTCTTTCTCAAGGCAGCAGACAGACACACTCACAAGAAAACTAGACATAACACATAGACCGCCGACCGCTCACAGCGGTGGAAAGAAAGCAAACCCAGAGGGACGAGTTTTTGGGATGTGTCGACGCTTTAGCTGAGTGTCTCTATTTTTGTGTTCCCACGACGTTTCAAGGAGAAATCTCCACCACAGGTGAAGGTCTCAAAACAAAATGCCAGACTTTACCGTACTTCAACATTAATCCTAGCAGTGCATAAATCACACACAACTGAAAAACCCTCTAACTAGAACACAAAGAAACACTGCTTACTTGTTAAAGGATCGATCATTTAACCCTCACATGGAACTTTTTAACTTAATAATCGACGACTTAACTTTAATATTGTCATTTAATTTGTCAACTCTGGTCCAGAATAACGGTGCAAGAAGATTATTTATCTGAGAAAACAACAATAGAAATACAACAATGTGCATTTAAAATGTGAAATGAAGGCAGCGAAATGTGCCCTGTCATTGTTTGTATTGATTTATATCAAGTAATAAATTATTATCGATGATATATTACAAATGTGAGCTGCACTTTAATGTTATGACAGGTCATAGTGAAGCTTCTTTATACACTCTGAATTGTTTAATTGTTGTCTGTGGTATGCGATCTTCTTACTTTACTATAAAAATACTATGCTGGAAGAATAAAGGTGCCTCCTGTGTGAACTCGCTGTAGCCAGACAGTGTGTATATATGTATATATTTATCTATTTCTTATTATTTTTACTGTTTATGTAGTTTTCTATGTGTAAATATCAACACAAGTTTAATTTAAATCCAGATTCATCTTATAGGTTCATTTTATTTGATGTTTAATGTGTTATAGGTTGATTTTAAAGTATGTTTAATGTGTTATAGGTTCATTTTAAACTATGTTTAATGTTTAATGTGTTATAGGTTCATTTTAAAGTATGTTTAATGTTTAATGTGTTATAGGTTCATTTTAAACTATGTTTAATGTTTAATGTGTTATAGGTTCATTTTAAAGTATGTTTAATGTTTAATGTGTTATAGGTTCATTTTATTTGATGTTAAATGTGTTATAGGTTCATTTAAAAGTATGTTTAATGTTTAATGTGTTATAGGTTCATTTTAAAGTACGTTTAATGTGTTATAGGTTCATTTTAAAGTATGTTTAATGTTTAATGTGTTATAGGTTCATTTTAAAGTACGTTTAATGTGTTATAGGTTCATTTTAAAGTATGTTTAATGTGTTATAGGTTCATTTTAAAGTACGTTTAATGTGTTATAGGTTCATTTTATTTGAAGTTTAATGTGTTATAGGTTCATTTTAAAGTATGTTTAATGTTTAATGTGTTATAGGTTCATTTTAAAGTACGTTTGATGTGTTATAGGTTCATTTTAAAGTATGTTTAATGTGTTATAGGTTCATTTTAAAGTAAGTTTAATGTACGTTTTTACTCTTTTGCTGCTCCTGGATGCTTGATCTCCCTCAGGGATCAATAAAGTGTCTGTCTGTGACGGTGTCATTTATTTTTATGCTCGTTTAAACCATAAAAACGCTTCATATTGTGTAAAATAACCATGTAGGCTTCATAACTAATAAGTTCATAAGTATTTAAAGTGGAAATACTGAAGTGTTACACAGTAAATTTGAATAAATGGAGTTACACTGAGGCTCCATGGCTGATATTAAACATTATGATATTAAAACATGAATTAATAAACTCATTTAAATCTGATGCTGATGCTGCTTACCAAACACATTCAGGGCCATCGTGACTTCTGTGATGAACAATTAATAAAACCAGATTCACAGCAAACACTTCAGTTCAAACCCTGAAAGAGAAAAAGACACATTAAAAGGTTAAACGGTGAAGTTAAAGCGTTTAACGGTGAGATAACGGCGGTTTAAATCGGTTTGAATCGGTTTGAAGCCGAGTAACGACAAACAATAACTGATGAGCAGCTACCGTTAGCGGACGGTTACTTCAATTCGAACGCAGCTAACGGCTGTTTTATGACGTCACGCTGACAAAAAAAAGGATTTATTTTAAATTAAATTAAATTACGCGTTTAAATAAAGCTGAATTAAACCAGCCGTTCATTAAATCTGACCGTTAGCTGATAAATAACACTCACATCCATTCTTTACGTCGTGGTCGCCATCTTGCTGGGTCACGTGAGCGCAGTCTCGCCCCTCTTCTTCTCACCGAGGGGTCGCCATGGCAACGAGCCGGAGCTGATGCTGCTAACTTCGTAAGAAAAACACGTCGTAATTAATTAATTAGTTTAAAGTTAAGAGTTTTTTTCACAGGAGAATATACTCAACTTGAGTTGTGTTATAATATACGACGTGAGTAAACGTTAAGCTTCTCAAAGTGACAGTTAAACCGGTTATCCACAGAGCTAACGGCTCAACAATAACCGATCCTATAAAAACAAACGTCCCGCGTCTGGTGACTCGTGGCCGGTTAGCTCAGTTGGTTAGAGCGTGGTGCTAATAACGCCAAGGTCGCGGGTTCGATCCCCGTACGGGCCAACTACGTTTTTAAAAGAAAAAGACATGATAAATATTATATTACGAAAGTTATATAATTATTAATATTATTATATATAATATTATTATATTATTTTAATATTTTTTTGTTAGAAGTTTGAGAAGTTAAAGTAAAGTACCGCTTAATTAGTACTTAAAGGACCAGTATGTAGTGTTCCAATGAAGTTGCAGATTGCAACCAAACTGAATACACCTCGCCTCACCCTCCCAAACCTGCAAGGGCCACTGTAGAAAATATATATATATATTTTTATTTTCAGTCGATTAAACACTAATGGAAATATTCATATTTATATTATATTTAATTTCTGACAATAAATCCCCTTGAATGTGTAAGGGGACATTGCTCGTATCTCTACGGAAGCCCCAAACCGTCATACATTTTATTTTCCCCGTTTTCTCGTGATAATGAGTTCATTTCATTTATTTTCCAGAGATCTCAAGAAAACAAGTGGAATTAACTTATTATCTCTTAAAAACAAGTGAAATTAACTCATTATCGCTTAAAAACAAATTAAATTAACTCATTATCGCTTAAAACAGGTGAAATTAACTCATTATCTCTTCAAAACAAGTGAAATTAACTTGTTATCACAAGAAAGCAAATAAAATTTACTCATTATCTTGAGAAAAGAAGTGAAATTAACTCGTTATCGCTTAAAAACAAATGAAATTAACTCATTGTCACTTAAAAACAAGTGAAATTAACTCATTATCTCTTAAAAACAAATGAAATTAACTCATTATCTCTTAAAAACAAGTGAAATTAACTCATTATCTCTTAAAAACAAGTGAAATTAACTTGTTATCACAAGAAAACAAATAAAATGAACTCATTATCTTGAGAAAACAAGTGACATTAACTCATTATCACAAGAAAATGGAAGAAAATAAAATGCATGATGTATGGCCGCTTTGCTCTTCCGTATATCTCAGCCTATAGTTTGTGTATGTAGAGGAAAAAACCATGTTTTAACAATATTCAAGACAAATTATCTATATTTTATACAAACTTAATCATGCATAAAGGGAACATGCACTTTGTATGATATCTCTGAGATGTTTAGGTCAGTGCTGATTTCTCTCCACACCGCCACTTCCACAACCAGCCGTGATGTGGCGCTCTGTGCCCGCCCCTCGGTCGCTCTCTCCCCGCCTGTGTGACTGTCGAGCCGGGCTGGCCGTGCTTGGAGGCGGTGTGTTCCTCTTTATTGTTCCAGTAGAAAAAGAGCTCAGTGCACGGCTTCCCATATTCGTCTCAATGGCTACCGCACAGAAACCACGTCCCATCTGAGAGGGAGCAACACACACACACACACACACACGGACTTGTTACTGAGATCGAAACGCTGCGTGCGTGTGTGCGGGATTTATTATTTTTTGCGGTGCGGGTTGGATACAAAGATCTTTACAGGCGGACAATCTGTGGATCCTGAAGGAAGACGAGAGAGAGAGAGCGGGGGTAAGGAAAGGAAATCATGCAATCCGGATCATGGAGCGAGGTTACACGTAGCATGCGTGCTGTTTAGATTTAACCATTTGTTTCAATGGGCGCCTCCAGTGCGTGATGTTTGCTGATCTCCCACTGCAGCCTGTTCATTTTTCCTAATCTGCTGAGCCTCAGGAGGTCCAGCAGAGCTTCTTCTACTGTAACCTGAAGCACATTGGTGCTTTTAAAACATTTGCATGCATGTGCAAACTTCACATTTTGTGCATTTTTTACACTTTTAATGATGTTTTATGCTGTTTTTTTCTCCCCTCCATTGTCAACACAAGCCTGTTTCTTCTTACCCTACTGACATCTTCACCCCCCCCGGCCTAAAGGATTACTCTGCTAACCTACATCCTGGTTCTTGCACTCTTGATGCCTTATATAGGGGCGCGTCTGCATGTTGTAGCTCCTCCACCTCCACCCAACCCCCTTGGGAATGCATGCACGGCACCTATGAGGTGACAAACTAACCCCCTTTTTTTTCCTTTTTATTGATCTCTTATTTGCACCACCCCCTCCTCATTTTGTTAATGCTTTGCCCGATGGTGTCACGCTCTCCTTCCTCCAAACCTCACAATAGAAAGTCTCCTGAGGGCAGCGGAGCAGCTTAATGGCCTGTGTTGGAGAGTGTCACCTTGATAGAACGTGGTGTCATCAGCAAAGTCATTGATCTGTTGTGAAACGCACCGTGTTGTGGCCTTGATTTCGTGTCGATGACGCCTCTGGGTGTCATTTTTTAACTGTCAGTATCTGTTTATTCGATGTGATCTTGTTATCAGGTAATGGATGTACCTCCTTTATGCTCCTAGATTCATTCTTTACCTCGTATATATATATATATATATATATATATATATATATATATATATATATATATATATATATATATATATACATACATTTTGCTTTTGTCTTTTAACCATCTTCAAAATTAAACATTAGCTAACTAACAACTGATGTTTATCTATATGTGTGTGTACACCCACGCATATATACAGTACATATACATGTTGCTTTTATTTTTTAACCATCTTTAAAATTGTACAGTAGCTAACTAATAGTTGATAGATTAGTTAGCTGCCTTCAAAATTTGGGTTGTAGCATATTTAAGTACAGGAAAGGAGAAGGGCCGAGGTTTGCTCAACCGTTAATGGAGCACAGGGCAAACAGGGACAGGACTGATGTTGTCTTGTGTTCATTATGTTTAAAAAAAGCCACTGGTTCCAGCTTCTCAAATTGGATTTCTGCTGGTTTCTTTGGTCTTTTAAACTAATTTAACTGAAGTGAACTGAATATATTTGGGTCGGTTTTGGATTTGGGTCATCACAGGCATTTTCTTTTTACTATTCTCCCATCTCCAGTTCAAACAGTGCAGGCAAACACCCGATGTCACACACAGCGAGTCAATCACATCCCCTTTTTATTTAGTTTCAGCTCACGGCCTCTGATCCTCTTTTATTGCACAGTTTCTGCACTTCTTGCCATGTGCGACGCGTTGATTGTGAGACCTGCTTTATAGCTTGTTACGCAACCTCCATGTGATTAAGTTTGCCACTCTGACACATGTGCCGTCTTCATTTATTGAAACACAAAGCGTCACAATAAAAAACAGATTTGTGCCTGTTCAGACATAAAGCCTTCTTTGTAGACGCGCGCACTCAACATCCGATTCCCAGAGCCCGGGTCCCCCCTCTCACAAACTCTTGGGAAACTTTCAGCTAACACCAGTTCAAAGCCTGGTCGAGAGGCCTCTGGGTCCCAGCCCTTGCTCGCTGGAAGCTCCCACAGTGGCTCCCTTTGTGACGAGCCCGCTCTGTATTCCGCTCTTGCCCGACAAAACTCCGTGTATAATCCCCTCAAGTCTTCTTCACCGAAAAACGTTTTCAACGACTGGTGTTTCATTTTCGAGCCTTTAAATCATGCGTATGATGTTGTTTTGGTGCCGCTGCAGGTCAAGAGATGAGCTTTTTGCCTGAAATTTAACATTTTGAGAGACAAACCTCGACACACAGATGTTTGTCGGGGTATGTGGCACCGAGTTTGACCCTAAAGGACTCTCTCTTACCGGCCGATACTCAGCTACAGATAAACAACCGAGCGGTTGTGGTGTAGGGGGAAGTGCGAGGTAACATTCCCACAGGTGTAATGAGTAACTTGAATGTCAGGTCCCTTTTTTTTTTTTATTGTCAGGTCAACATCCTTGGCGAGGCTCCAGTTTCCAGTTTCAGCTTTTGTCAGCGCCGAGTTCGAGAGAGGCGCTCGTTTGTGGAGGGATTAGCTCTGAAACAGCAGACGGAGGGGGATGTGTTTGTTGGTATAGAGTTTGTTTCGGTTGCGGTTGTTGCAGGAAGAAGAAGTCCACTTTCACACCGAGGTTAGAGGTCAGCTACAGAGTGATTCGCCTTGAGCTTGGAGGCTTTCCAGCGGCCTCTTCCTTTTAGACTGTGCAACGATTAGCTGACTAACCGATTAGTCTTTGCAGAATTTGTCATCCAAAAATGTCAGAAAATGTTGTTTTTTGTGAAGATTTCAACATTTAAAGTCATCACCTTGCACTTTTTGACTGTTTTCTGACATTTTATAACCCTCAAATAGAAAATGATAGGCATATAAATCAATAATGAAGCCCTACAGTCAATCAGTTATCTGGTTTGACCTATCACAAGTCCCCCAAATCCCCAAATGAAGTCTTAAAGTTGCTTTGTTTTGGGCTTCGACAGTCCAAAATCCAGTTTAGTCATATAAAAACAGAGAAAAGTAGCAAACCCTCACATTGGGGAAGCCGTAAACGTGAGTTGTTGCTTAATAAACTGACTGCTTCAGCTCTGCTGTTGTCGGATGAACCTGCAGACTGTGTCATTTCAGCCTCGCAGAGGAGAGTTTTTGGGATGAAGACCGCAAATTACAGCCTCCAGATTTGGGCAAAAGAACGCTGTGTTTCTCAGGAGGACGCTTCGGGATCGACCCGATGAAACTGACTTTGAGATGCGGTGACTCTTTTTTGAGTTTGACCCTTTTTAAATATCTTTTAATTTATCGGCCTGGCTCCGTTTTTCAGGATTGTAACCTCTGATTTAACGACCTGTTAATCAACACGACGTCCGACGTGTCCCTGATGACATTGATTTAAGGATTTAGGCAACGATTGCAGCGACTGTCACCTCTGAAAAACAGCTGTGTTTGTATGTGGGGCAGTTCATCTCGGCTTTGTCCCCCCCCTCCTGCCCCCGACTGTCTACTAAAGCATTCCTCAGCCGTGATGTCAGCCACCGTCTGAGAGCATATTTATTGTCTGAGGTTGAGGTTGAGGTTTTATCAAGAGTGGGGACGCTGAAAGGGGGGTGGGTGAGTTTCTTTGTGTGTCCTCAGACCGTATCTCATCCTGCCCTACTTTGATTCAAGTCTGAACTGGTCTTAAACGGAGCCGAGTGTGTTCGAGTTTGTAGGGAAACGCCAGTAAATCCCACCTGCATGTGCTGCAGCTGGAAGGTGTGAGACACGTCTGTCTAAGTTTAGCTGTCGTACTGTAACGGGGCTGCTCCAGTCTGTGGTTTAAAGACCCCACAGAAGAAGAAGTCACTGACTAAATGTCTGGTGGTTAGGCCAATCGAACCCAGACTGGAGATTTCTTGAACTTATTAAGCACAAACACAAACCGTTAAACCAGAAAGCGACTTTTAATCTTCGTTTTCTTCTATCAAACCCCCACAACAGGTATTTGGCAATGTCTATAGAAGGAAAATGTGTTTTTTATATATAAAAATGACAGAAAATGCAGTTTTCAGCCTCTCAAATGCGACTTTCCTCTGATTTTTATCCTGTTAAACTGAATATTTAAACAACAAGTCTTCACCTTTCACTTTTGAGAAACAGTGATGCATATTTTTGACAATTTTCTGACATTTTATAGCTCAGAAATGATGAACATAGGCATATTGATTGATAATGAAGCCCAAAATGAAGTCTTGAAGTTGCTTTTTTTGGCTGATCAACAGTCTGAAATCCCCACAAAACCCACAAACGGTATTTGGCAGCTCCTATTAAAGGAAAACAGGAGAAAATGCTGATTTCTGCCTCATAAATGTGAAGATTTCCCACTTTCCTCTGATTTTTATCATGTTAAACTGAATATTTAAACATTTTTGAACATTTAAAGTCATTTTCTGCCATTTTATAGCTCAAAATTATTAAAATGATAGGCATAATAATCGATAATGAATCGATTTTTACCCATTTTTCAACATTTAAAGTCATCACCTTGCACTTTTTTACTATTTTTTGACATTTTATAACCCAAAATCGATAAATGAGGAATATAAATCAATAATGAAGCCCCGTAGTGCTATTTGTGTTTTTAAAACACTTTTATTCCTCTCTCCTCCAGACGTGAACTCAGGTGCCTGCAGCTCGCGTAGCGTCCGTCATCATGGTCGAACCCGCCGACAGGCCGTCTGCAGCCGGACAGCGGCTGGGCGCCCCAGAGAGCTTCGGGGTGTCCACGCTGGAGCCGGGCCTGCGTCCTCCAGCTCAGCCTGCAGGGAGACATGTCTCCATACGAGTGCAGATGCTCGATGACACACAGGAAGTCTTCCAGATATCGGTGAGTAATACTCGTCTGGCTCTGCCGGATGATTGCAGACATAAATAGAGATATTTTTTTTTGTTGGGGGAGTGATGAGTGGAATAACTCGACACGTGTGCATAAAAGTTTTCTTCTGCTGCTCGCTCAGGGTGTTGACTCTTGGCTGAAGGCAGAAAGGTTGGAGAGTGTGGCTGCATGCATTAGTTTTGAGGCTGTAGAAGCAACATCTTAAATCTAAAGGTTCTTCACGTGATCCTGGAAAACCTGCAACAATCCATATTTGAGAGTAATAAAGACGCCTCAGACTTTATCTCTGTGTTAGAAACACAGCCCGAGCTACAACACAAACTATCACCAAGTTGTGATTCACGCGTTACCAAAATAAAAGCGGAATAAACTCCAGGAATGACTAAATAGATACACATGCCCATTGGGTAGGTGTAAATCATGAGTTATATTTGCACACAGCGTCGGTTTTTCATTAATTGGAGCTGTTTTGCAGCACAGTTACAGCACAAGAGACGTGTAATCGCGGTGCAACCGAGGGATGACGGTGCAAGAGATTTGGTTTGAGTCATTTTCCCTCCATCGTGAGGCTCATTATGTCCGTCCGCATCTTCTTATCTCGACTAACCACATGTCCAGTTGTTGGTTGTGTTGGAGACGAGGTCCTCTCTGAAGAGCGGGGTCTTCATGTGACCTTTTGGTCATCTGAAAGAGTCTCACTGTGCAGGCCTCCCGTCAGGAGGGCGTTACAGCAATCGAGTTACTAGATGACCTCGGCCTGTATCAGGAGTTGGGTAGCATCTTTCGTATCCCCAGGCAGAAGCACCGAGGTCCGGCATATTTACATGTTTAGAAGCACGTAAACCAGAAGAAAATGACCAAATCTGAGGAAGATAACAAAGTCTGGCGTCTAGAACACTGCTCGACAACATGGTTTCACATTTATTGTGTAGCAGTGATGAGTATCAGCAGCAGCTTCATGCACCCTCTTAATAAAGCCAGTATCAGGCCGACCTGTGCGTCCCTGTTGAGGCCGGCGAGTTTTGCAACGTGATCGGAGAAGGTTAGCTGGTCAGTTTCTCGCGAGACATCGGGAGTCAGTTTTGATGTCCCATGGTGTGTGGAAGGTTTGGTGGGAGGCATGTTTGTGTTCTTCAGTCTTGAATTCCTGCGTTGACCAAGCGTTCGCTCGCGTGCTCCTCCTCCTTTTCAGAAAACCACGCTGCGGCGTTATCGCCTCAGAATGTGAGGGCGAGTTTTCCCGAGGATAATTTAGAAAGAATCCAGCTCGCGCCGTCGTCGTCGTCGTCTCAGCCCGGCGTGTCGAACATCCAGAGCTGCCAGTTGGAGGTGGCCGTAATTGGCTCCTCCTGTGAAAATGCCAAGAATGTGTGTGTGTGTGTGTGGTTGTTAGTGCCTGAGGATGTGTGTGTGTGTGGCTGAGTGGACAGTTTTGACAGTGGGCTGGGATCTTGGTGTGTGAAGGGTGTCATCTGCATGAGTGTTTTTAGCATTTTTCAGAGTCCTAAATTGACGTTGATGGGCTGTGGTTCGCCACAGAGCAGCAGCAGCAGCAGCAGCAGCTCTCCTCATGACAGGGGAAGGCTTCCCCGCCTTTCTTTTTCTGCCCTCCATCTTCCACACACACACAAATTAAACGTCCTATCTCTGTGGAACATCTTCAGGCGTCACTGCTCAGACCACCAGACCACAGGACAGGCGAACGCATCGGCGTGGCCACAAAACGCCATCACGGCCCCTCGACTGTCCAGGCTGAGCTGCGAACCAGCAGAAGAGACCAAATTAATGACTTCTAATGTTTCCAGCGCTTATCGCAGGTTCTCTAAAATAAAGCAGGCATTGTCTCCCCCCCGAGCGTGACTCACCTAATCTGCCTTTCTTCCTGTTACAATGCCTCGTGGCGTGTTTGTGCAGTAGGTGCAGCCTTTAACGTGTGAATCGACGGAGATAAGCCCGCAGCTTACGCTCACGTTGGCACTCGACCGGGCGGTTTTTTCTCACAGCTGGGAACTAAAGCGGAAGGTTTGCTCGGTAAATGAGCTTGTTATCTTTTAAAAAGCTCAGCCAAGAGTTGGTGTGGAAGAGGAGCGATGTATTTATAACAATTCAAAACAGACAGATTCTTCAGGAACAGCGTTGGCATGCTGTGGTGCTGTGGTGCAATCCCACAAGACTTTAAACCCATTAGCTACTTATTTTGGCTCCAGAAAAGCCCACCATGACCCTGATTCAGTCTTACCTGCACCTTTCTGCCATTAAATGTCTTTTTATCTTCCCTAAACTGAGGGTAGCAGCTGATGTACGTCATTTTTCCTTCCATACTAACCTCACGCAGATCCTCCTGTTGTGTTTTTCCCATTTGCAAAAGTCGGGAACGTCTGCAACGCTTTCCCGGAGCCGGTCAATGTTTGAAACCTCACCGAAATCTTCAGAAATGTCCCAGAAGCAGCTGTTATCCGTTCAAACTTCGAGCCAAAAGAGTAACAATTTAACTACATAGCATATTTACATATTTAGAAGCAGATAAACCAGAAAAAAGACCAAATCTGAGCAAGTATAATTTTGAAGTTGTGTGGAGGATGGACCGAAACAGCAACGCGGCCGTGACGTGACGTTCTCGGTGGGATAAAATGTATTTTGTGGTGACATTTTTAGATGGGACTGGTTTCATGCATCGATGTCACGTACCTGGTTGCTCAAACAAGCCATCTTTAACGTCATCCACCTGTCAATCAAAGTGTTTTTTGGCTTCACTACAAACCACGGCGGTTGCTGCTTTGGAAAAAGACGTTACACACACAGTACGGGTCAATGAATGCAGTTGTAGTTGGATCTCTTGTTGTCGACGCCAGCTGAAAATTCTTGTGTTTATAAAATCAGCCGTGTCCTCGGGCTTTCGGCTTTGGGAATGTGGCCTCCACTCGTGAACGGACTCTATTACCCAGATTCCCATGAAGGGAATCAGATCAAAAGAAGATTTTTTTTTACTGTAAATCGAACGCAGCTTTTCCTTCTCATGCAACGACAAAGAAAAATCTTCAGCCTCTTTGTGAGGATACCTCACATTAATAAAACATCGGCACACACTAGTGACCACTATGGCTACACACACACACACTAGGAGGCTTTATTATTAATGTGAAACGGAGTGTGTGAGCGCTGAACATCGGCACTCACTCTCACTGGGTAAATAATTAAAGGTGGAGGAGGACGCTGCGTTACTCATTTGCTTTGAGTTGGTATCAGTCGTGTATTTGTCGATATTCTTCAGCCGCTTGAATGTGTGTGTCGGAGCCAGCGGGCTTCAGAGTCTCTGTCCGTTTATCATCAGTGACTGAGGGGGAATTTTCCAGCAAGGAAACCATTTGGTTTTGGTTTTAAAATGGACGGAGGTGCAGCGTCACCTCGAAATTCAGTCAAAAATGTGCATATTTGCAAATAAAAACACTAAAAACACGTTAAAGTTACAGTGAAGTTGGTGTATTTTGAGTCCAAGCTGTAACCTCCGTGCAGTTCCTCAATCGTCCACTTGAGGCTGGCTCCAGAAGTGAGTCAGTCTCCATAAGTCCCCATGTTTCACAGCAGAAATAAACATGTTTACAGCCTGGTTCAAAAAAACAGTTTTGGTTTCTATAGCTACTTCTTCTATTGGAGAGACAAAGTAGGGCTGGAAACGAACTGTTTTTGTTTTGTGTCTACAATAGCAAAATATAGAATATCACTTCCTTTAACTGGATCTGAACCAGAACCAAAATAAGCTCGACTAGAGCTGCCAAGGAAGGAAGAGCAAAACAATGACAGTGTGTTTTAAAATTACATGTTTTCTTCTATGCGACGTGTTTTGATCCTGTCAGCTTATGGTTTTTGTCAGCTATGTTTGCTGTGTCATCTCATTCTCGAGTCGAGTAGCTCAAGCAACAGCTGCGACCGCTTCACATTCGTGGCCTTGACTGCGTTATTATGATGATAAATACGAAGTCTCTGTGATTCCCTGGAGAGCAGTTGAGCTCCTGCCCCTCTGGAGAGCTCGTGATATGTCATACTTTACTGTATGGTGGTTAAAACCTGATTATACGGAGCCACATCTTCACATACTGAAGGAGTTATTTTACATTTCTATCTATAAATCAAAGAAGTCTGGTCTAGCATGCCTGCTTGACCTTAATCCCTGCATCCGTCTGATATATCCACATCAGGGTTGACCTAAACTCTAAAAACACATAGCAGGAGATGCAGGATGTGTGTGTGGGAGGTGTTCAGGTGCGATTGCAGCTTTATTATCTGCCCGGCTTTAAAGGACTACAGGGGGGAGGTGTTACGATGATTAGGACGATGGAACCGCTTCATAGACGACATCATTCGACAGACTAGCACTCCCCGAGGGCTCGTGACAAATGAGCTACAAGTCCCCGAATGCATTATGCACAAACTCGCACACACACACACACGCTTACTCCTGAGCTGTTGACATTTTTTTAATGGATGGGCCTTTGTGCTGTCGACCACCCCGGGAGGGGAATGATACATCTGGAAGCTGCAGATATGAGAAAGGAAGACGGGAAGTCAGTCACACCTCCTCATATCTTTGCTGATTTCTACTCGCACAACTCGAGGGGTTAACTGTGTCTCATCCCTCCTCCACAACAGAGGTATGACTGCCTCATTGTTTGTGCTTCCACAGCTGAGACCCTCCGGAAATTAGTTTTAATGCGGCCTCCCATTAGTGAATTAGTATGCATGCACAGAACCAGACTCAGGAGTTATTTTTGTGCAAGAGTCGAAACCTGAAGTTGTGTTTTGGGGGAATGGGTGGGTTAAGCTTTTCTGGTGTTTACACTGCAGAGAAAAGATGGAGCACAAAGTGATAAGAGTTGAGAAAGTGTGTGTTTTGATGCCCGGAGCCACGCTGTGATCGTCTTTCTTTGTGTCTGCGGTCCTGGCAGTTAAAGTCTCTGTGGTTTTTTGGATGTGTGGGTAGATCCAAGGTGATGTTTAAAGACAGTAAAACGTAGTCATTTCAGGGTGAGGCTCAAACACCGGCTTTGTGATCTCCCCAGGTTTCTTTTTACGGCCCGTCGTCTCAGTCGGAGCTTTCTCTACTACCTATCCCATCTCCGAACCCTCGCCTCTGATCCGTCACATAATTCTCCTTCTTTCTGCTTTCTTGGAGCGCTTACAGAACTAACAGTAGCATTGGCAGGCCTCGTTCATCATCGTCTTGCTGTGTGTGTGTTATAAACCCCCTCGGTCCCTGTTCAATCCAGTGCCGTAACCTACTAAACCTATATTAATGCGGTTTGCATGAGCTCTCGAGGGTCACGTTAAACCATATTACACGGATATGTTAGTTTATAGGTGCGTGAACGTACTGCATATACAGAGAGAGTGCACGTGTGCGCGCTATGACCTGCCCCGCAGTTCAACACACTCTCAAGAAGAGTTAATTACAGGCATAATAAAATAAATATTTGATGAGATCTGCGGATGTAATATCCTCCCCTTCATGGCTCTTTCATAGATGGGAATGAACGGGACTAAATAATGTACTGTTTCTTTAATAATTCAAGCTCATGGGTGATTCATCATCCTCTATTCAGCACTGAATCACTTCAGCCTTCCCCTGAACTATGAAAATGTACCAGGAATTTTCTTTTTTTGGCCTTTTCTGGTATCAATTTTAGATAAAAAAAAATTGACGTGCTAAACTTCTTTCCCAGACTGCAATTGGCCAGCCGTCGTTAATCAACTAGCATTGTCAAGCTTTTATTTAAAAAATCCCCTGCTACGTTCCTGTCACCATCTGGGAGAGGGGGATATTTTGAAAACTCTGGCTTATTGCGAAAAGAGCATACTTTCTATCACCTAGATTTTTACACTGTGAGAGAGAGTGGACTCTGCCGAACGGTTTGGTGTCAAATATGCGCTTGTGCTGTGAAAGATGTGGGAAACGGAGCGAGTTAGAAAAGTCCCCTTTTGTCTGGTTTGCTCCTGAATGTCTAGTCTCCGTTAACGTTGAAATCAACGGAGCGGTTCGATGGCACTCCTGTCAGTTTGAGGCTCATAGCGCAAAACGTGCGAGTCTCTTCGCTTAGATAGTTACGTTGTTTGAAAGAGGAGAAATTTTTGCTCGTTTTGGTGAAAAAATTCTGTACGAAGAGTTAAAATTGTGGGAATAAGAGGAAGCTGAAGATATTTTTTAAGAAGAATTTAACCCCACTCTGCGTGGGATGTCCCACCCATTTATTTGAACGGAGAAGGCATTCTGCGGTCGCCCAGCAACCCAACCAATTAAGGGGGCGTGGCTTAACTAACATTGGAGTCAATGAGGCAGTTGGACTCGGCACTCCTTTCACTTCAAGCCTCATAGCGCAAAGTGTGTGAGTCTCTTCGCTTGGATAGTTACGTTGAATGAAAGAGGACACATTTCTCTACGGTTTGATGAAAAAAAAAATTTTAAATTCTGCTAGAAAGAGGAAGTTGAAGAGAATTTTCCCACTGTGTTGTGTTGTTTTTTTCACCCATTCATTTGAATGCCAAAAAAAAATGCCTTTGCCTAGCAACCCCGCCAACTAAAGGGGGCGTGGCGTAGCTAACGTTGGAGTCAATGCTATTTATTTGGTCAATGTTATTTATATCATGACTGCTACTTTTGCAATATTATTTGTATCATGGTCACTTATGTTTCTACTTTAATTTCTGTAGTGTGTACTACACTTTTCTTTTTGCTGCTGTGATAAGTAAATTTCCCTGCTGTGGGATGAATTAAGTATAATCTAATCTAATCTAATGTGGCAGTTGGATGGCGCTCCTGTCACTTTGAGGCTCACTTCATTTCATTCTGCCCATTCATTTGAATGGGGAAAACCATTTCTGCTGTTGCCTGGGAAACCTACCAACTAAAGAGGTGGGGCTTAGTGAAAAATCAATATCTGCGGTCCTGTGTGGTGTCCCAAACCCAAAGTTTGAGAAACATGTGGATGCAGCATGCTGCGTACAGAGCCTCACACAGAGGAACAGTGCTGTATTATGTAATGGCTGGCATTCACTGTCTCATTCCTGCGGTCAGAGACCTCAGAGAGGGACTTCTGACTGTGGACTGACTTTCCTCTCAGCTACTTCCACTCCTTATTTTTCCTTCTGAAGCTGACCCCAAAGTTTCACCGGCCTGTGGTGCAAATGAAGAACCCCCCCCCCCCCCCATGGGAATGAACCAAAGCTTCGAAATCCGATCAGCTTTCTGCCGGAATCGGTTAGAAACGAAACAACTTAGACTCGAAACGAGCGGGTTGTAATAGAAATGTGCATTTTGTTACGTTGCTGTTAAAGTGGGTGTGTGCGCGTGGAGCCACGTGGAAGCGTTTAGACGTGCTGAGTTCAAAGACAGGGGGGCCACAGACGGAGCTGCCTCCGAGCTAGGAAGGAGGGAACGAGCGAGCGAGACAGATTATTGCTTAGTGAGTGGAAGACTATTGCTGATGGAGAGACAATTACTGTGAGACAGTTTCTGAAAGGGAGCCGGATGGGGGGAGGAAAGAAATGAAGAGGGCCCCGCTGAGGGACGAAAAAGAGACGTGGTGTTGCGAGATGAGGGCGATTGCAGCACTGGGAAAGAGAGAGAAAGACGTATACAGACGCACATCCGCCTCCCACAGAAGCCCTTTAAATTACACTGAAGCCAATGAATGAGCGAACACTGTCCGCTCTGCTTGGCTGCAGATGGGAATTGAAGTGAATGAGGTCCCCAGTGAGGAGGCCAGTCAAGCCAACAGTGGAAGAGCTGGGCCCCATTTAGGGCAATCACTGTAACTCTGTTTCCCTGTGTTACACAAAACCACAGCAACAAATTGGTAGTTTTTGTGGACGAGTCTGGATACGCTCCCTTCTCGCAGGTTGGACATGAATTATTTCCTGTATTTCATCCATAACGTGTTAGAACAATATCTCAGCCACAACCACTGTTCCACTTTTGCGTTGCAATAGCTTTAAACACAATGGGGAAATTAACATTAGCCAAACGGCGGGAGGTTTATCATCACTAGCAGACACCGTGGACGGTGGCCAGAACTCATTTGGAGCTCCTGTTGTGTTTTGAAAAATGAATCTGGCCGAGGTTGCGTGTTTGTTTTGTAAGATACAGTCTGTTGGTATTGGACGTAGGCTGAAGCACTCCTGGTTTTCCCTCAATAAGATAATTTTCACTCCATTATGAGGTTAGAGTTTTGATTTTTCTCCCTTCCCTTCGACCTGGAAACTTAAAAGAAGCGAGGCGAGTGAAGGGCAGCTCATTGTTCCAAAATGTCACTCCAAAAATAATGGGCTAAAATTAGCTATTTACTGCTCTCTCCGGTGTGACTTGGACAGGTCTGTATGTGTGGAGTTATTAGGTATTGTGGCTGCTCTTTCGAGCCGGCTCTGCTGCCATAAATCTCCACCCGATGATGGAGGAGAGTAGTTTGCTCATTTCAGGGTTTTCTCTTGGCGAAGGCTAAAAAAGCCACTGGTAACAGTGCATTCAGAGAGGATCGCTGCTTTATTAAGGCTTTATTTTGGTTGTATTATTTTCGTATCATCACATTTATCCCCCACACCTTAAAGGCCGGTCCATGGTGCAAAAACCATTGGACACAAACCCAATTAAACTTCTTTGCGTCACTATTTCACAGCGTACATTGGAAGTCGGACTGATTGGTGGATGCAGCGTGATGTTTTCCAAAAAGTTGGATCCAGCTCAACCAACTTCTCCGTCGCAGGTTGCAGCGTTCTCTGCAACGCCTCAACCAAAATGGACTACCATCCATTCCAACTGTCTGGTTGTTGCCTTCCCCCCCGGAAACCCACCACCTATTTGAGGATCAAATAAGAGCAATTCAAGCTTCTTCTGGGGTACATTACCACCTAAATCGTGTTGAAGCGACTATGGGAACCACTCTTAAGAGTTTAGCTTAAACACAAGTGTCTGCTTCAGTATCCTAAATGAGATTTCTCCCCCTTTGATAAGTGTTAACCACGGCTCCTTATTAAACTTTTCTAAGCTGCCTCCCTCAATCTCTGTCGCAAACCTGGACCCGGCGCTGTAACTTCACTCACTAAGTCTTTGGTTGTTGTGTGGGAGCATGTTGCACTGGATCTTTTCAATAGGTGAAGTGTTTCTTAATCTCTTCCCTCGCTCGCTCCCTCCCTCGCTCATCTCCTGTTTGGATGTTTTCCAGAAGCCTCAGAGGAATTCAATGGCGTCTCCCCTGCTGTGTCCCCGGGTCTCCAGCAGTTTGTTTCTCTGAGAAACTATAGCGGAGGAATGTAAGCCTGAAACGTGATGTTTGGGAGGAAGAAGTAGTTTTGTTTTTCACCACTCTCTAGACTTCATGCCCCTCTCTCTGTCAAGCCATTTCGTCACGCTCGAGTCTCATCATTCTCACAGTTTTCAAAGACAAACCCATCATAACTCACGTTGGAGGGGACTGCTCCTTCTTGGGCGTAATTGGGAATTCTCCCTTGCAAACACCACCCTGCTGGCTTTGCCATTATTTGTATGATTAAAGTGTCTCTCAAATGCTGTGTGTGTTGATTGACATGCTTTAATGTCGCTTAGATATCTAGTTTTAATTGCATTGAAGATTCTTGCCTGTGGCGTAATTGAATTGTAAATCATTCTCGATTGCTACACACAGGCCTGGTTGAATGATTCAGTTGTGCTTCCACACCCTGTTTTTGCTCGTAAGTCATATGTTTCAGCAACACGTGCACAAACAGAAACACATGCCAGGCTGAGGCGTTTGTGACACGCTTTGAATGGCTGGTTCTGAGGTTAAACGAGGTGAGGAATCTAAAGCTGAAACGGCCACAGACTGTTTCGATGCTGTTGAGCTGTTATTGCCTCTGAGGTTAGGAAAGAACTTCTTTTATTGCTTGCCTACAACTCCCATCATGCTGTATGTATGCCGAATTAGCCATTGGCATGTCTTGTTTGCGGTGTACCCATGAATGTACAGACCACTACTTCTGGATGCTTTGATACTGAAGAAAACTTGAGCAAGTTCTGGACTCGCTCGAGTGTTTTTAGTGGATCTATAGATGTATCTGCAAAGGATACCAGAGATTATGATATTTTCTTGAAGAGTAAGTCACACTGGATCTAAAATTATGTGCATCATGTCTGTGTGTTCAGATTTGACTGAGTTATGACCCGGAGAAGGAGCGATTATCGTCATAATCGTAGCAAATGTACGTGAAGGCATCTTAATTGCATCCATGAGCTGTGTGTTACAGGCACAGCCTTGTTGGTAAGCAGATCTAATTAGTGTGCAAATAACTACCTCGACCCTTTCACCCTGTGATATCTTCGCCCATGAAAAATCAGGCCTTACCCGACTCAACATCTCAATGTTGCTACCCAACTCCTGAGACAGGCTGTGGTCATCTCTTGACTCGCGATGGTCCTCTCAGCCTGCACAGTGAAACACTTTTAGAAGATCCAGATTGCGGCGGAGCGCCTGGTCTTCAATCAACTCAAAAGGTCACGTTACTCGGCTGCTCATGGAGCTCCACTGGCTACCTGTAGACGGCCACATTAGGGTAGTCCAAACTTTTCTCAGCTGTTGTACCCTGTTGGTGGAACATCCCACCAGTTCCTACCAGATCCTGAAGACCTTCAGCTCTTCAGAGAGGACCTCCTCTCCAACACTACCAACAACTGGAGATGTTAAATCTTGGATAAATAAATAAATAGCAACCCAGAAAGCTGAAACATCTTCTAACCAAGCACAGCAGCTACCGATGCTGTGAGACACTTGATATAAAAGCTTGTACCGTTTGATCCACAGCTTCCATTTTATCATGCTGGAGCTCCGGAGGCTTTTTAGGAAACAAAGCAGGCCTGTTGTGAGATTTACAGACCTCATTACTGCACGAGGCGTTGTACAAGCGTACCCACCGCCATCCCTACACGAGACAACAATTGCTTTTTAATGGCGCAGCATCGTGCATGAGTTCCCCTCTGCTGCTTGATTTAATTGTCTGCCTCGCGTGTGCTGCAAACACACATGTATATAAATATATATATATATATATATATACACATACTGCATACTGAGACACACACACGGTCTTCATAGCAGCCTGTAGGCATTTTCATCATCCCCCATCAGGGGTGTTGCCAGTTTGATTTCCCACAGCGCCTCGCTGACAATACTAGCAGGTATCTTGCCAACATGCTGTTTATTCAACAGTCCAGTTAGACATATGTGCGTCCCATCTGTTAACGTTTGGACAGTCCTTTCCCTTCTGGCAGTGCGGAGGAACCGGCGTTAAGGTTAAGCCATTTAACCTAATCCGAAACGAGAGGATGTGATTGGCGGGCCGTCGAGGACGGAGGGAAACTCATCCTGTTGTTCGGTGGTCTTTTTCCTTTAGCCTCACACTGGTTGGGTGGTATTGAATATAGCACAGGTACTGATGACATTTAAAGGTCCAGTGTGTCAGATTTATTGAGTATTTATTGGCAGGATTGAATATAATATTCATTAGTATGTTTTCATGAGTGTTTAAAATAAGAATCGTTGTGTTTTCGTCGTCTTAAAATGAGCCTACAGCGAGAGCGGGTCCTCTTGTGGTATTCACTTGGTTGCAATCTGCAACTTTATCACTAGGTGTCGCTAAATCTGAAACACACTGGACCTTTTTAAGTCATGAAATCACATCGAACACAAGCCGTCTTGATTAAATACGCTGCAAATTTGACAGATTTGCACCAAGTTTTTGCTTCATCATTCAATATCGAGCGCCTGCAGGCGAAAACTCGCTGTACAGTCGACAGAGGTCTTTGCCTCATTTCAGATTCTGTTGCTCGAGGCAGCGAAAAGAAGAAGCACTCTGACGATTACTTTAACATGACACTATTAAACCAGATTTTATGGACTTCTGTGCTTCAGAAAATAGCCTGTGTGTGTGTTTAGGCTATTAAACGTAGCAGAATCTCATTATTTTGAGCCTGTGGGGAACAAACCCCCCCTCAGTCCATCTCATTTCTACTTTTCCCCAGTAAATGGTCTGAGAATAGGGCGAAATAATGGCATGAAAACTGACGAATGTGTTATTTTCCCAGAAGAATGACCCTGCAGTTAACTGGCAGGAGTTTCACGATAAGGCAGGCCGTTAAAATAAAGAAGAAAAATATAGATTTACAGCTCAAATTGCTGCTTAGTGTGCAGACTCACAGCCAGACGTGAGTTTAGTTAAGGTTCAGGTGATTTCCTGGCGCTCTCCCAGCAGCAGTATCTCTTTCATTTTCAGCCCGTATCTCTCACTTCTCAGCTTGTCTCTCCGTCACGTGGCCTCCAAGTAGATAGATCTTCTTCGTAAACGGCATTCTTTGCTGCTAGATGGCGAGTCGGGGTTTGAAGTAATATGTCTAAAGTCTCATTCTTTGTCTCCTCTGAGCTGAAAACATCCCGGCTGGAATTCCTAGCGGGGGGCTCGAGGTGAAGTAACCGAACAGCTTTGAGGTGTTTTTCTTTTCCCCCCCTCGTGGAGAGCTCTTATCATCGGTCTCACCCATCTGGTTTCCATCCCTGTTGACATGAGTCAAACATACCTTCCCTTCATGCATGATCGCCTCCAGGCGTCTTCGATTGTTGCATGATTTCTTTTTTAAATTTCCGGTAAGCTTCGCAAGACTCCGTTTTTTCCTACAAACTACATCAATCCTGTAAAATCTAAAGGTATGAATGCTACAAATGGTAGCGTGTGTTCATTTTTTTGAGGGGGGGATTTCACAGGTCATTTGCATCAATGACGCTGTGGGAGTCTCTGCAAACCCTCAGCACACCACGACAGACGTTCAGAGTGTTTGACTTGGACGTGAGTTTGAGGGCAAGACGGGACCCGAAGAAAAAGGGAGAGTGAGGGGAAGACAAACAAAATAATTAATAGGTAAAATATGTTGCAAAGTTAAGAGAGAATAGGTTTCTCGCTGTAATTGATGCGTTTTCATTAGCCGTTCATCTCGTAAACATAAAGGGAGAAGAGAAACATTAACAAAAGGAGAGACGAGAGAGAGTGCAGTGAAATATGTGCAGGTTTTTTTAGCTGCAGGCCTCGAGGGGCCGAGCAATAACTTTGATATACCGCATCCCAGTTTAGCCAGGCGCTAACTTTGCAGCATGAGAGAGCGAGAGAGCGAAAGAGGAGGAGGAATTGCTGAGTCTTATATGTGTGTGTGTGTGTGTGTGTGTGTGTGTGTGTGTGTGTGTTTTTGCTGGCCGATGACTTTGCCGAGGTCGGACTTGGCACAAAGACGTCGATGCGTAGACGAGGCATGCTGACAGCTCACTGGCAATCACAAAAAAAAAACGTCGCCCCCAGATAGGCAAAGAGCCTAAGCTGGAGTCTGGACGTCAGACAGAGGAAAAAAAGCAAAGTGCATGCTGACAACTTATCAAGAGTCTATCCTCAAAGCAGTTTTGTACGTTTACAATCGACCCCAGCCTTCTTTATTGACAGAAACGCAGCGTGGGATCTACCACGAGCGACCAGAAAAGGATATTTTTACACTTTTATACTCCGTGTGTCACAACTAACATGCATTTTCAGGGCTGCCACTATAATTTCGAGTCTCGCTCGCTGCAGAAAAGAAAGCCATGAGTCATTTTGTGAAAGGTAAACACAAAGAGGAAGCAGTCGCCACAGGCTGCAGAAACAGACAGCCTCCCACTTGCTGAAAAAATAACCTGTCATGCCCCGTCAGTAAAAACCTGATGTGTTTTTCCTCATTAGCCGTGTCACAAACAAGAACATGGATTTGAAAGCGCTCGCTCGCTTCTTTTCCCATGTCTGGAGCTATTTTTCGATGACTCCTCGTGTCCCCTTTGGAAGTTGCCGGGCTCGGAGCCAGATTCCAGCACGGTTCACCGACGGACAGTTGGTTGTTGAGGCTCGCTGTTAGACCTGCCAGCCTTCTAATTATCTTTTTAAAAAGCAAGGACAGTGTTGGTGTGAGTCCCAAAATGGACAGCTGGACAGCTGGACCAAACCTTTAAGGACTCTCTTTGAACAGTCCAGAGTTGAAGCAGGAAACTTCAAATTCAGAAATCACACTTATGTGTGTGTGTGTGTGAGCTGCAGTGTGTGTGTGTGTGTTTTTGGCTGACTAAGAAAGCCTCATTGATGGAAGTCGCTGAAAGAAGTGATTGTGATTTGAACTGAAAGGACCTCAGTCTTTCAACACACACACACACACACTGGTTTATTTTTAGACCATTAAAACTCTCAAACTATGGACTCGGAGATGAGATTCGCCTGCGGTGCTCTGTCATTAACATCCTTACTAAATCTCTCTCTATATACATGTGTATATATATCATGTTTGACCTCTGGGCCTGGGTGACCATTTCCTCTGTTGGTCCTGTTGCCAAGACGAGAGCGAGATCACGAGAACACGAGCACAGGCTGGACTGCTCCTTCCTTTTTAAAGCACCACTTTAATTTAGTCTGATCCGCTGTTTACTTTGTGTTCCTTCGCTGGTACGTAATGTTTTTTGAAAGATATACAGCCTGAACAAACTTTTGGAGAGTTTTGGGGGTTTTGAATGTGTTATAAAGTGTATTATTGTGTTTTAAAGCACAAGTTTATGATGCAGGTCTAGTCTTACTGTAACTAGGGCTGCAACTAGAGATTGGTTTTATGATTTTCTCTGTTTATTTGGTATATAAATATCATAAAATAGTATAAAAATGCCCCAAACTCCAGCGTTTCATCTACAAATTGCACAAACAGTCCTTTAAAACCTCCAAATAAACAATTTATTATCATGTAAGACGGAAAATCAGCAAGATTTGAGAGATTGTTTTGGCATTTTTGCTCAAAAGAAATGACTTTTTTAAGATTAATCGATGATCGAAATCGTTTGAAAGGTTGAATTTGGCGGCATCTATTGGCGAAGTTGCAGATTACAAACAACTGAAACCTCCTCACCTCACCACCCCCTTCGAAGTGTGATAGATAATATGAATAATATGTGGAAGATGAAGAGTTTTACTAATAAACAACAATCTGAGGCTCGTTATTTTCAGTCAGAAGGTGCTGGAGTACAAACAGAGAACACTTTAAAGTTTTGGACCATCGCGTGTTACAAAGTGGATTTACTTTGCCGGCGAGGCGGCTTACAGTCAGATCGGATACTTGCAGGTATTATCTCAGGCGGCAGGAAACCATACCTGTAAGTGAAAGGCAGTCCGGATCCACCGATGTTTGCACAGTACTTTTGAGTCTTGTGTGGCTGCTCACAGTGGTAATTAATCAGCGCTTCAGTCTAGAACAGAACGAGTCTTGTTTCCTGCTTTTCAAATGCCGCAAGCTGGAAATAAACCCCCCAAAACAACACTTGACCTTAAATGCGGTTTGGTTTACAAACCTATGTGCATCATGTCTGACATTATCAGGCTTTAAAAGTTAAATTTTCCATCCTCGGAGCTTTGAAGTTTCGAAGCAGACGTCTTTCAGCACAGATTCGGTGAACTTGGCCGGCTACTGTATGTTGTGTTTTTTTTTTTTTAGAGGTTAGAGCTTCAGTGCCCCCCAAAAAAGATCTGATCCTGACCACGCCTGCTCGGTTTAGGTCACGCTTTCCTCACTTTCCAGCTCTCGCCTTTTCATTACAGCCCTCAGGTTTCACACACTTTCGGTTAAATTTAGGTTCTTGTTTTTCTCTCACCAGCTCTGTTATGACAGAAAAATTGAATTCGAGCTTCAGAATCGAGTTTTTGAATCTTCGGTTGTAAGAAGATACATCATCACGTGTCCGTGACGCCTGTGTTATTGTGACCGGTATTGATATTTTAAGATTTCGCCACCATTCCCTTGATGAAATTCCACCTCTGCATTCCCGAGTCTTACATTACTTGAATGTGACATGAGATCTCTCCCCAGTGCATGCACACAGACGACTGTAGCCATTGGGGAAGGGTTTGCTGATATTAAAGGAAATTGCTTTTTCTGCCCGAAACATTCTTGGAAATCTTGACTCAGTCTAATTAAGTTCATCGTGTACAACATGAGCTGCCGCTCTAAATGTTTTCAGCTAAAACTAGTTCTTGATAAGTTCTCTGGAGAACCTTTTTTAAAGTCACAATTGCAGCACTTTTGGTGCTTTGAAGAACCTTTTTTATGTTTAATAATCTTTTCCTGGTTCTTCTTAAGTCGGAAATGCAGCAACTGGTTCTTTACCAATTTAAAAAAAAGTTCCCCTAGAACCACTTTAGGCTGTAACTCTTTAGACACTTTATTTTTAAGGGTAGAAGGAAAACTAGTTCCTGATAAAGGCTTTGGAGAACTTTTTTTATCCCTAAGAACCTTTTTTTAGTGTTTAAGGTTCTTTAAGGAACCAAAGGCCAAAAAAAGTTCTGTACCCAATTTACCCAATGTTGCACTTAAACATCTCAATTCAAATGATTACATATTGTACCTAGAATAAACTTTAATAATAAAAGGTTCCTTGCAGTGCTGAAAAACGTTCCCCTCGGGTATCACCATGAAGAACTACTTTAGGTTTGAGAGTTCTTTGGAGAACTGAAGGAAAAAAGTTCTTTAAGTTACAATTGTAGTACTGTTGGTTCTTTGAAGAACCTTTTTATGTTTAATAATCTTTTGTTTTCCTTTTTAAAAAGTTCTTGGAAATACTAATTACTGGTTCTTTAGTTGGTTTGTAAAGAACAGATAGATAAAAGGTTTCTTGCAGTACTGAAAAAAAGTTCCCCTATGGCATCACCATGAAGAACTGCTTCTTCAAACTCTTTATTTTTAAGGGTTGAAGAAAACCGGTTCCTGATAAGTTCTCTCAAGAACCTTTTTATCCTTAAGAACCATTTTTAGCTCTTTAAGGTTCTTCAAGTCATAATTGAATCTGTTTTTTCCTTTTTAAAGAGTCCTTTGTTTTAGTGATTACTGGTTCTTTAAATCGGACATGCAGCGACTAGTTCTCTGAAGAACCTTTTTATCTTTAAGAACCCTTTTTAGCTGTTTGGCTTCTTTGGGGAACCGATTACCAAAAAACTTTTGGTGCTTTAAAGAACCTTTTTAATGTTTAATCATCTTTTCTTTTATAACTCAAGTCAGCCTTGTAGCAACTGGTTCTTTAAAAACAACTAATAGATAAAAGGTTCCTTGCAGAACAGAAAAAAGTTCCTTTATTTTTAAGGGTGTAATCACTACGTTGCACCAAAAAACAGTATAAAAGGAAACACTGCTGATGTGGACTAGAAATGAAAGAAAGTCTTTTTCTAGGTCTGTCTTTGTTTTTTTTTATCTCCCCAAGAGTTATTCAAGCAGAAAGGAAGAAAAATCCAAAGTTTAGTTCGAGCTGTGCTGTCCTAATTTTGCTGTTTTCCATTCTCCAAAGTCCAAATCACCTCTTCTGTCTGTCTCGGCATGTGTTTTATGGGTCACATGATAAAAGTCCTCAGGCGTCCCATCCAAACCCAACACTGTGTTTGCAGAAAACCGGTCTCTGGTATTGTTGAAATTGGACATTTCGCACAGGACTTTCCGTGCGGAGCATTAATGAAGTGAATTGAAAGCGTACATATCTGTCAGAACGTACGAGTGACGACAAAGAAGTGCAGACAAATGCGCCGGTCGTGTGGAGTGAAGGATTTGTTTGGAGATGAATCAATAGAATATATTCGTGGCTACAACTTGAGGAAGGAAAGAAAGAGAAGGGTGTAGTCGACCGTGGTTTTCTTTTTCATCATCTCCCTTCCTGCCATTTAAGTCGTGTTTGCTTTCGGATCCTCTTCCAACCTGTTCTCCCGCTTCCTCTTCTCGTCTTTCCCTATTAAGAAAGACACACCAAAGATCACCAGAGCTGGATCCCGTCCAGAAATCCTCTAAGCTTTTGCACATGATACTGACGTCTGTCAGTCAAGCTCTCCCAGTCATTCAGCTGGTTCGTATGGGTGTAGCTGTAGCTGGCAGTCATCTGGCGTTGTTGTTTCTGGAGGTCTGCTGTGTGAGTACAGTATTCCTGCACACACACTGACCACACAGAAACAGATGGACACACACGGTAGCCAGATGGTGACAGACTTGGCTAACACCTTGGCCTTCCCTGCTCTGATTCCTCTCCTCCTTATTTTTCTTCTCAACACTCTTGAACTCCACCTTCAGGCTATTTGTGCAGCTTCATCCTCCACCCTTCTACTAACGAAGTAGCTGAAAACAGGCGAACGGTGGTTGCAGATGACAGAATACTTTATATTCACAAAGTTACTGACCCTCCTTACGCTTTATAGAAAAGGTGCAAACCATACACTGAACTCATGCTCATTTAATGTTGAATCTGCATTAATGGGAAGAAACCATCAAACAGCAACTACAGCGTATCCGTATCTTGGTAGTCCTGCCTCTTCCGCCTCCCGGCTAATCTAAAAATCGGAAACCAACATCTGTGGCGGCACCCACCTGTCAATCAAAGCGTCCACGCTCTTAATCCTGCATAACTTTAAGCCTTAATATCATGTGAACAGGTGAGTTGTATATAAATTCACCCTCAGTACAGTTGTCATGAACGGGGAAATTAGCTACAGAGACCAAAACTGTTTTTTGTACCAGGCTGTAAACATGTTTATTTCTGCTGTGAAACATGGGGACTTATGGAGACTGACTCACTTCTGGAGCCAGCCTCAAGTGGACGTTTGAGGAACTGCAGCTTTTCTCGAGATATGAAGATATTATGCATATTATATCCTTAAAACAGGATTAAAAACATTTTGAAAGAGGAGAAACTACAAACCTTATGAAGAATATCTGCTGTTAAATATAGCAGAGACACGGCAGCTTTGTGTGATATGAAATTCACAGTTTATTTAATTTTTCATTTCTGTTCAGGCTACAATAAAACTATAATCAGGACATCTAGCGTCGTAAAGAAGCACAAAGACACTCACCTGTCCTGATCTTCAGGTGTGCGGAGTTCAAGTTTAGCCTGCAAGTGAAGCATGAACCTCAGATCTGCCGATTAAATCATAATCTGTGTTTTTGCTTGCAGCGGGGGAATGCTCGGCTTTATGTAACTGCACATTAACTCATACTCTCTCTGAATGTATAATGGTACGCTGCAGCTCGAGGGTGGTACCATTCAGCTCTGAGGAAATTATCCCGGTGGCTAATTTTGGGTTTGGTTCCACGTCTGTAGGAGACGTTTGTTTGATGGTTGTAATCCAGACAAAATAACGCTACACGTGCTGACAAAACGAGGCGCTTACTCGTCAGGTGTAGCTGCATCATTAGACAGAGAACACATACACAGACGTATACGCAGAGGCTGAGGCTGTGTGGTTGTTTCCAAACACTCCCAGCTGAGCCTCGGGCCTCCAGCTATTCATTAGAGCCTTCACCTCCCAACCAGAGTCAAAGGTCGGCTCCTCGTTAAGAGGAGGAGAAGCTCGTTAGGGAAAATGCTTCTGACGGCTCCTTTCCCACATTAAATTAAACGGCTTCAAAATAATCACACTCCTCCTCCTCCTCACCTCCACTTTTCCTTGAATCTAATTTATTCTCCTCCGCCTCTGCTCGGTCTCTTTCAGCAACGTTCCCCCGGCAAAGTTCTGTTCGACCTGGTTTGTGTGCATCTCAACCTGGTGGAGGGAGACTATTTTGGACTGGAGTACCAGGACCAGCGCAAGATGACGGTGAGACACACACACACACACACGTGGCGTTATTTGTGTTATGCCGCTTGTTGTTTTTGCAGATCGAAAACTGTCTTCAATCCAAGAGACAGATAATCGGCACAAAAGAATAGACAACCGGGTCAAATCAGATCAAATTTTGAGCGTCAGATGCAGGAAGCCGTCTTTAGGGTTCAATATTTTCTGAAATATAACTCCTAGAGACATATAATGTAACTGCGTTAGAGACAAAACGGTGTACAACAGCTACAAATGATTGAAAGGCACAAACAAATGTCATATCTTTGATTACTGGCCCTTGAAAATGGGGGGATAATGTGTAAAACGGGTGGTTTTGAGGTACATATATGCATATTTTCAGATAAAATGCAATGATTAATTGATGTTGTGCCAAATTTCAAGGGCTCTAACATAATCAGAATCCGAGATATGCCGAGTATGGCAAGAAAAAAAGGCGGTGTGGACAGCAGAGACTAATTCTCCTGTCTTACTGTTACTGTCTATATTTGCCAAATTCAAATAAACACTCACCTTTGCCTGCAGCTACAACCCTAAAGGTAAACCTTCGACGTAATCGCTCTGTTGTTTATCTGGTTTAACTTAATATGTTTTCACAGTATATCTTATCCTTCGTCCACATCTGTGCAGATTTAAACGTCCACCTGGACTCTGTTGTTCCACCTTCTTCTTCTCGAGAGCAGCTGGTTGTAATAACCCGCACACGTGCTGTACGATTCTGGGTTGTGTCGGCACGTTCGCGGATGCTCTGCCAACGTTCGTTAAAAAGCTCGTAATGAAGAGTCGGAGGAAGCAGAGCAGCAACAAGCAGCTATACATCACATGGATAACCGAGCGCTACTTATCTTGCTTATGTCCGCCGGTGTGAGTTTTATAGCCGCGATAAATAACGCAGATTCAAAATATACAACGCCGCATGTCAGAATCCATTATGAGCAGCATTGCAGGCCTGACACTTTCATGTGTTTACATTATAAGACAAAGTAGAGATAGCAGTGTCTGTGTCAAAACTGTTTTTTGTACCAGGCTGTAAACATGTTTATTTCTGCCAATAGATACTCCGAAATTTTACACACCGGACCTTTAAAAAATAACAATTTCACTTAGTTAACTTCACAAAAAGGAATAAAATGCTCCTTTAAAAAAACACCTCTTAAAATTAAAAAGGAGTCACGACAAGCCGTGAAACTTTGGGGACCCCCAGGAAACTCTTTTTTTTTTTACTTTTTAGGCAAAAAGTTTCCGACAATTAAAGCTCGTTTTAAAGTGAACTTTTTTATTCCAAGGGACGTCATATATTCCCTACCAAATTACATGTGTCCATTCGGAGCTCAAAGTTTACACGACCGCAGCTCAAACTCACAAACTCGTCTGGACGTTGTGGTCGTGCCAGTTATGCTACAGTTAATATTCATGTAGACGAGCAGGAGCTATAATAAAGTCGTGCTCTGTCCTCCGTAGGTGTGGCTGGATCTGCTGAAGCCGACGCTGAAGCAGATCAGACGTAAGTAACTCCCAGTCCACATCAGCTTGTCTCTTGTCTCACGTCTCTTCCCCCTTTTAACCATATCCCCTCGTTTTCCCTCCATCAGGGCCTAAAAACACCATCCTCCGCTTCGTGGTGAAGTTCTTCCCTCCTGACCACACACAGCTCTCGGAGGAGCTGACTCGGTAGGTCTCCTCGACATAGAGACCACACCTATCCGAGGAGGAACCTCTCCGATTAAAAGACACACTGTTTTTCTGTTGGTTTTCCGTCTCGCCGGACTGTTTTGGGCTCTGCAGGAGGAGTTTCACAGCTGTGTCTGAACATAAAGCATTTGTTTTGTTCTTTTTGTTGTCCGTGGTCAGCCTTTTACCATCTATAACACATTTATATCCACATGCCATCACATCAAAGAAGCTTTCAGGCTGCAAACATTTGAGAGAGATGCAGAAGAAGCTTTTTGTTTCTGTCCTGTTGGCATTCAAAGATTAGATTATAGAGACACCTCCTAGTGCAGAAAGTGAAGATTATCAGCCACCATCTTGTCTGCTGCTTTGTTGTGTTTTGTCTGATGGCGACTATCACAGCAGACTGCACCGCGTGTGCTCGTCTAAGATCATTGAACGCGGCACCGTTTTCCATCACATGAGCAAGAAATGACCTTCTGCATCTTCCCATGATGCCGCGGTTCCCTCTTAACCGGCCAGCTGGATTTACTCGAGACCAGAGCCAAGCAGGAAGCCTCTCATCTGTGAGAGGATCTCTTGAGATTGAACGAAGACTCAGAAGATTAAAGATAGTCATGAAATCAAACCCCAATTTTTCTACCATTTACAGTCTGATTTGTATTGATTTATTTATATTCTGTAAACCGACAACTAGAGACCGACAACTAGAGACCAACAACTAGAGACCGTCAACTAGTAACTGTCCACTAGAGACAGACAACTAGAGACCTTCAACTAGAGATTGTCAACTAGTAACTGTCAGCTAGAGACCTTCAACTAGAGACCTTCAACTAGAGACCTTCAACTAGAGACCTTCAACTAGAGACCGACAACTAGAGACTGTCAACTAGTAACTGTAAACTAGAGACAACAATCTAGAGACCTTCAACTAGAGGCCGACAACTAGAGGCCGTCAACTAGAGACCGACAACTAGAGACTGTCAACTAGTAACTGTCAACTAGAGACAACAATCTAGAGACCTTCAACTAGAGGCCGACAACTAGTGACCGACAACTAGAGGCCGTCAACTAGAGGCCGTTAACTAGAGGCCGACAACTAGAGACAACAATCTAGAGACCTTCAACTAGAGACTGTCAACTAGAGACAGACAACTAGTATGTGTGCTCCACACAACAGACACAAACTGGGACTAAAACATTTAATAATTTAAATATTTACTTGCACCAGACGTTGACGTTCTCCAGTGTAACTGTATTTAACGTGATCTCAGCTGTTGAGGAGGAAACGTAACGTGTTTGTGTTCTGACTTCTTTTATTAAACCAACTCCAGTTTGTCCGGCTGCTCTGTAAACAGACGCACCAGCTGCTCGTCTTTGTTTCCGACAAAGCAGCTGATCAAATTATTTCACTTCCTGTTACCACCAGCGTCGTCAGATCTCGCTTTAATTTCACGAGAGAACGCCGTCACCGCTTTGGAACGCCGCTCTACATTTTCCACTGACGTCGCTCGACCTTTTCTTCTATTCCACTGATCTCACATCGTTATGGCGAGTGCCAGCTGACTGCAGCATTAAACAGGAAGTGGGCACATGGCCTTTTATTTTTTCCTTTGTTTGGCTCTCAAAGCATTTCACTGTTGTCAATGTTTCCTTTGATGGGCACACACCAGAAGAATCTGAAGATCTAATTAGACTTTTATCGAACAGAAAGAGGTTTTAGAGGCTGATCTTTTGTTTCTAGTGTTGTTTATTATAAAAGCGTGTCCTTAAATAGCAAAATTCACCACTCAGCAAAGCCTCATTAACTTTATAAGAGAGGTAATCATCCAGTTATAAAAAGGTTGAGTTGGATATGACATAAAAAAGCTGCCATGGACCATTAATCACACACTCCTTGTGTGTCGTTTGCTTCATCGTTACCGTAGAACGTGCAAACAGAAGTTATGGAGCACGTTAATGCACCACAGTCGTCTTTATAGTGCTGAAACATGAGCATATGTGTGTAAGTGACTCTACTTAAGAGGTCCGGATCATGACAGAAGTCGCCCGCTGTGTAATGATGAACGGAAATCAGAGTTTATAAAGCGTGCATTGACCTCGTAACCTCTCTCTTCTTTCTGCAGGTATCTGTTCGCCCTGCAGATCAAACGCGACCTGGCGTGCGGCCGTCTCATCTGCAACGACACCAGCGCCGCCCTCATGGTGTCCCACATCATTCAGTGTGAGTACGACACGTACAGGTACACACACGTATAAGCACTGCGATCCAAATGAGATTTAAGAACGACTGAAGGGAGCATGAGTTCAATGCAACGCTCGCTCCAGGGGGGGAGCAATGCTTTGCTTCATGCTGATGAAGCGTCAGATGTTTGAACACCATATGTTGTAGGATGCAGCCCGTGGAAAATGCCTTGGTTGCCGTGGTAACCGCCAGTTCCCAGCCTTGTATGTATGTGCACATGCAGGTGGTACACTGTCGGCGCACAGATGGAGACGCACGCTTCAGTACGCTTCATGTGACCTACAGGGGAATAGACTGAGTCTGTCACCTCTTCAGTTTCATTCAATTCTCCCTCCTTCTTTCCTCAGCCGAGATCGGAGATTTCGACGAGACCCAGAGCTGGCAGCACCTCCTCCACAATAAGTACCTGCCCGACCAGGACGCCATCCGAGACAAGATCACCGAATGCCACCGCAAGCATGTGTGAGTTATAACACACAAGTCTGTACATGTATTCAGAGTATGTGTACTCAGTGTGTACTGTGTAGTAGTTAGGACGACTTTAAGTGCGTAACATGTCAGAAAATAGAGCCTACAGGTCGAGGTGACATCTTCAAATCGCTTATTTTGTCGAAATAGTCCAACTTTAAACTGCCAGACAGCAAATACTCAAAATATTTGTTGTTTTTCACTGATTTCAATCACAGTTTCTGTTAAATAATGTGTTTTTTTCCACGAAAAATGTTCATTTAATTAATTTTCCAAGACCTGAATATGCAAATATGTTTAATTCCAAACCATGACTGGCTCACAAACCAGTTAAAATCACCTCTTTAAACTCAGATTTTCAGGATTTCAAGGTGAGCACCCGGTTGTGAAATATTTCATCTTTCACAACCGGGCGAAGGAACAATAATCAACAGTCGCAGCATTATCTGTAAATAGCTGCTCTGGATTATCCTACGCTTGGAAAACAACACTGAGCCGAGGTTTAGTCTGACTGGGGATCAGTTTTTGGTGGAGCATGCATACCTATTTTTTTCATCTATTTATTTACACAATTACACCCACCCTGCAGAGACGTTTATCTCTTCAACCTCAACACACACACACTTTTAATCTCTCCCCCGCAGAGGTGGCTGTCCACAAACACACCACATGGCACTCCCTTCATGCTCCCCGGAGACCACACACTCACACACACACACACTCACACACCTCGTGTCTCGTTTACATTGTCGCTGTGCTACAAATGTTGTTTTCTGCAAAAAAATCCCCCTAAAAACCGCAGACGAGAGCTGAAAAAACCAAAACCACAGACTTGCTGATTATTTGTCACGGTCACACACCGCAGACCTCCACCCACCCTCTTTCTTCTTCAATCCCTCACCCTGCTTTGGTCGACGCAGGAAGGAAGTGGCTAATTCAGCGCCTCATACAGGAAACAGGAAGCTATTTTCAGATTTGCGAGGAAGCAAACGTCTTTCTGTGGCACGCTGCTGCCTTCTGACCCCGTTTTTCAACAAACGAAATGTGCTCCGAGAAAGATCCTGATGGTCGTTGCCTTGGTAACAGCCTCTCGTTATCTACAAGCCGTCAGACCGGCACGAGCTGCTGATTGATATCAATTAACAGATGATTAACGGGTTGATCGGTCTCTCTTCCTCACAGCGGACAGACTCCCGCAGTGTCAGACTACCAGCTGCTGGAAATCGCCCGGCGGTTGGAGATGTACGGCGTCCGTCTGCACCCGGCGAAGGACCGAGAGGGTACTAAGCTCAGTCTGGCTGTGGCACACACTGGGGTTCTTGTTTTCCAGGTAAAAAACATTGAGGTCGAGTTCAACGACCGGCGTAAAATCTTTAAAAAATGTAAGATACTGATTTTTTCCTTCTTTGTTCAGGGATACACAAAGATTAACGCCTTCAACTGGTCCAAGGTTCGCAAGCTCAGCTTCAAACGCAAGAGGTTCCTCATCAAGCTAAGAGCAGATCCTGCTGTAAGTCCATGCAATGCTTCATTTCCCTTGCCCTGCATCTCTTCTTCCCTTCATCCATACTTAAATCTGCCGCTGCGTCCTCCAGCAGAACGCCCACCACGACACGCTGGAGTTCGCCATGGCCAGCAGGGACTGCTGCAAGATCTTCTGGAAGATCTGCGTGGAGTATCACGCCTTCTTCAGGCTCTTCGAGGAGCCCAAACCCAAACCCAAGCCCATCCTGTTCACCAGAGGATCCTCGTTCCGGTTCAGGTAAGGGAAGCGAAGGTGGGAGGAGACGCTACGATGTTTGGGTTCGTCTTTTTAATTTTAGTGTTTTATCGCCTGCAGCGGTCGGACCCAGAAGCAGATCATCGATTACGCGAAAGACTCGGAGCTCAAGAAGGTTCCATTTGAAAGGTGAAGCTCATAAACGAGTGATCGGATTTTCTGGATTGGTTGTACGTGGTTTGACTTCATCCACGACATTCTCTCTTTTCAGGAAACACAGTAAGATTCTGTCCAACAGCAGCATGACGCCTCAGTCGTCTTCCTTCAGATCACAAGTGCCAAAAGAGGTGATACACCGACAGATGCATATCCATACTTCCCTCGTTCTTTGACTTGTTGTGCACATTTTCAGGCTTGTTGTGTCTTCTATCTATCTGTTGCAGAGCGCCATGTCTGTCCTGTTAGCAGACCAGCCCGACTCGGCCAGACTGGTCCATCAAGCTGAATCTAACGGTTCAGATGAGCCTCCGGCAGCCGCGTCCGCCACCAACGGCTTCCACGACGCACCCGCGGCGCCAGGCACGGACCCGACTCAGCCCCGACAGAACCACAACGGCAGCAGATCAGCGCAGGACCAGCAGTTCCTCAACCCAGGTCCATCCTGCAGGGCAAACAAAGGCAGCAGCTCCTCTATTCCTTACATAGACTGCAGCGACATAGACAGTGAATGCGACGTGACAAAGAACAGCAGGGTGTCCAGGGGCCACGGCAATGCAAACGACAGCAATGCGGATGAGGCTTGTGTGTTTGATAATAAGCACAGGGGTGGTAGTCGTAATGGGGGGCAAGCTGGAGGTCTGTTTGATGGTGCGAATGGGGTCTACCACACCAATCACCATGGGGTGATGCAGCAGCAGGGTATGATGGGTAGCAGAGGCACCGTAGATCAGTCTAACAAGTTTAATGTGAGTCACGAGATGACAGATGATGAAGTTTTGCCCAATGGAGGTTCGTTTCACGGCCGCCTCCCGCTCCACAGCACGCTCCTGGACGAAATCTTTCAAGGTCGAGACCGGCGAGTTGCGGAGGTAGGTCGTCCGTTAGGAACCGGCACTCGTAGTCAGTGCTCGAGCCCGGTGATCAGCAGCTTCCACCACCGCACGAGCTCTCTGAGTCACGCCGAAATGACAAACGGTCACGGTCAGACGCCGCGTGGGCGTTGGGACGACGGCGGGCATTATTTCAGTAAACTTCCTGGAGTTGTCCCGGTAGAAACTCCAACAGTCCCGCCGCCGCCAAACCACTACGGTAGCTACTCCCCAATCACGTCAAACCGCACGCCGCCGCATTTTGCCAAACCTTACAGCAACAACAACATGAGGAACCGCTCCGACACCGATCCGTTCATTCTCAGTCAGCTGACGTCGACCCCAATCCACCACCATGACCCTCATCACTCCGGGTTGTACGGCCAAGCCCCGTGTTCTGCCCCGATGGAGCGGAGAATGATTATGATGAACGGCAATCACGCAGGGAACCCTTTGGTTCCAGGTCAGGCGCGGTCCAACGCGGTGCAACAGTTATTTGGCCGCCAGGGGAAGCCCGGTAACAACGCAGCCCATAGCAACCACAACAACCTAAACCAGCCAGTCCAAATGATCGACGGATCTACCAGCAGCGGCACCGACACTAGCGACACAGAGTCGGACACTGGCAGCAGCTCGTACAGCCAGCCGTTGATGTACGGCAACCCCGTCGCCGTCAGTTCGATGAATTCGGTCAACTCGAACGGCGTGAACTCGTCGCCGCTGCCGCATAGCAAGTTCTCCTTCGGGAGCCTCCAGCTGGAGGAAGGGGAGGACGGCGAGGGAGAGGAAGAGGAAGGGTGTTACCGCTTTAACGAGGAGGATATCGGAGGGCGGGTTTTCAGCTGCTGAAGGGCGCGAAGATGCGCGAGTAGCTTGGGCATTATAATGCAAGAAATTACGGCGAAATCACAATGAAATTGAAGAATTGTTACTGATCCACACTAGGTTAGCTGTGAAGGTTCTAACATATTTTGTGAGTTTTTAATTTGTGAATAGAAACCCTTCCCCGACTTTAGACAAATCGATAACCCGTCCACCGTTTCTAAACCTCACAATCCCCATTTTTGTATATCGAATTTTTGTATGCAAACATTTAATCAAACTTTACATATCGTAGTTTGTCAACCCCAAACGTCCGGCGATGGGAAATCAAGAAGTCTTCCTTCCGACGTGCCATAACTTTCAGAAACAACTGTATATTCAGTGTAGATGAGTAGAAATCTAAAGGAATACCTTCATGTGTACAGTTGTTGATTGATATTAATGAGGATTCTGCTGATTGTAGATCAATTTTGCCAACAATGTTTGCTTGTTGTTGAGATATTAAGGTGTTGAAGGAAGATGACGTTGATTTTAGGGGAGCTGTGCTGCCTTTATTGGCCGTCACCCCCTATTAAATCGGTTTGCTGTAGTTCTTGTAGCGTCCTAATGTAGCATTTTCTCTAAATCATAATTATTTGACTGTCGTCTTGTGCAATAGAAGGGCTTTAAAGTAATAGCTGGAGTTCATTAAGGGATTTCAATGGGAAGTTGTCATCTTTCGGAGATGATATATACACGGTTTGTCTTTGGAGAAGTCTGGTTGTTTGAACTGGGAGATATCACCCTTTAATTGTACAGTGTATTCGAATGTTGATTGTAGAGTAACAGACTTGACTTGTTAGATAAATGGTTAGTGTGTAAGCTGTGGGGATCTGCCAGAGGAGGAATGCTGTAGCTAACGGCCGGTCTTGCCTTTCTCATTTGGTTTTGGCTGAGTCGACGTCCTTTTTTCCCCCTTGGAGCACTTTTTTAATGCTTTTATTCGATTTCTCTCTCGTGTCTGTTGTGGGCAACTTGCACTGTAATTTGGATGTTTGTGGTAGAGGCTTTTTGTAGTGATGCTCTTTTTGTATTTACCATTAGCGGAGGGATAGATTTACATCGATTACACTGTTAGGGAGAGTATAAACACGGTCCTAACCTTTTTATATCTGTATTTTTGATAATAACTGAGGCTCCAGGTCGACTGAAGATGCATTATCTGCGCTCGTGCTACTTCTGTTGGTCGTTCATGAGCTTTTATTTCTTTCTGTTGTTCTTTTACGCACATAATAATCAAACGCCAACCATCGTCCTTAAACCTGTTACCATCCATGGCTGTCTGCTTTGCTTGGCTTGGCCCCTGGCATGCACACACAATGTTATCTTTCACTTTCTCTGGACGCTGTTGCTCTCTTCCGATACAGTGCCGCTTATTAAAGGTGTGCCAGGCCATCCATCCCCGTCACTGTCATTTGCCGGCTGTCCGCTCACTGCTCACACATGCTTTTTTTTTGTTTTCACTGGAACTATGAATTGGGATAAGTCAGTGAATTAAGAGGAAACAAATCAGCAGTGTCTGTATTTCCAAAGAACAAACCACCAACCCAACGCTCAACCCAAAAGATCAACACTTTGGTTTATGACTAAACACCTTCAGCCTTAGTGGTACTTTGCGTTTGTTACTCATTAGCAAATGCTAACACACAAAACTATGATTATGGGCAACTGGCTGAATATTAGCATGAAGAACCACTTTGTTTTTTGGAAATACAGAAATTAAGGTGGATTTTTAAGGTGGACACCTACCTACTAGCAGTACAAATTGTATTGTTAGCATGCATACTGGTTTGCGATCATGAATAATTGACTCACAGTGCATAGAAACACACATTTTTCACATTTTTCTGCCCCCTAAAGCAGTGATGTTATGGGTTTAATCTACAAACGTCAGAGGATCTTATCATGTGCAGTCGCCTTCTAAAGCCAAACAACTTTTTCTTTCCTCAGAGCTACTCCTTCTTCCTGAAACAAATGTTCACGCTTCATTCTTTGTAAATGCACTTGTTTTATCAGCATGTTTTCTGTTAGTGGGAGAGAGAGAGAAAAAAAAAAAGCTGTTTTCTCGCCATTTCCCTTTTTTCTTTACTCTGAATGCATGTTAACCAGGCGAGCAAAGTCCCTGCTTTTCTGTCATTCTGCTCTGTTTTTACTCACTTTGTGTTTCTGTCATGGGCTTAAAATGTTTTTTGAATGTTTGAGAGGCTTTACGGTGCAGTAACACAACTTAACAGCTCTAGAAACAAGAGTATTTGGTCACCGTCATGACTGATCAACCGCACCGCGTCTTTTTCAAATGCTTAGAAACATTTTTAGCCCCAGGTTTCCTCACGGCGCACGAGGATAAAACACGACTGACTCAACTCCAGTTGTTCTTTTAAGAAGAGGGCGAGAGGGCGCAAGTAGACAGACACAAGTAAAGTGAAGCTTAATGCAAATGTAAGTGCAAAAAAAACAAACATAAAAAATAAAAAGATATCTTTCGAGAGATGATTTTATTTTGTAAGGTGTGAAAGTCTGAGTATTGTCAGGAGATGGACGCACACATACACAAACACTGGAGTTGAGTCGGTCCTCCCTTTCACTGCCTATCACCAAATAGCACTTGCAGCAAGTCACTTACATTGTAATTTTAATGTACATACAGTAACAGACTGATAGATTGTGATTTTGTATTCATATTGTCAGTTGTATGTTAATTAATCAGAGCCAAATTTGCTAGATTACTTTACTTTAAAAGTAAAATGATTGTAGTTTCTTCTGCGGTGTACACACTGTGATCATGTGATCTTATTTGACTGATATCAAAGCCAGCAGTTGAACATTTTTGGAAATGCACTTATTAGATTTCTTGCCAAGAGATAGACGAGAAGATTGATACCACTCGTATGGCTGTACGGTAAAGCCAACAGCTGGTTAGCTTAGCTTAAATTAGCTTAGCTTAGCACAAACACTGGAAGCAGAGGGGACAGGCTAGCCCGACTCCATCTAAACACAACTAAAAATATCTATTAAAAGACGACAAGTTGTGCTTTTATGGGGAATTTATTTACTTTTGTTAACTTTGGGCGCTAGCAGTTCCCCCTGTTCCCAGTCTTTATGCTAAGCTAAGCTACGCTAAGCTAACCAGCTTTGTATTCGCCGTATAGGCGTGTGAGATGTCAATCTTCTCGTCTAACTCATGGCAACAGTCTCAGCAGGTGCGTTTCCCAAAATGTCAAACCATTTTCTTCAATTTAGATAATCAAAATGGTACAAGTTGGCGTTTTAGCATCACATCTGTGCTTCTTTCTGTTTACATAACACACTTTTTTACTGACCGACTGACTTCTTTTGAAGGAGTAAACCAACTTTCTGGCTATTCTTCTAATTTCCTGGTGGCAGTTTTTTGTTTGCGCGTTCTGTATTTACTTCAAGGTGCATGGACAAGCGTTTGCAGCGTCTCTAAGGCATGAAATCACGATAAATACTGAACATGCAAAGGTCAAACTGCTGCCAGTCTAGATGAGGAACTGCTAAAAAATGTCTTTTTATTCCTTTTTCCAAAAGAAAAAAATGATTTTTCCCTTAACGCACACTCACTGTATGGCCTAAAGACGCACAGACTCACTGGTTTTCTTGTAACACTTTGTACTCCTGCTCACCTGTCCTTTTTATTTTCATCACAAAAGCACACTGGATTTATTTTCTTGTGACTTCTTTGAGGTTTTACTCTTTATATTTCTTTACCCTTCATCTCTCTTTTTAACACTGTAACTGATTGTGTGCACTAGTGTCAATAAAAAACAACCTTGTATGTTCGAAGAAAAGGGACTCCAGAATTTTCTGTAGAGGAAACCGATGTCCGATTACGCCCCACGTACCCTGCTTGAATTGTGACTCCCCCCCTCTCTACCTGTGTGTCTTGTGTTGTGGTAGCTAGATTGTAGAGTAGCGGTTGTTCGTCGTGTTCGTCGTCGTGCATGTGCACATGAATCGACCCGTTTCTGTTTGTGTTTCATGTTTTTTTTCTAGTTTCTGTTTGCTCGTTTTTTGTTGGTGGTAAGTTCTTTTATAGCACCCACCGTCACAGATCTGCACTTGCCATGGTTTTTACCCATGATCCAGTTTGATGTATAACAATGGACTCTTTGGAAACTTTGCAACCGGGCAAGTATACAGTCACAACTTAGTAGTACCTCTGTAGTGACTCTAGCTGTAGTGAAAAGTAGGTTTAACTCTGTATTCTTCTGTCCGGATGATGATATTCTCCCCTAAAAGTTGCAATCAGACTACGATCGCAGCTCGCACCACTATCACACATCTGTAGAAGATCATATCTGTGGTGCATTGTAAGGGAAATGTGTTTCAACTAGGCCCGAAACGATTAGTCCATTTGAGAAAGTTAACCTGCAACTATTTTGATAATCGTTTAAGCAGTAAAAGGACATTTATTCACTGGCTTTGGCTTCTCAAACGTGAAATGTGAGTGAAGATTTTGGACCGTTGAACCAAACGATTGATCCGTTGATCGGGAAAATAACCGGTGCATTAACCGATAGTGAAAGTTGGTTGCAGGCTTGTTTTTAAATACAAATATCTCTGGCTTACAGTGCGTTATGAAGATCATTTCTTTGCTCATAACCTTGACGCCTTTCTCCTCTTACTTGCCCTTATAATGCACAGATATGCTCTTGCAATTAAACCTATAATCTGTAGCTCCTTACTAACATCTACTTCACATTTATAGTTTTTCCCCTTCTAGACGAGGGTCCAAATAGAGGCATAGAGTAGTTGTAGGCTCCTTCTGAGTAGCATTTTTGTCATGCGGCGACCTGCCTGATCGAGTAGCGTTGTATAACCTTGAAATTCATCGCCATACAGGTTGGTTTACATTTAGAGGGTTTTTTCAGGGGATATGTTTAAACGCAGGAAGCCTTTTTCCTCCTCTGAAAGTTGGCAGTGAATTTCATGAAAGTATCTTTTTTTTATGCTGTATGTGTAGATTTGATTTTAACCACCACCCTTATCCTTTCCTGCCATCTTCTTCCTTATCTCACTCTTTGTTCTATTCCTGTCCCCTTTTCCATTTTTCCTATTTTCCTCTCCTCCCCTCTGCAGAAAGTCCCGGTTCAGAGGACTCTCCGGGAGGAAGCCCCCCACGTGGTCCTTAATGGTAACGGCTCGGTGAACGGACAGGGGATGGGCAACAGCGGTGCCCTCCTGGGTCCAGGTCCGAGTCCAGAGGGATGGCAGTTATCACCTCTCACCAGCCCGCTGCTCAATGACGCCGGGTGTGTCCGCAACGAGGATGAAGAGGAGGCGAGGAGGAAGGTGGGGATCCAGATAGGGAGAGGGTGGATGGGTGAACACTTTATCTTCATTGTACCATAAACAAATGAAGTGATTAGTAGCATGTTTCCAATCTAAATAAAGATCTACCTTCCTCTTCTTTCACTATCTGCTGTTATAAGCAACTGTGTTAGCTCTTTATATGTTGGAAGAACGGCAATTCATTTCAAGTCAGTTTGACATTTATAGCCCAAAAATCACTAATTTGCACAGCTCATACCCTCCCAAACAAACTCTTTTGAAGGAGTAAACAAACTTTTTGGTTATTCAGTTTTAGTTTGCACGTCCCGTATTTACTTCAAGGTGCATGGACAAGCATTTGCAGCATATCTAAAGCATGACAATGTCAAACTGCTGCCCGTCTCGCTAAAGCTGTCTTCTGAGTTATTTCTGAGTGGATATGTGAATGGATGGACAGATGGATCGATCTTCTCTTTGTGTTTGTGTCCAGAAGTTTCCCACAGATAAGGCCTACTTCATCGCCAAGGAACTGTTGACCACGGAGCGGACCTACCTCAAAGACCTGCAGGTCATCACAGAGGTAAGGGATGAGTGTTTGTCCACTCGGTCTGAGCCTCCTCGTGCCATGTGGATGCGAACTTCTCAACAGCTTGAGAGCAAATCCATCTATGTTAAGACCAGGAGTTTGTCTTGCCAAGTGTAAACACATTCCCCACCAGGCTGTGAACCAAGGTCGGCCTCTTTCAAAGCCTTGATGCTGGTGGTTAATTCAAAGCCTGAATTTTGGGACTAATGTTAGTCTTTAAAAAGCTCATGTGAGTCACAGTTTAAAGAGCCTAAACATCGGGAAAGTGAGCTCAGCTTGGTCGTCTTAAAGCCAAAATATTGGGACATGGAGCTTAGTCCAGCTCTCCTGAAAACAGGTTTACATGTACGTGTAGTTTGGCCTGTGAGTGTCGACATCTGAGGCTTTATGAACGTCATTCTTGTGCAGGACAGATGACAGATAAAAATCCAGCTATGCATCTTGTTTCCACACACCGTTAGCGCCCGGACTCGTCTGTTTACAAGTCAAAACCACTAAAATCGACACAGAGGAAACACTCACTCCGCAGCCTAAATCCTCTGGATGAAAGAGCAGCTTAATGTGGGTCAGACTTTGTCTTTTTATGTGAGCAAATGAGGAGCACGAGTTGAGACCACCAATTGGAAAAACACAGGTTGCAGTCCCTAAAGCAGCAAGCACCTGCCTGCTGAAGCCTCCGTCGCCTTAATGGTATTAGTTTGACCGTGACTTCTGACCTCGCTGTGGAGTTAATATCATATTTCCCCTCTCTTGTGTCTTTTTCTGCCTCTCAGCTGTTTTCCTTCACTAGTTTCCACCCTCTTTCATGTGGGAGGAAGGCGTGCGCTGCCACTTTTTTTCTCCAAAAACCTCTTAAATATTTTCTTTGGCTGGCACAGCTCGCCTCCTTCTTCCCTCCTTCTTCCCTCGCTGTCGCCCTTCCTCTCTCCCGCTGAGTCCTTCTGTGAAACAGCTGGACGGCCTCCTGTCTGCGCTGTCTGTCATAACCGCCTGTGATTTACTCTGAAAGGGGAATCTGACGCCTCCGTGTCAGGGGTTGTAGTGCACTCGCTCTGGCAGGAGGATCACGGTGATCCTCGGTGCAAACAAATATCATCCTGACCCACCGACCTCGTTTTAAGGGCGGCTCCTCATTTAAGTCACTGTCAGTGTCTGTTTAGGGGATTTCCATTTGAATGTGTTATATAGTGTATCATTTTGTTCTAAAGCATGATTTTATGATGCAGGTTTAGTCTTACTGTAACTAGGGCTGCAACTTTTATGATTTTCTCTGTTTATTTGATAGATAGATAGCAGGAAATAGTGTAAAAATGCCCAAAAGTCCAGTTTTTCATCTAAAAATTGCACAAACAGTCTCCGAATAAACAGTTTATTATCAGGTAAGACAGAAAATCAGCAAGATTTGAGAGCCTCACCCTCTCCTTCAACAAAAATATAATAACCAATCTATAAATGGAGCCCCAAAATCTCAAAAATCTGGCTTTCAGATATATCTGGTAAAGACGTAAAATCAATGATCGCCTGATTCCATTACAGCGAATGAAATAAGTTAGCTTTGAAAGCAACCCGTGTTCTCTGCTCTTACAACATTTGTTCTTCTGTAGTCATTCCAGGGTGTTGCGGGAAAAGATGAGTCCTTCCCAGACTCTGTTAAAAACCTGATCTCCGCCAGCTACGATCCCGTCTACAAGTTTCACCAGGGATTCCTCAAAGAAGTGGAGCAGCGGCTGGCGCAGTGGTCAGTATCTATCTGCCTGTTGCCCATTCAGAAAACTGGAATGTTTGTTACGTATAAATGCACCTAAAAACTGCGTAGTAGACATTAGATTGTATCCTCCTTTACAGATGATGAAGTGAGTGCAGAAAAGTTGGAAAATGCTGCAGCAACATTCAGTCGAAATTCAAGAAATTAAATCGGATTACTGGCTGTAAACAAAACAAATCTATCATTTGAAGACCAGATTAGTGTTTTTCTGTCAGGTTTCAAGTCAAGGAAGCATAAAAAAAAAGGTTTTAATCACTTTTAAGTTGCAGAAGACCATCACAGCTAACCCAAACCATCCCTTCACCCCAGAGCTTTGCATGGGAACCGACGTGTACATGCAAAGTCCTCATTTCCTCCTATGGGAATCTTGTGTGTGTTATTTCTGTAATGACAGACAGGAGGATAACACACACACACATTTGGAGAGGGTCCAGTTAGATGAATGGGATTGTGGGAATTGAGTGAAGATTTTCCAGTCGTGCGCGGTCCAAACGTGACTCTGTCCTGACACCTACTGACGAATAAATGGTACTGCGCGTTAAAGAAGATTTAAATTTCTCTCTCTGTGTCTTTTTCCTTTTTAGGGAGGGTCGTTCTAACGCCCACATTAAAGGAGACTATCAACGAATTGGTGACATTCTCCTGAAGAACATTCAGGGTCTGAGGGTAAAGATGCCTCTTTCCTCTTATTCTTTCCTTTTGCACCATGGCACCCCGTTGGATTTCAGGCGTAGAAATGTTGATTTTCGTTTCTTTTTTGCGTCTGCAGCAGTTGACGGTTCACCTTCAGAAACATTCAGAGTGTTTGGTCGAGCTGGAGCGGGCCTGTAGGTGAGTAAAAGGAGGCTACTGAATTTGCAACCCTGCGTCTTCACTGAGATGACTTTCTTGGCGTTTCTTGTGTTTTAAAGGTGAAATATTTGAACAATCTGTTTTAAAGTGAAGCTTTAGTTTCTATCTGCGGTCCTTGAGCAGAGTTAGTTTCACGTTATATGTCGTTACTGCATTGCTGTCCGTCAGGTCAGGTCGGAAGGTGGAGGCTCTGTGTCGAGACTTCGAGCAGCAGAGAGTTTGCTACCTTCCCTTCAACATCTTCCTCCTGAGGCCTCTCCACCGCCTGCTGCACTACAAACTCATCTTGGAGAGGCTCTGCAAGCACTACCCACCAACCCACGACGACTTCAGGGACTGCAGAGGTACAGTAACGCCGCCTTTGCTCCCTCATGTCGACTTATTTCTCTTTCTTTTTAATAAAGTCATCTTGTCATCTTCCTTTTAGCGGGACTGGCCGACATCTCTGAGATGGTGGTGCAGCTCCAAGGCACCATGATGAAGATGGAGAACTTCCAGAAGCTTCTAGAGTTGAAGAAAGATCTGACCGGCATCGAGAACCTCGTCATCCCCAGCAGGGTTAGACTTTTTACAGTTTGATGCTGTCTGTAGAAGTGACTGACTGACCTGCAAGACTTGGTTTGTGACTGTGTGTTTGTGTTTAACTCGCAGGAATTCATCAGGCTCGGCTGCCTCAGCAAGCTCTCGGGGAAAGGCCTTCAGCAGAGGATGTTCTTCCTGGTACGACATCTCAGCTGCTTTTCAAAGCAAAGCTACTATCAGCGATAGCAAGAAATCTAACTTCTTCTCTTCGTCCTCTCCAGTTCAGCGATTCGTTGGTGTACACCAGTCGCGGAATGACCCCGTCCAACCAGTTCAAAGTTCACGGCCAGCTGCCCCTGTATGGCATGACGGTACGTGACCATATTCCCAACGTGCAACAATTTGAGGAATTCGCAGTCACATAATGGAACTTTATTCTTCAGTACACTGAAGTTTGATGATGACGTGTGTGTTTATGCAGATCAGAGAAAGTGAAGAAGAGTGGGGAGTGCCTCATTCGTTCACCTTGTTTGGACAGCGGCAGTCTGTTGTGGTGGCAGCCAGGTATACATGAACACACGTGAAGGCGTAATTATCGATCGATATCGAGTTGTTTGGTCCGTAAAATCCTCGGATGTCTTGTTTAGCACACAACCTGAAGTTTCCTGCAAATATTCACATATGAGAAGCTGAACTCCAACTTTGTCATCACCTATTTACAACCTCATTTTCTCTCCGTTTACATCCAGCTGTGCGTCGGAGATGGAGCGGTGGGTGGAGGACATCAGGATGGCCATCGACCTGGCGGAGCAGAGCAGCAGCCCAGAAACTGATCTGCTGTCCACCAGCCTCTCTGACAACAGTAAGTCTCTTTCCCACTTCACAGAGTTTCTTTCACTTCTTTTTTTTTTAATTCTTCACAGTTATTTCCGTAATTTGTCATGTGAACAACTGATTGCAACACCAGGGGTGCCTTTCAGGAGAGACAGCCTTAAAATATGGACCGTTATCATGTCTCGCCTCCTCAAAAACACAAACTACTGAGCAACCTGACATTTATATTTAACCAATAAAGGTGCAACAAGTCAAGACAATCACATTCAGGCCATTTGACCACATGTTCTGACACTAAAGCTTATTCTTACGATGCATACTATGTGCAGAGATTCGTTAATTAAGTGTTTTGTTTCAAACTTTTGCTTCTTTTCTTAAGCGTGTCTTCATTAGATCTTTAATTTAAATTACAGCTTTAAGAGCGTCACTATAAGTTTGTATAAATGTCCTAGCCAGTGAGGGAAACATTGATCTTTACAAGTGAAGATACCTCACCTCACCTCACTTCAGTTTTTTATTGATTTCGAGGATTTGAACCATGAACGACCGCTACTCTAACCTGCTAACTACTTCGTGCCAGCTTAATCAAAGTAATGCAGGACTGCCTGACAACGATCAGTCCTAACAAGTCCCACAGGACAGTTTCTGGAACTGTTTCCACATGGGACTTGTTACCCATGATTGCTTAATGTGAGCTGGGATCTGTTGGCTGATATTTACTTTCATCAATATGGGAAATGGATCATCTTTTCACCTACAGTCCACATAACTGTGCAGCACTTCAATCCTTTCTTTCCCTCTACAAACGACAGATGGCTGCCATCAGCACCTCATGAATAATCCCTCTGAATTCTTCCAGGTTGTCTTTCATCATATTTTTAAAGTCACCCGATCTATGTAGGTCCAGGCTCCCCATCTGTCGCCCCCTTTTCTCTTCTTTTTTCTCATTCTTCATCTTAAAACGCTTGTCACAACTTTCAATGAAGCCTCCGCCCGGTGACCTTTGGTTTGACGTCTTCATTGTCCCCACAGCTAAATGACATGCTATGTACATTTATAACTCAAACTGTTGCAGTGTATTGGCTTACACGTAATAACAAAAGGGGGAGTTTTTTCTCCTTTCTATGGTCCAGACTGTTTTGAAATGACTTTGAACGCTTTGTTCTGCGAGATCTGGAGCCATGTTTAAACCAAACTTGTGCTAACTGGTGTCATGGCTCTCTTGTTTAGCTGTTTCCAAACAGAGTGAATCTATTAAAACCAGATCTTTGCTACAGAACTACGTCCAAGTCTTGTTATAAAAGGGTCAGCGACCTCAAAAAAACCCAAAGCAGGAGGTTCAAACCAATGCTCTGGATCCATTCGAGCGGCCACGTGGCAATTCCCACTTCCAGCTACAGTTTAAATGCAGAACATCAGCCAGACATGCGAAACAAAACAAGATAACAAAACGCTGAAGAGCCTGTTTGTCTGGGTTTTATCCTGTCCAGCACGTTCTGGGAAGAATCTCATGAGATGCCAAGAAAACATTGTTGTAGTTCATTGTTGTAGTCACCTTTTTGTACCCAGTATTTAGAGCTCTACATGCGGAATAAACCCAGGACACACAATGTTGATACTAATTATCTCTAATCCCTCAACAGCCAATAAAGTTACAATATATTCTTTTAAAGCTTATATTGTGTGCTGTTATAAGATGGAGCCCTGACAAAAGGCTAATAGACAAGCCAAAAACAGCTAATTACAATAAATAATACTGAAGTTAGATAAATAAATAATGTAATTTATCTAATTGGTGGTAAAAGAGAAACTTATGAAGCTGTATTTATACAGCTAACCATATTTTTCATTGGTTTTTCAATATTTTTTGACTTGACTGACAATGTTTGTCTACATTTTGTGAAGATAAGAGGAGGTTAATACTAAAACATGAAGTGTATTTGTCTGTAAACACAGATGATATTATATTTTAAAGACTAATTGTCTTGAATATAAAGCCTTAATGTACTTTATCTTCAAGCTAATAGTGTTATGTCTTTAAAATCTCGTCTTTAACCTTTTATTAGTCATTATAAGTCATTATAAGTTTAATGTGTACATTGTTCTCTCTGCTAACCACCATGTCGTTCTCCAGAGCTGTCGGAGGACGGTGGAGCTGAGGTGGAGTCGGAGGAGGAACTCTGCGGCTCGCGCTCGTCTCTGGAGCGCCAGGGTCACCGCGGTAACACCACCGTGCACGTCTGCTGGCACCGCAACACCAGCGTGTCCATGGTGGACTTTAGTGTCGCTGTGGAGGTACCGGACTGTGTTTGTGTCTCTTTAAACGTCCTCTCCACACGTCAGCCTTGAAGCTTGTGTGTTGAGTGTTTGTCCAGTGTGTTTAGCTCTGTGTGTTCTCTACAGGCAAAGGACCATTGATTCAATGTCCTTTGTCTCACTTTTCTCATGTTTTTGTCCTTTTCTGTCCTCTATACCTCCATCTTTACCTCTCTTTCCTGTCTCCACCCCCCATTGTCGTCTGTTTGTCTCTCTGCTGACATTAAGAGGCCAGTAGTAGTCCGGCCTGTGAGTTGATGAGGCCCCTCAGCAGACTTCAGGGGCCCGTGTCTTTCTCTGTGGTTTGCTGGTACTGAACACACAGCCTGTCCTTTAGTGACACCTACTGGAGCAGAGAGGTACTGCAACAGCGACAATGTATTGATCCTTATTGGGAGAACTACATGATCTGATAAATGGATAAATACAGAGAACTAAGATTCCTAAATGTTACAACTTCCTGCCAAATAAACCTGGAAGAGAGTTTCTAAAATTATATATCCTTTAAGTGTGGATACGGGGTGTGTTATTGTCATGTTTTGCATGCGTGTAATTAGTCTTTTCCTCCCATTTTCTAACACTTTAATTGGAACCAGTGATTTCATGTCACTTTATTTGACCTCAGGTGTCTTTTGTGTTTGCAGAACCAGCTCTCAGGTAACCTGCTGAGGAAATTTAAGAACAGTAACGGCTGGCAGAAACTCTGGGTGGTCTTCACCAACTTCAGCCTCTTCTTCTACAAGTCACACCAGGTGAGATACGGCGATCAAACGTTGGCAGACTTTGGGTCAGTTTACAGTGTCAGTGATGTAAAGATCTCCTTGTGGTTCTTGTGGTCCGTCTTCTCGCAGGATGACTACCCCCTGGCCAGCCTCCCTCTGCTGGGCTACTCCGTTACCGTCCCGTCTGAGTCGGAGAACATCCACAAGGACTACGTCTTCAAGCTCCACTTTAAATCCCACGTCTACTACTTCAGATCAGAGAGCGAGTACACTTTTGAGAGGTATGCTACTTTGGGTGATCCTCGATGGGGGTTGAACACAACACTCTATTCTTTGACGTCAAGGAAAGATATCTAATTATAGCAGAGAACAAGCAGACCTTTCGGGAATTCAAGGTGAAAAGCTTGCTTTTGAGCCAATATTCGCAGACTAACTACCTGCATTTAACCTTTTGGCACTGCCACCTGTCGGAAAGAACAAAAATATGTGTGTGCCTGTATTTTAGCACTTAAGAGCAAATATAAACACAACCTTAATGTAGGCTAACATATAAATGGCTCTCACGGTGCTAAAGTTCAGCACTAATGGCTGTAAACCTGTCATGTCCTTGTTTTGCTCACCTCCAGGTGGATGGAGGTGATCCGAAGCGCCACCTGCTCCGCCAGCCTGTGGCTGCCAAGGCACCAGAAGACCTTTACTGATGAAATCCGCCTCCCTCGGCTCTCCTCCTCCTCCTCTGCTTGCACCGAGAGAACGCGCGGCCAGGGAGGAGATCTGAACTTCAGGCTGCCCAAACAAACGGAAAAGACTCTCATTATAGAATCACACCAGCGGTGCGCTCGACTCCACGCTAATTAATACCATCTGAAAACACACTCACACACACATCGCGCAGAGGTCCTCCCACTTTCACCTCCAACCCTCTTACTCCACACTTCTGCACCACTAGTGTCTGATTAGAGACAAACTGTCTGCGATGGCAGTCGTGCCACGACGTACTCGTATTAACTTTTATTTTCCGCGCCTCGCAGGCTGCACAGGCGACTGGTTCCTTCACACGACTGTCAGAGTGAAGTTCACATGCACACACGTACGATTTTAATATTCACCCCCAACGATGTTTCCCGTTTACAGTGAGTTGGATTTTATCTTTACGATGAACCTGAATGAAATAAAAACGGGGTTTACCAAGAAGTATTTTAGACACTGAAAGCAGGAGTTTCCGATTTGTAACGAGGATTAAAAAAAATGTACGTGAAACGCTCAACCTAAACCTGGATTTTAAAGTATTTGTGGAGAACGGTGTGTATGTGAACACACTCATGTGTTGTCTGACAATCTGTATAAAAATTAGATGAATTAAATGTGATGCCAGTTTGGACGCAGTTAGAAAAAAAACATCCATCTTCTCTTTTCTTTCTTTGTAAGGCGACTTTTTGTACAGTACTTTGATACACTGTGAAATGTTTTTTTGTTTTGTGGTTTCTCATGTTTTCTTTTTGTTTAAAAAAAAACAAACTTCCAAACTGCTTCCGACGCCAACAGAGATTTCACTGGTTCGTTTGCCAAATATCTTCTTCTTCTCCTTCTTCTGTATTCCTCCAGATTTTCTGGATTTTAATATTCTAAATAAAGATGAGAAAAGATTGTGTTCATATGGAGAAAAAAAAAGACGACTCAGAGGTGGATGTGTTGGGTTTTTATATAGTTTTAAAGGACAGAGCGACAGATGAGAACAGTGACGACATGACCAAAGAGGAAGATGATGATTTTGACAAGAAACAGCGTCGGGTGTTACCAATGACACGGATTAAGGTTCAATTCCATTTATTGCACCACAGCAGCACCTTTACAACGACCTCCTCTGTCTTTCCTAAACACTTTTTCTTGACCTCGATGGAAAACGTCACGAGGTCAAGGAAAGATGCAAAGGTGAGTTCATAAGGAGTTAGGAGAACACGACTACGCCATCATGCAACGATGGAACTCTAAAATTAAGAGGATGGACTAAAAAACGTACTGCTGTCACGTGAAATTATGGGTCGAGATGACCTCCTTTACTTTCATCAAGGATGGTCCGGTGTTTCCTCTGCTGAAGGGAGCACTCAAACTCCTTTCCTTTAACATTTAGAGAATTCAAACAGCTTTTACTCAGTAAGAAACCTTCTTCAGCAAGATAGACTCTTGGACTTTATCAGCATCGCTGGTGGACACCTGTTGTTTGCTCTCTTTACAATAAGTTTTAAGTCGACTTTGTTGTCCAACTTCAGAAATTTCAAGTACCGGTGGCGTGCACGCCGTCAACAGCATTACGCTATTCATGTGATGAAGTGTACAGTACGGCAAAGTCAGACTGTTTTAAACCCAGGAATGCAGTCTGGCAGGTCGAGGTCGTTGCTATGAAACATGATAAAGCCTTTAATTTGTTTAACAGTTAGACAAAGCCTGCTGCTGCTTCCCAGGAGATCTCATTTCATAGTGACACTTCTCTCAGATCACACAGTACAACCAGTTTTTATATATATCTATATATGCAACTACAGAGCGTGACAGCGAGGCGATCTCCTTTAGGCTACTTCTGTTGTAATATCATGTGCATTGGCTCAGTTAATCAAACAGAGCTGACACTTACATGTCAGCTAAAGTGCATTATGATGATTGTTTTTAAAGATGCAGCACATGCCGCAGGTCGGACGTGGAACCGCAACACACCCACAAATCAAAAAGATTTTCAAGAATAAGACATAAGGAGCGTGTTTAGGTGAGATTTTCCTTGAGATGTTCTCCTTCGCCTGCGGCCGCTCTCCTCAGTCTCGTCCTTCTCTGGTCACATATTGAAGCCCGTGATCTCCATACGAGTCATAGCTCCGTAGTTGGCAGCGATGGCCATTCTGGCTCGTACGTGGTCGTGCTGTACACAAACGCCTCTTACTTTGCTCCCCGCTGCCGGCTTCTTCTCTCCGCCTGCCTCTCCGACCCACTCCTTCACCTCCAGCTCGACCAGAGTCCGCTGATACATGGTGGGAAACCCCTTCGAAGGCGTCCAGGAATTTCAGCATCTGGTCATCCACCTTGTAGATCTCGCCCTGGACTCTGCGACCCTGGCCAGGGATGTTGAGGAGTGAAGGGGATGTTGTACTTGTTGGCAATCACCAGCGGGTACTTCTGGGTGGTGCAAGCCGAGGCGAGGAACTCCGCCTTGCCGTTGGCGCTGTCGAACATGCGGTAGTAGTTGGGCTGCCCTTTCTTCAGGTGCCGTAGACGAAGACGCGAGTCATGTGGGCGAGGGACGGCCAGGACACACCTTGAAGACAAAACAAAGAAAGACGAGTTTGAGGTGCAGACCTTCAAAATAAAAGACAGTAAGGAGAAGATACAAAATGTGACCGACATGGAGGTCTGGGGGGCTTCTGCAGCACCCACGATCTTGCTTTTCTTGACTAATTTGACTGCAGGGGATTAAATTACATTAATAAAGTAATAATCTATCAGGAAATGACCTTAGGACAATGGGCATGCATGCAAACTTAAACCAGATTGAGTGTTTTAGGATGCAGAAGAGTCTCTGCGACCTTTAAGACCGGCTCTGGACTTTGTTATTGCATCAGGTCAATAATTAATTGACTGTATGTGATGATCTGTAACACCTCAGGCTATCAGAGTCGCTCAGGTAGGTATGTGCATGATAACAGATGCTATAAACAGAGTTTATATGTCACCATAAAGTCACATAAAATACAAAATACTGGAGTACAAAGTAGCTGCTGGTAGCTTTATGCAATCCCTGCACGTGGCAAAATGACGCTTGTGGCTGCAGCGAGAAAACAGACGTCACCTGTCCGATAAAAACACCTTAAAGTGCCGGTAAATGAGGTAAGTCTCACCTGGGATGCAGCACAGAGGACCGATCGTACTTTCATTGAAGACCAGCAAAACCGGATTCAGAGCCAGGAGCTCTGCGCATGCGCGTTGAAACCTCAGACAACAGCTGTTGGAAATCAGACAGGTGGCGCCAAAGAGACGAAGAAGTGACGTCACACTTTACTCACTGTGTTTATACTTTGAGTATTTTATACACGTTTATCCTTCGATTGCACCTTTTTTGGAGGTGCAATAATATCATGGGTCATTGTGGGTAACAGATCTTTTTACAGCAGCCACTTTGACATGAGAAAGACATGAGGTAGATAGGTACAGTAGATGGGTAGGTAGGTAGGTAGGTAGGTAGGTAGGTAGGTAGGTAGGTAGATGGATAGGAGGGTAGGTAGGTAGATGGGTAGGATGGAAGTTAGGTGGGTAGATGGGTAGGTAGGTAGGTAGGTAGGTAGATGGATAGGAGGGTAGGTAGGTAGATGGGTAGGATGGAAGTAGGTGGGTAGATGGGTAGGTAGGTAGGTAGGTAGGTAGATGGATAGGAGGGTAGGTAGGTAGATGGGTAGGATGGAAGTTAGGGGGGTAGATGGGTAGGTAGGTAGGTAGGTAGGTAGGTAGGAGGAAGATCGGTAGATGGGAGGGTAGGTAGGTAGATGGGTAGGATGGAAGTTAGGTGGGTAGATGGGTAGGTAGGTGGTAGGTAGGAAGATGGATAGGAGGGTAGTTAGGTAGGTAGGTAGATGGATAGGAGGGTATGTAGATAGGTAGGTAGGTAGATGGATAGGAGGGTAGGTAGGTAGGTAGGTAGGTAGGAAGATGGATAGGAGGATAGGTAGGTAGGAAGATAGGTAGATGGATAGGAAGGAAGTTAGGTGGGTAGGTAGGTAGGTAGATGGATAGGAAGGTATGTAGATAGGTAGGTAGGTAGGTAGGTAGGTAGATGGATAGGAGAGTAGGTAGGTAGATGGATGGATAGGAAGGTAGGTAGATAGGTAGGAAGGAAGTTAGGTGGGTAGATGTGTAGGTAGGTAGGAAGATGGGTAGGTAGATAGGAAGGTAGAGGGATAGGAGGGTAGGTAGTTGGTAGTTAGGTTGGTATGTAGGTAAGTAGCTAGGTAGATGGAAAGGAAGGTAGGAGGGTAGGTAGGTAGAAAGGGTAAGTAAGTTTTTTGGTATTTGTTGGTACTTATTTTGATGCTAGTAGTCTAGTAATTTATTTGATTGTTTATGAAGAAAATGTTTGTTCCTTTGTTATGTGTTATGTTATTTATAATATATTATAAATAAACACTTCATCAGAAACACTGTAATGTACAATCAAATACAACAACTCTACCATAAATTCAACCTTGGACTGGACTGTTTCTAATATTTTGGCACCACATCATTTACATACATGAGAGGGCCATATATTAGAAGGCTGTCATATAATGCAGTCCAGTTTAACACTACAGCAAACTACAACCTCAGTAGTAGTAGTTGTTGTATTTGTACACATACGTGGTCAATAAAAGTGATTCTGAGAGTGAGTGTTTCCCAGGCCAAGAAGAAAACAATCAAATAATATTAATAATTCAACAAGATAATAACCACCTATCTATATATATTCCAAACAGCTGATAGTAATTAGTATAAAAAACTACTTGTCATATACTTCTAGGGTTAGTTAGTCAGGGAAGAAAACCAAACCAATATTTAATAACTAATCATCTATAATTATTAGGCTCCATTAAAAACCACTTAACACAACCGACATATAACAAGGCCGTGCAATAATAA